>CM062927.1:45770000-46095000 GCA_031878705.1 Tapirus indicus
CGGCTGGTCAGGAGAGGCAAGTGCTTTTCGTGATGCTTCGGGCTCTGTTTAGGTTTGCACAGACACGCCCTGGAGGACGCTTGGTGTTTTTTATACTCATAATTGTACAATTATAATATACTGTATATAATTATATAGTATATTAGAATTTCAAGAATGCTTGCTTTTTGACACATCCTTCCCTCCTTCCCTTATCTATCAGTTGTGCGAGAAGAGGATCTTTGAGCTTCCTTTGAACTTGGTGTTCAGTTGGGAAAAACTTGTTTCCTAAGAAGAGAGTTTAGATGAGGCAGCATTCCTGAATGCGGTGACGGTGTGAGGAGCACCTTAGCTGGGATGCAATACAGTTGGAGAAGAGAACCTGTCAGCTCCCCTGGGTTCAAGGAAAGAGGCTATTTAGTTTGTAAATAGCAGACTTGCGTCTGGCGACAGTACCTTATCTTGCATTCATTGCTGATGACCAGAAGCGTTAAGCATAGGTTTTAATCTTATCTGACTCTTTGGGAACAGAGTCTACCCAGCTGTTCAACAAACAAGCATGGGTGCCAGCCCACTCTGTACCAGACACCAGTCAGGGAGCTAAGATTCAGCAGTGGACAGATGCAAATACCCACAGGCAGTTATATTCTCTAGCAGACTGGGAGTTTCAACATTTAAGAAAGGCCTCTGGTTGACATTGCCTTGTTTAAGGTACTATAAGATAGAGCACTTGGTTTAGAGTTAGGACATACATGTTGAGGTCTGCTCTTCCCCCAGTGAACCCCCAGCCCGTGTATGTAAAGCTTCTGGCACGTTGTGGTGGTGTGCATTGTTAGTTCTCCTTCCACCCACCCGTAGTACTCCCTACCCACCACCCAAAATAATTTCCTCTAACGTGCATCTCCTTCCATCATTCTCTGTGTCCCACACATGGGTTTTGGTAATTTGTTGCTGAGGCTGAAGTTTTAGAAATTATTATCTCGACCTTGTCCTCGTTGTGCTTTGGGGTTTGTAGGCCTTATTGGGATTGTTTGGTGGAGAAAATGGTTGGATTTTTAAATCAGTAGCCCAGATTCTTATCCTGTTACCTTTCGCTGGGTCCTTCTAGGACATCACTATTTCAACACTAAGATGTTGCCATTAGAGTCTTCTCATTCGAGGGTTATTTTAGAAGATGAGAAAAAGTGAGCACAAAAGAGGTGAAGAATGAGGCAGCACCAAACTGACTGACTGAGTAGACCGTCACTTACATGCCTTTCTCTTTTCCAGATTCAGAAGTATTGCCAAGTCCTACTTCAGAAGAGCAGATGGTGTTTTGCTGCTGTACGATGTTACGTGTGAGAAAAGCTTTCTTAATGTCCGAGAATGGATAGATATGATTGAGGTAAGAAATCAAACAGAGACACAAAATTCCATGGGGGAGTTATAGGACAACTTGGAAAGTGCCCTTTCTCTTCTTAGTGGAAGTGACCAAGATGGGAAACCATTGATCCAAGCTCTCAGGAGGAACTGGATGTCAGGGGCAGAGTTCCCAATGGCACTTGGCAGTGTTGGTCTCTTCTGCAGTAGCTGCGCAAGTTCCCACAGAGCCGGGGACGCTGCTAAAGGGAGCTTCTGGGACTAAAACTCTGAGTTTTCTTACAGATAAAATCAGAACCCCAGTGAAAGCAAGTGCAGATGCAGGTAACCTGAGAAGCAGCAGCTCTTACAAACAAGGGTGTGGTGTGGTGGCTCGGTGTGTAGTGCGGTGGGATGTGTGTGTGGATGCTTCCAGAATGTGTACTAGAAGCACAGGTGAAACACCACCTGGGTATGAGCAGGTCCAGGCCCACATTCTATAGCAGGTGTGTTCTCAACCTTATTCCAGTAGTGATTTGGGTCTTTATGTATCCCAAGGTACCACTGAGATACGAGTTGGTGTTTTAAACATGTATAGTAACATCTGTGCTCCTTTTTGCTTAAATGAGTTGGTATCTTTCATCTGAGGAGCTTTCACATCCTTTGGTTTCATAGTAAATAATTTTTAAAAATAGGAAATGATTTTGACCACAGTTAGTATGCTACCAGCAGATATTAATCAACATAAAACTACAGTTCAAGCTATGGTTCAGCATACTCTCTTGGAAAGAAACCCAAAACTAGTGGCTAATACAATTTTTCAAGTAATTCTGTTATCTTTAATTTTTAACAGGCATTAAGTGCAATGGTGGCTAAACAGAGCCGATTGCCATCTGATCTCAATTAGCCTCTAGGTTCTTCATTTGGGCCTATTTCATACCCTGTAAAAACAACAGAATTAATGTTCTCTTTCTAACTAAAGAAGTGATATAAGAAATAACTGATTGTACTTGGCTATATGATTTAGGTAATGATAGATAAATGTGTGTTTTGTTCAACGGAAATATGACTTAAAATTAGTATAAATACAATGAAAGTGTGTGGACATTTATGTAATATTTTTATTTCACAAAATTTTCCACATTGTATTCATCTCCGTGACATATCTGAGAAAGGAAATAAGAAATGTAATGACATTCTCACTTTTTTTGGGAAACCTGAGGCGTAGAAAGTGTATGACACTGGCTTAAAGTTATTTCGAGGTTAGAGGTGGAAGGGGGAATCGGACCTCCTGATTCAACACTGGTAGTTTCTTTGATAAAGCACATAAAATGAGGAGCAGATTAAGAAAAAACACTTTTGATGTCAAGAAAGGATTTCCAAGGTACGTTAGTGCATAGAGGAGAGGCATCCACTCAAGGAAATAATGTACCTCCCCGGGAGAGACCGACAAGCTCAGAGAATAATGGATAATCCCGACTAATTGGTATACATAGTCATTGAAAATCTACAAGAAGACTTGTCATTGTTGAAACTATTGGACTTAGTCTTCAGATTCAGACTTTGGATTATGCTCAGCCACAGTGTTGAAATCGCCCTTAGTGACCAGCCCTGTTGTGTGTCAGGAGCCGCAATGTCATAATTTGCTAAGCACCTGCACATGGTAAGCGACCTTTTCAGCTATTCATATCACCTTTCATAGGGTCTGAAAAGGAAGAAAACTGTGTTCAAGATGAATTCTTGAATTTGTTATGGAAAAAAATTAAATACCACTTGGCATTTGACTTTCACCTTAGAAAAAAATGAACACAATGAATGTCTGCCATGGCTCAGTCTCTCTAATTTGAGGATTCTGTAGGGACAGTTTATGTGGCCACATAAGTAAGCGTAGAAGCTAATGGTGTGATCATTGGGGTAGGCCAGAGGATCAAGAAGCAGTAGAATGTCCGTGGTGAATGGACACTCTGCACTGATAATTAATACACTTCAACTGAAAACCATTGGGTTTCAAAATCTTGTAATAAAATTATGGATAAAATAAGATTATGGCCATTTACTTACCTGTCATGAATAATTTATTGATTATTTGAGTAATGGAGACACTTGAGATGTGAGAAATCTTCCCGACTTTTACACATTCAAAAATATTTTGGGGTACCTACTCTGTGCATGGACTGTTCTAGGGCTTGCGGTATACCCATTAATAAAACAAAGAGCCCTATCCTTATGTGGCTTGTACTCTAGTGGGGGAGACATAACAAGCAACAAACATAAATAAAATAAATAAATAGAATGATAGAAAGTGATAAATGTTATAGAAAGAAGAGGGCAGGGTGAAGGTTCTTGTGGTGGGTGAGGCAGTGGGCTGCAGGGAGGTGGTCCAGGTATCCTCACTGGAAGGCGACACTGGAGTCAGGACTTGAGGGAGATGCAGTATTTACTTGTATGGCTGAGAAGCCATTTAGATGCTCAGGAGACTTAGCTTCGTTAGGTGAAGATTTGGTTAATGGCTCTCCACTGATGCCCCCTTAGCTCCTAAGCGGTTTGCCAAAGAACACAGTGAATCAACACGTTAACAGGTGGGGTGTCTTGTTTTGTGGAGAGCCTTTCATTGCCTTCTCCTCTTGGCTTTTGCTACACTCTGGTGCCTTCGATCAGAGGAAAATGGTCTGAAGAAAAAGGAAGTCAAATATAGTCTCATTATTTTTAAGGCTCATTTCTTGATCCTCTCTCAGGGGTAGGACCAGACTGAATGAGCACCCCGTCTCTCCAGGCACTGCAAAGAGAAATTTCCCCATGTCTTTGTCGGGGCTGCTGCTTCTCTTGTTGAGGAACCAGAAACCTGTTTTTCTGTGCTAGTCAGGTTATCTTCTCTTGTTCTCATCATAGCCTGTTGAGGTGGGATATGCCCTTACTATGCCCTTCATTTTACAGATGGGGAAGTTAAGGCAGAAACGTGCAGAGACTTGCCTGGTTTCACACTGCCCGTGAGTGACCAGGTTGGGGAGGGGCAGGTCTCCAACTCAGCTTTGCCTCTCACATCTCAGTCCCTCCCTGGCTCCACTGTGCATGCGGGGACAGTGTGGCAGTTTGCATATGCTGGCTTGAGAGCATTATCCTCAGAATCTATTACTTTGACCAAAAATGTTTACCTTTAGGACCTTCATATTTTGCTTTTGTTGTCGAGCAGACAGCGGTGAGAGTGGAAGTTGCAAACTCCTTTTCTGTCCCATTGTAGCCGAGTGATTACTTGTGTGTTTTGTTTCTGGGATCATGAAGTTGACTAATCACTGTTGTTTGGAGTGAAAATTGTAGAAAATTATGTGGCACCACAGCCAAATGTGATTCTGTGGCCGTGCTTCCAGAGTTTATGTTGGTTTGTGTGGTGGGAAGGATCATGGAGTCATTTAGACCCTTCCCCTGGCCCTTACAAGCTCTTATTTAACCTCTCTCAATTTCAACGTTCTCACCTGTCAGTGGGAAAAAGTTGGGTTCTTTTTAGAGACTTTAAGGTTTAAAGATATTATCTAGGGGCCGGCCCAGTAGTGTAGTGGTTAAGTTCGCACGTTCCGCTTCGGTGGCCCAGGGTTCACAGGTTCAGATCCTGGGTGTGGACCTACGCACCACTTATCAAGCCATGCTGTGGCAGGCGTCCCACATATAAAGTAGAGGAAGATGGGCACGGATGTTAGCCCAGGGCCAATCTTCCTCATAGACACACAAAAAGATATTATCTATATATCATGTGGCCCTAAGGGACATTTGGAAAATGGGAGCTGCTGCTGCTGTCATCCTAACTTGTCTGATGTTTGATGCATGCACAATTTGTTTTCTTTTCTTTGTGGCAGGATGCAACCCATGAGAGTATTCCTATCATGTTGGTAGGAAACAAGGCTGATCTTCGTGACACTGCTGCTGCAGACGGACACAAATGTGTTGAAGGATACTTTGGAGAAAAACTGGCAATGGTAAGAGTGAGAGTGGGTCCCACTGGGATAGATTCCAGGAGTTCACCGGCTCCCAGTCAGCGGCCTTTTGCTTTTGTCTCCTCTGCTGTTTGATGGGCTTCTGTCCTTCTCATCAGTGGTCCCTCCCCCACCCTTTTGTGAATATAAGTCATTGCACTAAGGATTAAATCCCTCATAGAGGTAAAATGATCATTTGATCATTTCCCCTCGTTGAGGAGCATTGACAGAGAAAGGCCAGAATTATCCCATCTTCCTCCTCACTCTCACCTGGTTCCTGGAACCTTCTCTAGTCCTGGAATCCAGGTAAAGGAAAAAGAATGGGTGCGCTATTTCGAAAAGATTGGCTTGGTTCCAGTGGGTTACTCTGCCAAGCGGCAGAAGATAGTGTCACCTGGGTGGAAGAGAATCGGAAGACTTGTTTCCTCTAAAATTTGTGCTTAGTCGTCTACAATTATTTTTGTTTTGCATTTGTGTAGAGGCTGGAGCTCATTCCTGTCCAGATTATATTGTGGGCAGTGTTTATTCTCCCATTATTGTCATTGTGTCAGGATACTATGTGGCCCTCTTATGACTTGTCTTACCCGAACAAGGAATTGGATGTTCCTTGACAGTTCCATGCCAGTGTGATTTGATGTTGCTGTCACTGTTGTCTGTCATCAGCCCCGTGAAGGACCTGCTGTGTAGCATATACATGTGAACTCTAAAAAGAAGTTTCAATTTCACTATTTTAAGTTGGAAAATCTTTCTTGGTTTGAATTTTAGAACTGTGAACCAAACATGATAACTGTCAAAACTAGGCAATGAAATACAGAAGAGATTCATTCAACACATATTTAATCTTATCCACCATGTGACGAGCACTTCATTGTGTGCTGAGCGAAGAGTTAGAGAACAAAGCAGACAGTCCTTGTCCCCGTGTAGTGTACTGTCTGGGGGAGACAGACATTAAGCCCGTGTGATCCACATGCTGGACTCGGTCCCACACGCCCCCTTCGAGAGCTCATAATTCCTGGCCACAAGCCAGTTTCATTCCCTCCTCATGGTTTCTGAGTTCCTGAGACTTGCTTACTAAGTATCTCGTGACTTCTGCCCTCCTGCATCCTCAGAGGCATCCTCTATTCCACCCCGTGACATCCTGGCTATAGAAGTCTGCAGCAGCACTACCCATTTCTACTAGAAATACGTTCATTTTCTGATTTTTCTAGGTTTTCTGTGGATTCAGGGGCTCATGGGTAAAGGTCCGCTGTGGGGTCTTTCCCCGTTGTCTGGTTCTTCTCTGTCTCCCTGCTCCAGAGTGGACCTCTCACCCTGCCCTCGGCCCACAGAGGCCTGCCTAACCCACACCCGGGCCCACAGCACATGCAATTCTCTTTTCCTAAGGGAAATTATCTCCAGCTTGTTCGACAAAGTTACACAAAAATAACTTCATCAGTTACAGTTGGGGCAAGTGCCATGCAGGAAAAATACAGGTGGCTATGAGCTTCCTATTATTTTATGATAGGAAGACCTAGTAGTGACTTTTCAGGGTTAGAAAACACTTAATGTTAACTTCAAAGGAGGATTACCTGAAAATCCAAAAGGTGGATAAGAGTCAGCCTGGAGAAGGGGATTAATGGGGTAGGGGATAATCTAGGTAACCGGAACAGCAGGTGCAGGTCCTGAGGTGGGAGGGGAGTTAGGAGCGTTGGAGAAATAGAGGGAAAGTCTGGGTAACGGGAGCGCTGTGAGTGAGGAAGAATAGTGGCAGGTAAAGCTGGGAAGTTGGCCGGGGCCACTTGGTAAAGCACTTGAACGTAACTTGAAGAGGAATGGGAAGCACTGAAAGATTTGAAGTAGGGAGTGGTATGATCAATGATCGCACATGTAACCACGGGGAGGTCGGGTAATAGAGGACCAGAAAGTGTCCATTGGCTTTAGCAACATGCAGGCTGCTGAATCTTGACAGGAAGAGATGACAGTGTGAAGGGAGATGTGTGTTAGCTGCTGGCCAAAAGGAGATGTGCTTTTGATGGACATTTAATTCATGAGCGGCTACCTTAAGCTATCATTTTTCTCTCTTTCAAGTTATCTGATAGAGAACATTTGGTAGCATTTGGTAACACTGTTGGAAGTAACCTTAAAGCATGAAATTTTGTATTGTGCTTTTTTTTAAATGCAAAATAAAAATCTTCTGACTAGGAACTGTTCCTGGAATAATGAGGCTCAAAACTAGTCATTTTTTTAAGTATTGAAACTCTGAATCCAGTTTCTTAGCTATTAGTCACTCTTAGCATACTCAACAGGAAATTATTTTAATTTTATTTATTGATTTTAAAAGCTAACATTCCAGGAAACTGAAATAAAGCCTTCATTTAATTGTCTGTATTTCTTTTCTACAGACCTACGGGGCATTATTCTGTGAAACAAGTGCCAAAGATGGTTCGAATATAGTGGAAGCTGTTCTCCATCTTGCTCGGTAAAATTTTGCCTTATATTTAAAAAGCTGAATGTAGGGTTGACTTTCCACTTAGTCAGTGCTTATGTCAAATTTCATGACCGTAACATGAATGTACATTGGTAAACACTGTGTTGTCTTTCTTTAGTGGTTGGAAAAACAATTAAACATGGATTTTATAAAAACTGGTAATGCTGCTTGTTCCCTGTAAACGCTGGCAAAATACCTTTGCTGCCAAACAAAGCAGATGCCGCTGGGGTGTCGCTGACATTTCTGCAAAATGTCACCAGAAAGCTAATAGTTGACTTGTGTGAATCATTTCCAGGAACCAGACTTTAAACACAAGAGACTATTATGAATATAACTATCTATTATGACGTTTTCTGGGGTAAAGGGGAAAAAAACCTCAACAAAGCAAATTGTATATCATGCCAGTGGGGAGCACTTTGTTAAAATTATTACCCAGGTAATTATTAAGCGAAGGCAATGGTGTTAAAAATAAATGACATTTGGGATGTAGATTAGAATGAAAATTGCGTCATTGGAGAAGTTGGATATAAATGTGAGTGTTTTAATCCTTGGAGCATTCTTAGGAAATAACATTATCTGTTAGATTTATCTCTTCTGCCTAGTTTTTTGCCACAAATAAAAAGATGATTCTTTACTGGCCTAAAGAGATCAAATATCCAAAAAAAAAAAAAAGAAATAAAAAATCAAATTGTGTATTAACAAAATCCAGGCCCATGATCTCTAATTGCTGATAAAGAAAAAGCATAATTTTAGGCATGTAGTTCTTTTCCTGATCGTTTGTGAGGTTTTACAGAAATCTTAACTTCAGTATAATTGGCCTCTTCTGCTACTATATATTGACAATGGGAAATACTTTGCAGTGTTTTAAAATGCTGCTTTTCTATTGACTTGGTGTTCATAGTGCTTCTAGAACAGAAATCTGTCAATAGAATGCTTGGAGTGGGCCTTGGAGAGACCGTGGCCCTCACCTGAGTGAGTCGGGGAGCAGGCCCGCGACTTTAGGGGGCCTGCTTGGCAGATGCCTTGGGCTCGAACTCCGTCTTTGAACTTTGTCTCCTTGTCATTAGTCCCAGAGAGAGCCACCTCCCCCACCGCACTGGAAATCATCTTTGTCTAAAGCCAAAACAGTGCACACTTTGAGTGTGACCTAGAACAGGTAGAAAAGAGGCAAGCATTTAAACATGTGTAGATTCAAATGAATTCCATGTTTTGTTGTCTGTGATTAGTAGGAGAATCATGGACTAATATCACATTCGTCAAAGAAGAGCCAGAGTAAAACCTTTATAAATTGGGTGAAATAATGATTCCATGCACCTTTGAGTGCGTAGGGAACACCAGCCATTTTGTCCAAACAAGATACATTCAGTAACGAGCGGGGAGGTTCAGTGAAATGCCCTGAAGATGGAATAATTGCTGAATTGGAAGGTGTTTTCACTTTTTCAGATGGTTGTGTTGGTGTTTCATTAAAATGTACCTGAGGGTTTCTGGATGGAAGGGACTTGCCTGCTGAGGCAGGTGGGCGTGGGGAGGACCTGCAGGTCTTCAGAGCACGGTTGGGCCCAAGGCTGGACAGGAGCTTGGGGCCGCCTTAGCTTTAGGCAGTGGGATGCTGCATTGCTGCTCTGGTCGAGCAGGAAAGGATGCTGCAGGCCAGGCCCTCTGCATGGTCACAGCTGCTGCCCAGCACATTGGAGGATTGTGGTGTCAGGAGGCTCAGTGTCCAATCTGAAGTCGACCTGAGTAGCCGTGGAGTCTTGAACAAGTCCCTGTCCTCCTTTAGACACCTCTAATCTGTGAAATGAGGGAGGGGGCTGAGAAAATGATCTCTAAGGTCCTCTCTGGTTCTGACAGCGTGATTCTGTACATAAGAGCCTGTACTCCACTGAGTCTCATAACCACCATTTAACGCTGAGTTGTCTAATGGAGTCATATTAAATGACTCCAGATTGCTGCGTCACACCCAGAGTGCAGACTCGATCCTCTGTACTGTATCATAAGGAAGGGAGAGGCCCTCACCGCCTGTGCCGGTCTCCCAATCTGCCCCTGCCCGGCGTGCTGGGTCAGCCCGGCAGCAGCCCTGTGGCTGCCACACGGGCCGTTGTTCAATCATTTAAAACACCTGTGCACAAAGGCATTTTGATGATAAGGCCGCTTCTTGTGAATCACCTATCAAGGAGCTTTTTTTATTGCTGTGATTGCATTATGGCCTGGTTTGAGGCCTCTAGTTTCGTTATGTTAGCCATGTGTTAAAGTATGAAAACTGTAAATAAAGCAAGTATGTAAAGACTTTAATTTGCTTTATACTCTGCCTTCAGGTTTGCTTGTCAAAGTACCTATGTCTTAAATGGAAATGACACAGTTTCCACAGTGAAACTGTCATTTAAAAAAGTTTCCCAGCCTTTAGAAAGTTACATGTAATGCAAAACGTATCAGTTCTCAATTTAGATCTCGTGATTCCCAGCACAGGCCCTTTCACCCCATGTCATGTCATGAAACTTGAATTAGAAGAGTTTGTGAATTTGTGCTGTCTGAAACGGAATTCATTTTTGAAGGGAGGTCATAAACGTTTGGTTAACAATCTGAATGACTCGGCTTTTTCTTGGAAAACCTCTCAATCCCAGGAGAAGTTTCTCCCGGAAATGCAGTTTCCCTGTAGTTCTGATAGCACATCTGTCACAACCAGTGTCCGTTGGTCAGTAAATCTGCCATCAACAGAACCACAGGCTTTACACATTCTGCAATAGATTCAAGTTCAGCAGGCATTTAATTGATCAATGGCCGGAAATTTGCGAAAAACACAAAAAGCTGGGGCTGATAGGTCAGCTCAGCCCACGAGCCGAGCCCATTGGGTGTGAATCTGTCCGTGAGACTGAGTCGTTAAAATGCAGCTGTTAAGGATGTGGTGTTTGGTGAGCTGGTTTAATTTCCCCAGCCGTAAACTTTTATCGTTCTGATTTCCTTAAAGTGGGATATGCCTGCATTTTTGGTGGTGTAAAGAAACTGGGGGCCAGATGAAAGATGTGGGTATCAATTTTTCCCCGTAATATTTGCTTTCCGGTTCAGTAATGTCTGCAGTATTATGAGCACTCAGCATGTGAAAGCCCCACACTGGGTTCAGTAGAGACATCAAGGGAATATAAGACAGCTGTGCAATTTAACACTGAACAAGAAACATGTGACCAGGCAGCCATATGATTTGTAGTTGATAGAGGCCATTGGACCTCCCAGAAGGGAGAGATGTGAGGATCTCTATGATTGTCTTGTGAGGATGCTATGATTATTATACCCATTGTACAGATAAGAAAGTTGAGATCTAGAATGCTTAACTTCCTCTAAGTGACACAGCTTCTAAGTGGCAAAGTTGGGGTTGGCACAAGCTCCACCTTCTGAGGGGGGGGGTGCCAGGTGCTGACAAGGGAGGGCAGAATTGTTTGGGGCCATCTTGAGGAGCTGCCTCACCCAGAGATTGTCATTCAGCTTATCAGCTTATCTAAGGTGGGATTTAGGATCTACATATTTCACAAGCATCCCTGGGGCTACACTGGGAAGGACACTTCCTTAGGGGCTTTTCATATGATCACGGGATCCCTCAGTGTGGCGTCTAGTGGTTAATTCTAAAAGTAACTTAGGAAGAGGCAAAGGAAGATTTTTTTTGCTCGATTTTAACCATTCATTGTTATCTCCATGATCAGGTATAGTTAAAGAGTGGCTATAAAGTCATTATTGCTTTTGCTAAGGTCAGCAGGTCTTAGCAGGGATGGAAGCCAGGTTCTGGAGTGTTAGAGGAGTGAGCTGTGCATGTGGCAGACGATAGAGCATCCTGAACCACAGGAGAGAGCAAGAGTAGGCTGTGTGCGCGTATGCATGTGTGTGTATGTCTCTGTGTCTGTGCATGTGTGCGTGTGTTCATGTGTGTGTTCATATATATGTGTGTGTGCATGCACACGTGGCCTTGTGCTCAGAGTGCGGGCACAGGAGCAGTCCGCATGGTTTGAATTCCAGCTCTGCCACTTCTCCAGCTGTGTGACCTAAGAAATTTCCTAACCTCTTTTTGCCTTCATTTCCTCACATATAAAATGGGCACGGCAAATTCAGATGGTTCTTGTGAAGATTAAATAAGTCAGTGCCTGTGAAGCGTTTAGAGCGGTGTCTGGCTGGCACACGGAAGCACTCGGCAGTGCTGTTATTTCTACAGAGCTGTTTGTGGTTTCGTTTTATACCCCAGTAATCCTCTCTCTCTCTAGGGAGGTGAAAAAAAGAATTGATGAGGATGACAGCAAATCCATTACCAATCTGACCGGCACCAATTCCAAAAAGTCAATCCAGATGAAGAATTGCTGCAATGGTTAAATCTCAAACATCCTTGGCCAGTGAAGTCTTCGTGTCCAGAAAACTGAATTTGTGTGACTTGTTTGCTTCTTGCATTGAGTGGTGCACCCGGTGGACAGTCATATGGAGAGTTACGGTGTGGGAAATCTGAACTGTGCTCATGGGTCCCTCCAGAACCCCGGCTCTTCTTTGCTAGTTTCAATGAATGATTTGGGCCCTCTTGTTCAGTATATTTGGCTTGTCCTTACAGAGTCTTAAAAGATAGCATGTAAATGTTTTTAAAGTGGTAAAAAATCACATGCTCAGACCAAAGCTATATGAGAAACTCACTGACATACTTAGATTCCTGTGGTAGCTGACTGTAGATAACCTATGACAATGTTTACTTCCAACATTGATACTCGAGTACTCGTATAAGGGGGTTATCCCTCCTGGCTTTGCTGTTAACTAGCCTTGTGGTCTTGGACACGTCCCCACCCCTCCTTAGATGTTTCCTTCTCTGTAAAATAAGCAGCATGGCCTGCCAGGCCTGGGCGCTCTCAGATTCTGTAGCACTTGAAGCAATGGAAAGGAGAGTGCCGCGGCCCACAGTTAATAAGGACTGTGGTTATTCATACTTTTTAAATATTGGAGTTATTTATTTTTCTCACTTCTGAGACAAGAACAGAACTTAATTGAGAAAAAATGGTAATGTTTTAGGCTCCAGTGGAGACGGAAAAATCTATTTTTTTATGTATAAAGAAAGAAAACATTTTTCTGACAAAAATAGTTGTATATAAAAGAGGGTATTTTATAATCTCAGAATACTTATAAATTCCATGGTTTAAGTTCAATGTTAAAAATTCTAATGAAATCATATAAAGTCACATACTTCTGAAAATACAGTGCCCAGGAAGGTTGTCACTCTTCTTTTAAAAACTACACAGCGAGTTGTTGCCAGGAGCTGTGGAGAGGGAGGAACTGGGAGTGACTGCTAATGGATATGTAGTTTCTTTGGAGGATGATGAGAATGTTCTGGAATTAGATAGTGGTAATGGTTGTACAACTTTGTGAATATACTGAAAACCACTGAACTGTACACTTTAAAAGGGTGAATTTTATGGTATGTAAATGATATCTTATTAAAAAAAATAGACCAGTACTTAGAATGATTTAGCATTCTGCCGAATGAAAATATGCATGCTTATTTCAAACCTTCCCATGATTTAAAAGCATAATCTCCAGTATAATGCAAATCCCCTGACTCCCTAGTTGCCAGCATTCACTTCCTTAAAAAATGAACAATGAAAGAAACGGTATGCATGGTTTGGGAAAACAATCTCTTTGAAAGAGGGGTTGTGGTTAGGAAAGGTGAGTCAGAGTCCTTTGTTGAATGTGACTCCTGACTCATCCTCACCAAGGACCTGGTCGACTTTCCTCTCCTTCTGGAACCCGAAGTGCCCCCATCTTCCCCACTGACCTGTCTCTAAGAGTTGAAGGAGTCAACGCCTGACCTTAGTGGGGGTCAGTGAATCCTGGTCTTTGGGTTTTGGTTTTCAGCGCCCTGACCCAGTGGGAGACTTGAACTCGCCTTGGTTCGTATAGGTCCAAGCCCCAAGTAGCTTGCTGAAAACACTTAAATAATAGCTGTTATTTATTATATTATATAAGCTAAAAACATTCCTTTTTGTTGAATTAAAACAATTCCTTGTAGCAGTTTTTCTCCTGTTTATGATTTTTATGATCAAACTTTAAATTCCTCAGCGTCTTTTTTTTTTGGTGAAAATTGACCAGATACCTTACCCATACAGATTATAAATGGCCATGACATCATTTAGCTTTTAAAAGTGTGCCTTCTGTCTATGGATGACATCTAGTTATTTTACTGGAATGTGGATCTATCCTTAGTAACTCTACCATGGATTCCTGTTTCCTGCTTTATGTATTTTGGTCCCAGAAAGAAAGGTTACGTTTTTGACCTAAAAGAATGCCTTGCTTGTGAGGAATTGTCAAACTGGGGAGAGAGTGGTGGTTATTTTTGTGCCATGGTGAGATGAAAGTTTTGCCCCTGCTGTTTGCCTCAGTGGCATCTATGGAGCCCAGGTTAGAAGGGACCCGATATGTATGTGTTGACATATGGGACACGTGTTTAGGTGTTTGGTGCAATTGCACAAAACTGTGTTAGTATACATGTTATTGTGTTGTCTTTATTTATTTTCCCCCAAAGTGCCTCTATATTTGTCTGACAGTCTGTACATAGAGTCTGCCTTTGAACAGAAGTATTATCTCGTCTTTGCCTCTGGATTGCATAGGCAGTGCACCCAAATTGATTGGGGGATTTACAGAGGCGCCTTTGATAGACAAAGCAGTCATCTTTAACTGTTTGAACCTGGATAAATATTTTGGCAACAAAATCCAAATTAGGGACTTATAGCTCTGGTTAGCCATCTTGATTAAAGAAAATCTACTTAACAGCTCTTTCAGCTGCATTGGTGGGAAATCATAATTATTATTACCAACATTTGATTTCATGAAGGTGTTCTCAAATTTAAAGCGTATTTTCAGTAAGAACAAAAATATTTAATGTTTTTAACTTAGACTTAATTTGATATATTTGCATAGTCCTATCCAAGTAACTCATCTTGACTCAATTTTTCCTTTGAGAGCTTTTAAAAATCACAATTATACTATGCTCTTTTTTTATGTATCCTGACACATTGGATAATATTTTAATTTCGTCATGGAGAACAACATTGGATAACATTTTTCACTGTTAACTTTTAGCCTCATGCATTTTCATAATTTATTTTTTCCACTTGCTGCTCTATATGATGTATGTGACACTTGATTATTTAATACTAAATGTGATTTGCATAAATCCAAGTTGCACAACCCTCTTGCTGAAAATAAAATTGAGGTTAAAGATAAAGATTTATTTTCATATTTGTACAGTGATCGGCTTCAGTGATGGCTTTTGTGGGCTTTTATTGTATATGTGTGTAAGAAATTTCATGTGTATATTAAGTAGGCCTCTGAGTATTGAATAGTTGTTTTATGGTTTTGATTTACATGGTTTACATTTTCATGGTATCAGCCATATTTTGTTTATACTGTTTATTTCTCTTCAAACCATTAATAATTATACCATAAAGTGTAATTTTTATAGCAATGCAAATGTCTAAGGAACTACAAATACTTTCTGCATTGTAAACTCAATAAAGCATGCTTCCTTTGGCCTTTTGGGTGTTCCCTTCAGCTTTATTGCAGGCATCCCCGAAGTAATTTTATTTCTCCGATGTGCCTACATGAAACTGTGCCTCTGAAACACTTGTCTTTTCCGGGCAGCTGGCTGGTGAGAGGAGAGTGAATCCTTGGTGTTGAGTGCGATGACCCAGCAGGTGATCTTGGCCAGTGGGGCAGCAGGTCTGAACCAGCTCGAGATGTGACGGCCAGGAACAGTGAGGCTTGTGTAGAAAAATTTCAGGATGTGCTCTGACCATCCTCAGGACCTCTCGGGTTGGACTTTTCCTCTGACACTCACCCCCAAACTAGGATGAGGCTGCCTGCTCTCACTTGTGTGGCATCCTTTTAACTGATCAGCATGCTTATTTCCCTTATCCTTGTTTAACTGGACACGTGCCCCAGGCCCTGAGCACTGTAATCTGCTGCTACCTCCCTCTGCTGTACACAGTGCTGGAATGGGTGATCAAAGAATGAACTGTTTAAATAAGGCAAGCTTTGCAAAGAGTTTCTGCAGACACACAGACACAATCGTGGACGGTATAGATAAGAGGCAGCATATTTTAGTGGCCACAGGTCTGAGCTCTGCAGCCAGCCTGCCTGGGTTTGAACCTGGCCTCATAAACTTACTAGTGGAGTAACTGTGAACAAGGGGCTTAACCTCTGTGTACCCCAGCTTCTTCACTGGTGAAATAGGGATGATAGTACCTTTCTCATGGGGGGAGTTATGAAGACTAAATGAGTTAATGTATACAAAGGGCTTTTTTTTAACTTGGAAAATAGTAATCTCTTTGTAAATAGAGAAGCAATTTTCGACATTAAGAGTTCATGCTACCTTCATTTGTTAGGCTATATCAATGGGATTTAAAAAAAAAAAATCAGTCTGGCACTTTGATCACCCTCAATTAAAAAAAAAAAGTTTTGAAGCACTGTTGACTGCATTGGTCTCATTCAAGACCCTGGGTACTGCCATCAATGAGTAACAGAACTCCCAAAATTTACCAGATTACTCAGCTGCAGGGCATTGTAGAGAATTCACTTTGACAAAAGTTCATTGACTACCTCCCACATATATTCTTGGTCTTTTGATGGACACAAAGTTGGGGTATCATATAGGTTAGGATATCATGTGGATGGATTAAAAGAGAAGGAAATCATTAAGAGAAAAATGAGGGCCTAAAAATTGGAATGGGAAGTTGTGACTGGAGTCCTTATAGGTGTAGGATCTCCATTGATTAAGGCTGATTGGATCAAGTAGTTGATGGGATGAAGATATGAAGAGAACACCAGTGCTCTGACTGGGATTTTGAATCTAAATGGCAGTAGAAGTGGTGGTGGGGTAATGGGGTTCTCTGATTAAGTGGAAACTAGCCTTTCTGTTTATACCCTGACAGGTAAGCCTGTTGAGAAGGATCTCCAGTGGCTATATCCCAAACTCCGCAAGATGGGAATGAATTCCCAGGAAAGCATATTGTTTTGCAAGCTTCAAAATGAAAATAATATCTTTTCTTTCCAGGTCTAGGTGTTAAGATATGTTTTCATAATTGAGAATGGAATACAGGCAAAAATGCTTCAACTTGAAATTACAGGGTAAGATAAATTTTCATATGCAAACTTCTAGGAACAATTACCCATTTTTTCTTAATTTTTTCTGCATCTGTGTATCAGGTTTACTTATGAATTTATATTTCATTTTCCATAGAATGGAAATTTAATTGTCAGGCCCTTTGGCTTGTGGCCTCTCAGGCTGGCAGTTCACAAGCCACATTTCACAGCACTGGACTTACTTAAACTTTTGTAGGGTTCCTGCTGTCCTTAGGATTTTGGCTTTCTCAATATTTTTCAATCCACATTTTCTGGTACATCTTCCTCTTGCTGGGTAGCAGGGCAGAACTCGAGAGCTGGATGAAGACCCCTTCGGGGGAGTCTTATGAGTAGTTCCAGTGTGCTTTTAGGGGTAAAATTAATGTTCTTTAATTTGCCACAAATCTCTTCTTGGTCAATCATTCCAGAAACAGATAAAGTATAAAACTTTCAGATAAAATCCAAAAACTTTGTAACATGATCTCTAAGGCCCTCTGTGATCTGACTCCTAACTGTTCACTCACTAATTCAGTCACATTTATTGAGCCCGATGGTGTCCTGGGTATGATTGTAGACGCTCGGGATGTAGAGTAAACACGGACTCTCAAGCAGATTACATTCTGGGGGGGAGGGGAGTTGACAACAACCTTGTAAACAAATAAGATCCACAGTCTGCCTCCTCTGCACCTTTCTCCCCTCCCCGCACAGTCGACATCTGGGCACAGGAAACTTTCTCAGAACGGCCATGTTCTCTCACCTCCAGCCCTTTACTCAGGCTCTGCTCTCTGCCTGGAACCCGTCTGTCTGCTCATGGCCTTTGCCTACCCAGCTCCTGCCCACCCTGCTCGTCTCAGTTCAGAGCCTGCTCTTCCCTGCAGCTGTGCCTGACTCTGAAGTCTGAGCTAGATCCTCCCCTCCATCCCTCCTCCCGTGCCCATCATAGCACTTCTCAGACTAGCTTGTAGTGCTCAGCTTACTCGTGTACCTGGCATGCCAGATGACTGCTGTCTCCCACAGCCCTTTAAACTTCCCCGAGTGGGGGAACCTTTCTCCACCTGGATGCACACTTTAGCAGACTTACGATCTTCTGATGCCTCTAGATCAGGGTCTAGACATCTGCAAAGTCCCTTTTGCCACTAAGGTAACATACTCACAGGTTCTGTGCATTGGTACTTTGACAGGCCATTTTTCTGTCTGTGGCAAGATCCACAATAATTTTGCACTATTATCTTTTTCTTTTCACAATTTCCAAGTTATTAGGTGATCTAAATTTTAAAAAGGAAGAATACCTTACTCTTTAATAGTGTGCCTTTTAATCTTCTAATTTTGAAAACCTAAATAAGTACACCGCCCAAAATTTTCAGACCTTTTTTTTCTATATGAGGTGTGCTGATGATTTTTAAAAATTCCTAAGTGCTCTTTGAGAATGCGATGTGAGCACTTACCATTTCAAACATTAAGTATACCTAAATTACCACAACTTGACGTAGAGTTGGCCAACTAAACATTTATACAACACTGATTAGGGGATACTCCCTGAAAGACTGGGCAGAAAGAAAAACAAAAAAAAGGTCTGCTTCCTATTCCTAAAGAACATATTTATGACAAGATCAAAAAAGAGGCCATCTCCTCAGCAACTGGAGAAAATGAAAACACTGATACATTCTAGCTGTGTAGTAACTGGGAGAATGTCCATTCCCACGGGTTTCTCCACCAGCCACTGGATTAATGTGTACTCTGTGCCTCTTATCATTTTAGAGGCTGTTCAAATGGTTGTAAACAGATATGGTCCTTTGAGGAGTTTATAACTCCTGAGATTGTAGACTCAGTGGAATTTCAGTGGAAGCACTGAGCAAGTACATAGATGAATTACTAAAAATATCCGTCACAGCATGTACAACTGACCTTGTGCAGCTGGTCTGCCATAAAGGGTGCTAGATATCCACCAGAAAGTACCAATGCAGCACCAATCAGACTTGTGGTCAGCTCAGATTCAGCAAGGCACAGAGAGGATGTACAGTTCTTATTGTAAACAGGAAAACTAGTATTTCCTAAGTGTTTACTGTGCTCTTCAAGCTTTTAACATATTTTCTCATGTTTTCCTTGCAATAACTCGTTTTAACAGCTGAGGAAACAGGCTTAACCAGGCTGAGCAACTTAGCTAAATTGATTCAGGGCGTAAGTGGCAGGGCTGTGATTCAAACCCAGTCTGTTTGAATCTTTGCACTAGAGCAAAGACTGACTCAGACAATGTATGTCTTAAAGATCATCCAGATTTATTAAGTCTAAATGGTCTTGGAGAAGAAAATATCTCACGACTTAATGATTATAATGTACCTTAAAATACCAGGAAGCATCTTTTCTTGCTCTTGTCTTGACTCACTGAGCTGCAGATAGCATTGTAATGTGGCTAATGCTCTGTTTCAAATTCACGACGGCCACCTGAATGGCCTTTTTCCTGTGGCAGAGCAGGACTCTTGCAGTTCTTGTTTAACTATGGTTTCTCTAGGGTTTTTGTCCCTCAGTCTTGAAAGCTCTCAAGTTGTCCTCAGAACTGGTTCTTGATTTCTCAACTATGGTGGGCAGAAGAAATGCTCTCCTCTTCGTGGACCTAGTCCAGTGAGTGGACACCCAGGACAGAATTAATGCCAATGCTCAGAGGGATTTTAGAGATCATTCATTCTAGGCATTTTGTTTTTCATTGGTGAAATAACTGGTATTCAGGGATAGCCTGTGACTGCCTGTGTGGTTTCAGAGCTGGACCCAGAGCCCAGGTCTCCTGCCTGCAGGACAACAATTCAATCACCACCTTCCCTCTGCTTTGTAGGACTGGGAGCTGACAGTGTGAGCTGGGTGTCTTCCTCTATCTCCCTCCTGCCCTCCTTCTTCCTGCCTTACTTTCTTTTCCTTCCGTCTTTCCTTCCTTCCTTCCTTCACTCCCTCCTTCCTTCCTTTCTTTTTTCTTTCCTTCTTTCTGTGACGTATTCTCTTACTTACTCATTCTTTTCATTAAGTCATTGTTGTGGGTTAAATTGCATCCCCTCAAAAGATATGTTAAAATCCTAAACCCCCGTACTGGTGAATGTGACCTTACTTGGAAAGGGGTCTTTGCAGATATACTCAAATTAAGATGAGGTCATCCTTGAACAGGTTGGGTCCTAATCCAACGTGACTAGGGTCCTCCTGAAAGGAGAAGACAGAGACACAGGGAGACACCACCTGAGGACAGAGGCCAAGACTGGAGTGGCGCATCCACAAGCCACGGGTGGGCAGCAACACTGAAGCTAAGAGGAAGCTGTAGAACAGACTCTCCCCTGGAGTCTGCAGAGACAGCAGGGCCCTGCCCACACCTTCATTTTGGACTCCTGGCCTCCAGGAGAGAATATATTTTGGCTGTTTTAAGCTACCTAGTTTGTGGTACTTTTTTACAGCAGCCCTAGGAAACTGATACAGCCACAAACATTTCCAGAATTCCTGCTACAGCTGGGAGCTGTGAGCAGTGTGTGGTGGGGGGAAGGGAAGACCAAACAGGTCAAGGTGACACAATTCGTTAGCCTCTAGGAACCCACAGGCTAGCAGTGAAGTGAGGAGCCTTAGTGATGCCCCCCCCACCACGGGTACACCCACTTTTCAGAACGGCAGTCAGAGACAGGTGGCACCTGTGGTGACATCCGTGTTTGACACTTTCATTGCAGGGATTGGTCACAGGAAAAATTGTGAGGAGAGGAAATGTTAGCAAGTCTTTAGAGTCGGACAATAACTGAGATTGGCCTTGGAGAACTGAGGCCAAAATTTTAAAATACAAGAACAACAGTAATATTTAGGGTTCTGTTTTGAGTTATTTTGGGGCCCTTAGTGAAGATGAAAAGGACTGAAGAAATCAAATAGAAGGGAGTAAGAAAGCTCTGTCTGAAAATACTTCTAGCCAGGATTCAAGGGGAAAATGTGGTGCAGTAATCACTAGCTTCCAAGGACCCGCATCCCTTTCTATTTCTCTAGCATCAGCCCTTCCCAGCTTCTCTTGTACACACAGCCAGTTCTTACTGGATCGGCTTGAATTAAGTTGGGATAATTTTCCCAGCCTTATTTTACATAAAGAGTTGAGCTGGTAACGAGGGAGGAGGGGACTCACAGTGCTCTGTGGCTTTTTGTGCCAATGAACTTACCCAGACTGGCCTTGTCCCCTGACACCTGGTTCAGATTATTTCCTATGAGGACTTCGGGGAAGATGGCAGAAAAAAGAGTGTAAAGTCTGAGGTGGGGTAGAGCAGCAAGGAGCAGTAAGAGCAGGATGAGGAGATGGTTTATACCTAAGCAAACAGTGGCGGTCAGCCTGTCTCAGCCCAGTGGGCACTTGGACACAAGGCGCTCATACCTTGATCGAACCTGACTTGAATGCTTCCCAACCTAAACTTTATAAATAACTATGAGCTGCTCCAATTTTAAAATCACCTGCTCACTGACTGATAATTTAAATTTAGCAACCCCTAATTTTGAAGAGGTTTATATGTCTAATGGAAATAGCCAAATAGGCTGAATAGAAGACAGCATGATACAGTAGAAGACACCAAAGACTTACATTTGGGATATTCTAGATCAGTGTCTCTCAACCTGTTTTTTCATTATCATCCACTAAAGAGTCATTTTAGATATATTTTCCTAATTGCCTCCTGCATGAAATTTTAATACCATAGATATCTTACATATCTGTTTATATACTGTGCGCATATGCTTTATATATTTAAAAAGTAGGATCCCCTCCCCCCTCAAGAAGCAATTTCTCTTGCCTGGGGGCAATATCGCCCATTGAGAATTCCTGGTCTAGATGAGAACTGATTCCAGGACCCAGAAATCCCTGGGTTAGGAAAGAGGTCTGCGGCTACAGCATCGTCTAGAGAGCATGGGTTTAGAAATCAGACAGACCTTGCCTCGAATTCCATTTCTGCCACCTCCTACCTGTGACCGTGGGCAACTTACATAACTTATCTTGAGTTTTAGCTTCCTCATCTATCTTACCTACATTAAGGGCGATTTAGACAAAGGAAAAGAAAGTTAAGTACTCTGCACGTTGCCTGACACCCAGTCTGTGATTACAGTGGATGATCTTTCTTTTGAGCTCTTTGCAAGGCTATTTCCCCACCTCCTGCAGGTCCCAGCAAGTGAAATGGGGGACGTGGCGGTCAAGCCGAGGAGTTATATAAATGTGAGCCGTTCATTGACAGAGATTGTTCCTCCCCGGAGCATGTTTTCCACAAACAGCATGATGACCTCATTCTTTAAAGGGATTCGCTGGGCCTGGAGGGTCACTGGTCACTGGGGGGCTCTATTTTTCTTCTTCTCACCTGCCTGTTTTTACCTCAGAGAAGACGGCTGCAAGCTGTCCCAGATAGTCAGGACAGATGGGGACAGAACTTAAGGACCACTCCAGGGAATTCAAAAAGACAAATGGGAGAAATAGATTAAAAAACAATTAAAAAAAAAAGTCATAAGCCTTTGAAGTGTTTAAAAATAAAGGAGCAATGCACAAATGAATTGTTGTCTAGAAGAGAATTTCTCTCTCTTCAGTTGTGGTTCTTTAGTATAAGTGACTCCATATATCGGCAGTGGAAGAAGAAAAAAAAGGAAAAGGAAGAAAGAGATAGAGGGACAGTTCTTAGGAGATGAATCAAGGAGGAAAACTGCTTCCTTCGTGGCGCTGGCGGTACTGAGGAACTTTAGAATGGTGGTCAGTTTCTAATGAGGTGTTTGAGGCTACTCAGCTCTAAAATTTTAGGAGATGATGATGCATTTGGATAAGCCAGCATTTTTGCTTTTCTTTTACCTACAAGACGTCTGAACTTTTCCATATTACAGGGTACTAAAGTCTGAGACCTGGAGGGCTTGAAGGTAACAACTCCAGCTCTTCGACAAATTCGTTGAAAAAACCGAGACCTCCCTGCCCCAAAGAGGTTAAATCGTTTGCCCAAGGTCACACAGCTGTGAGTAGCAGACTGATATACCCAGGTTTTCTGCTCAGAAGTCTGCTGGATTTTTCACTCCAAGTGAGCAGCTAGTAAATCCAGGACTCGGAAAGGGCACAGGATGCAGAGTCCAATTGCCTTGGATGGAATTCTAGCTCTTCACCTTATCAGCTATGTACTTTTAGAAAAACATTTAACCAGCTTTTCTCAGATGAGTAGTAGCACTGTGGACGAGCAAATTTCTGCTTGGGAGGAGCAAATGTGTCTGCACGCAGTAGGCGCTCCATCAATGGGACGTCATCTCAAACTCCAAACCCAGGTCTCTTGGGTCCCAGTGTATTGGCCCCTTTGATTGCACACCTGTGAAATGGATTTAACTAGCTGTAACACACAAGATGCCTCGAATCCTAGAGTCCTGGTCAATTTCAATCATATGAAATTTGTTCAGTATCTCATAACAAGAAAAGTGCATATTTAAACAATAATACTATCTCACTTTTTCTGTGATTAGCTTGGAAAGTTCAAAAAGTTTGATGATAAATTGTGTTGGCAAGAGTTTGGGAAAACAGGCACACTCACGGTTTGGAGTATTAATTGGTGTCGCCTCCTTAGAGGATAATCTGGCAACACCCATCACAATTTACAATGCACGTGCTCTTTAACCCAGCAGTTCCATGTTTACAGATATATTCACACACACCTGCAGCATTATCTTCTGTAGCAAAGTTTGCATGGGAGCTAAATATACATTTTTTAAAAACAGGATAAATGATGGTACATCTATGTAACGGAATATTATGCAGCCATTGAGAAGAATGAACAGTTCTACATATATTGCTATGGAACCATTTCTAAGATGTATTGTTAAGTGAAAAAGAAAGATACAGACTGATAAGTATAGTATGATATGGTTTGTGATATGAAGGATGTAGATACTATATGCTTATATTTGTATAGGATACCTGTGGAAGGATCCAGAAGAAATTCAGCAGAGAAAATTGGGGAACTGGGAGACAGGGGTGAGAATGAGATTACCACTCAGTAGATCCTCTGGAACCTCTGAGAGTTGCTCCATGTACTTGTATTACCTTTTTAAAAAAACAAACACAATGCAAAGAGAAAGCCCAGCAAAGCCAAATACCTGTGGTCTCCGTGCTGGCGCTAACGGCACTCCCGCCCATCTACTCTGATTCTTGGCTCATCTTCTCTGGCTCGCTGGCCTCTTGGATCCTCACCTTGGCTCTCTCTTGACTCCCGATACCCACCACCAGCCTTCTTTGTCCCGAAAACCCCTTTCAGACGGGCTCCTCTAATTTCCATCACTGCTGCTGCCTCTTGGGCATGACGCCATGAACGCTCCCTGGCTCTGTGAGCTCAGCCTGCTGTAGCCCGCCAACTCCCGGCCAGGCCAGCCAGGTCACTAGGCAGCATGCACCTCCTGGCTGCAGACTCAGCCTGGGTTCAAGGAGGGACTGTGGTCCATGCAGTTGTCCACTGTATAGACGTACGAGTGGGGCTGCCACTGTCAACATTCTACCTTTGATTGGCCCACGAGATCTTGCTTCCTTCATCCACTTCTTTCTTCTCTGGTTGATTTGTTGGTTCTTTTATTCATTCATTCATTCAATACTTCTGAACCAGAGAAACAGGAGCTACGGAACAATGGGATTAATATTAGGGGTGTGCCTGGGGATTTCATATCCCTCTCCTTTCCTTTTCCCCAACCCTATGGATAATTTAGATTTTATTATATCCTGATAACATGAGATTTAATAATTAAACCAACTGAATATGTTGCATAAACAGTGGAAGCTTCTGGGAGTTAACAATGAAATGACCTCCCTTTCACCCTCACTGGGAAGGATTTACAAGTTATAACAAAGAGGCCTTTAGTTTAATGACATTTGCAGATGAGCCTTATTTCCGTTGGCTGGTTTTTATTTTTTTAACCAGTAAAATACTTACCATTGAGGCTTTTCAGTGTTCCAGTTCTCCCAGAGGGCGTCTTGGGGAGAAGAATAAATGCCTGTAGGCAATCGACCCCTTTCTATCTTTAGCCACCAGGGATCTTGGGTGAGGTTAGAAGTGTTGCCAGGAACCCCATCAATACTGAAAACGCCACTGACTTGATAAGTTTTGGAAATACCTCCATTGATCCTATTCAAATATTTATTGAACACCTCCCTCAGACAGGGAATACTAACTGACCTTGGAAAAGTCACCTTCGCCTAAGGCCAAGGTGAATACTGGGTGGGAGGACGAAATTCCTTGTCGGGTGACTGAAGAATGGGCTGGCTCAGCTCCAACCGGGAAGGATCCAGGAGAAAAAGCTATTAGGTCCCAGAACACTGATAGGATTTATGGCTCCTGTTATCAGCAAGGTGATCTGACCCGAATGGTCATCCACGCAGTAAAGGGAGCCTATAGGTGACAGCAGGAATGGTCTTCAAGAAGCCAATGGCTTTCATTAAGTGGCGGCACCATCTTGAACAACCACACAGGAAAAAGCAGCACAGTTTCTTGAGTTGTCCTGTAGAAAGTGTTCTTTAATGAGACAATTTAATAGCATAGTATTTAAGAGTACAGACTCTGGAGACAGACTAACTACCAGGTTTGGATCTGGGCTTTACCTCTAAGTTTGCTTAACCTCTCTGGTCCTCACTGTCCTCATCTGTAAAATGGGGACATGCTAGTCCCCACCGCGTGGGGTTGTTTGAGGACTAAAAGAGTAAAGCACTGAGATAGCACCAGAACCATCGTAAGCACTGGAAAATGTAAACAGCTACTTTAACTGTGCTAAGTTTTGACCTTCTGAAAATGATCGTGTCATCCAATAAGTGGAATTGTAATTTGCCTCATTTTGAATTTTGTACTTGTATGGGTGATAAGATTTTTGTATTGCAAAACACATTTTTTTCCTTTTTGTGCCTTTGCTCTGTTGCCCTTTCCACATCATTTTTTCATCTCAGAGAATTGATACAAATGAAGGTGGCCACATGGTGTGTGGTACCTGGGGTGTGTTACTGGAGGTATGTGTGCTCCTTAGATTCAAAGAGGAGCCCATCGTTGTTCGCTTAAAATGTCACAAAGAACTTGCAGCTGAAAATCCCTGAGCTCTCGAATGGTTTATTTCAGAATTTTGTCCCTCTCTTCTCACAAGTATCATTAATAATGTTGACTAAATCATTGTCTTTCTAAAAGCCTGCCCAAATTATCTTTTCCCTGCACTTGTGTGTTCATTGTATTAATTGTTTGGAAATAACTTCCTCATGAAATACAAGTTCTTCCCGTTCATTTAAAATGGTTTGCATTTGGGTATAAGTTGACACGGCCCGAGGAGAAAGTCAAAGACCTTGTCAATGACAACAGACTTTTGAGTTTGTCCTCAGGATAGTGACAGTTAGGAATATACCTATCAAATGTTGTCATTTGCAGAACTTAAGTACACAACAAGTTGTCATCAACCTGCTGCTTTTTTCTATCCCCACAGTACTTCCTGGTTTCTGAGTTGAGCCCAAACAACTTCTGAGTCAATTTTATTTTTGCAATCCAATTGTAGTTCCGACCGTATGGACCTATTCAGACATTTGTAACAATCCATTGCCAATTGATTTTCTGTTAATTCAATTCAAGCTGCAGATCAAATCTAACCATTGAAAAGAACTGTGCAGAGAAAAGCTTTTTCCAAGTGCTTGTCGGAACTATTCCTTCAAGGATCAACCTCTTTAAGGTCAATAATAACTTTTCACTGGGTACACCCTTGGTCATGCTTTTTTTCATAATATATATATTTTAAAGTGAAGCGGAGGGAATCATTTCAGTTCGTTTCCCCAGCCCCTTGCAGTGGGAGAAACGTCCTGTTTTGACTGAACAGCGGCCGCTGTTGTCTGAACAGCACTGCGTCAGTTCTTCCGCGGTACCTCTAGGTGGCAGTGCAGCCCAAGACAACGTTCTCGGTCCTCCGCTTACTCCCCTCCCCCTCTTTCTGGGTTGGCAGCACGGGGTGGATTGGCAAGCAGGGAAAATAATCATTAAAAATAAATGCAATCAAAAGAAGTAGGTTATTATAGTGGCACATTGGAACTGCTTTAGTTAGAAGTCTGTCAGCTTCCCGTTAGAAATGTTGTTTGGGAGGAGGTTGCCACTGTGCCGTGAAAATGTGCTTGAGGTTAAAAGTGACACTCTCTAGGTCTCAGCCTTTTAGCTTATTTATTCCTAAAAAGTCTGATTTTAGATGGTCACGTGGCTTTGGATTAGCAAGCAAGATATAGAGATGGGTTTGTTTTGCTTAAGGCAATTCATAACTGTTTCTGTAACACTGAAATGCACCGTGACCCAGTGACATACTGCGGTTTCAGTGGCCTCATGAGACTCCACGTCCTTAGTAGGATTTCAAGATGAAATTCTGAAAAATACTGTTGTGTGAGGAGGGAAAATATGGTTAGAAAGTGCTGCTTAGTAAAACATTAGATGGATTTAGCAACAGCCCCCACCCCCACTTTATTTGAGGCCACTCCCTTCTTCCGCCCCTGCTGACGCTGTGATTTCCTCCACTCTGGATTGAGGAGTCATTTTCAATGAATATCATCATCCCGTGTGTGTCAGAATGTTCTGGGTTATGCTGTGGTAACAAGCGACCCCCAAATCTGAGTGATTTACCACCATCAAAATGTGTTTCTCACTCATTCAGTGTGTCTAACTTGGGTGGCAGGGGACCCTGCTCTGCACTATCACTGAAGCTTTACCATCTTGTAACTGTGCCAGCTGGAGTATGTGTTCTTGGGCCTTCTCTTCTACGCTCTGTTCTGGAACAGATACACATCACTTCCGCCCCGGTTCATGGCTCACAACTAGTTATATGACTGCACTTAGTGGCAAGGGAGTGGGGACGTACTGGGTGAGCATCGCAGCCTCATCCTGTCACTTTTAGCTCTGCACTTTATGATTCTATGATCTGTTGGGAGCGCTGTCGTATTTATTCTCTAATGTCCTCAACCATCAACACCAAATGCATGTTAATTCCTCAGAAACTAAACTTATGTGAATATCTTGTGCTCTCAGCCCCATCAAGGTGCAGACTAGGCAGTTTTTTCTGAGGAGCCTTGTTCTCCTTTTCTAGGCAAAATTAATGGCTGCTTCTCTGTGCTTTGGTGGCACTTTGCTCATGCTGCTGGTTTTGCATTTGTCACCGCCCAATTTGTTGCTACTCTGTCTCCTCTGGTAGAATATAGTCTCCTGATGGCAGGTACTCATTTTCATCCATCTTTGTATTGCTGATGCCTGAAAAAAAGAATGGATGGAAAAAGTTATTCTATGAAAAGTAATGATGAAAATAATATTTTTGAGCTCTATGTGTACAAAATGTTAAATTTTTTAGTGTATATATAATACACATAGATGCCTTGTCTCTTTCAATTCCTATAATAATTCTATAAGGTAGATAGGAAACTGCATTTTCCAGCAGTCAAATAACTTTTCCCAAATTTATGGGGTAGGAAATGTTAGAGCTGAGAGTGGAATCCAGACCTCTTTGATTGCAGAGTTGTACTTCTGAGCTGTTATGCTATCGTGCCTTATATACTGATTTGTATGTTTTGATAACAAAAACATAATCTGATTGAAAGAGAAGTTCATCACTCAGAGCAAAGCCTCCCGTGAATGGCGGGAGACCTGGATTCTACCTCCTGTGCCAGTTCTACCGCTTATTGGTTGTATGACTTTGGGCAAAGCTCTTCATTTGCCTCATCCCACTTTCTATATCTGTAAATTAAGAGTTAAGTTTGGATCATTAATTTTCACCTTTACTCTGCATACTGGAGATCTGGTTAAAATGCAGATTCTGATTCAATAGATGCGGGAGGCCTGCGATTCCGCAATTCTAACAAGCTTCCTGGTGGTGGCGCTGTTGCTGGTCCAGGAAGCACATTTTGAATAGCCAGGAGTTAGATAATTGCTAAGGCTTCCTACCATCTGATTCTGGGAGTCTTTAGACACTCTTAATTGAACTGCTCCTTAATTTAAATAATTGGCACAAAAACATGAAACAATTGATCTGGTTCTCTTAATGTACAGGTGCTTGACATTCACCCCACATTCACGCTCCCCTCTTCCAGCCATGAATCCAGTCTCCCTGGAGATTCTCTCCAGTCCTCAGTCTCTGCGCTTCAGGTGAATTTGGAAAGCATCAGTGTTTACAATTTTCTGGCCACAACAATTGGTTGAGGGACTGTCTTGAAACGGGTTGAAAGCCGGGAAAATATAATCAGATGTGTTCCTGAGAACTCAGGGACAAGGGCAGAGATGTTTTCCTGCTGGACTTGAATTTGAAGGACAAGCCTTCCCGCCATGAGCACAGAGATAATGGATCTAGGACGTGGAGGGAGAGAAGCCAAGTCAGGGAAAGTCTTTTGAGCTTTGCATATAAAAGTGACTGGGCAGGCTCAAGCATACACGGTTAGACACACTTATTAATGTGTGTGTGCCCTTGCACATATGTGCCATGTGTGATTGACCAATTAAAGGCTGATCAACTGTGCAAGTCCAGATAAGGGCCTTGGGTCCTGGGATCTGGGCTCAGCATTTGAGAATGGGCCTGAGGGATTAATTCATGAAAATTTAAGCCTGAAGCCAGCACCAAATCCAAGGAAATACAGCAGAGGCACGGATAAAGCAGAGAGGTAGGAAATGGGAGGGAAGCCACAGGATCACACGAGAGATTCAAGGCCAAAGGCCGAGGGATGAGAATGGAGCCTGCAGATCCCCTGAACTGTGGGAGTCTGGCTGTGGTCTCCTCCACAGGGACACTCTGGCCTCTGCAGTGGGGGAGGGGGAATCGTGAGGTGGGCCAAGCCAGGCGGGCACAGAAAGAGGCTGTGCTGCCCTCTCAGGCCTTAATAAGGCAAAGACACAGACTACAGACTGAAATGTTTTGGTTAGGAAACTGCTGCTTGCAATGTGTGTGTGTGTGCACGCGCGTGTGTGATTATTTATCTTCTGACAGAAGCAGTAATCTCAAATAGTCTCTTGAGACTGGGCAGCTATTACGAATGTCACAGATGAACTCCTCCTTGGATGGCCGACTTCACTTTGACCTGAGGCAAAAGCTATTTAAATTTTATTAGGGAAGCAGGCCAACCACCCTATTAGACCTTGGGGTGATTAAAAGAAAATCATCCTATAAAAACGTTCCATTATATACATCTGTTAACTGACCATGACTTCTTGATGAATTTAAAATGTTTGATAGAGAGAAAGCATAACAAGAACAATTTATCTGAATCAGACTAAGCACACTGATTTTATGGAATATCATGGGATCTGTGTTTTTCCTATTTAAGAGCAATGCCCCTTTTTCCCCTGTCCCCCGAAACATGGCTGCTTCAGCATATTCTGAAACCCATGTTCCTATGATTGTTTTCGTCGTGCTTCAGTGGCTCCAGAGCATTTATCCATGTAATACCGTGGTCTTCCGCTCCACTGCTTATACAGCCCTCACGCCTCAGTGAATTTGCTTGATAGGATGCAGACAAAATGCTGCTTAGTATATTTTATGTATCTAAATGAATATTTATAGCAAACAAAGGAGGCAGGCATTTTAAAAAAGATATAATCATTTTGAGGCAAATGGCTAATTAAGTTTTTATCATATATAATAACTTACATTCTGAATACTCCTCGTTTGCCTTGCAGGACAGTGTGTTGTGCTATATTTGAACTGCAGATATTGACATGTGGGTTTATTAAGAAACCAAAACACATTCTAAAATATGATTGCAAGCTCCCATCTTGGGTTAATTATTCTGCAATAGTCATTTACATGTAGAAAGATATTATGCATATAAGGATATTCTGAACAGGAAATTTTTGATTGGGGAAAATTGGACAAAATTTTTATCAAAAGGATGCCCATGTTACGGTACAGACTCATAGAGGAATCTAATACAGTTACTAAGAAAGAATGAGATAGATCTAGTTGCTGACCAAAAAGGATTTCTAAAAACAAAGACTGCTTCATTATAAGTATATGTAGTATAAACCTGTTTTCACTAAAATATTAATAGTAAAAATAACATATGTGTTATTCTCATAAAACTATGGAGGAAACTGTATGAAATTGTTTTCACAATGGAAGTAAGTAATGGGTATTTCTAAATACATTTCCATATTATTTTATTGTGGAGTTTGTTTTATAATGAGAAAAACAAAGTAAATGTTTTCTTTTAAAAAGCATTTCAATTTAGTGTATATAGAAATAATTCTGGCCTACCATGGGAAGTCTGGTCACCAAAAAGTGAGCTGTAAGGTAAAATGAAGCAATTTCTATTGATGTTTATGGAAAAAAGGAATAGATTCCTCACAATGATAGAAATCCTTGAACTTCTGGCTTGGCAGGGAACCACTGACAGTGAATCCAATGTATCATTTTGAAGTGGGGGGGGGAAAGGAAAGATGGGCGGGGTTAGTGTCTTTCCTGAGCTCGGGCAGCGGTGCCTGATGAGAAGGCTGCACATATCAGGTCCCAAGACTCCTCAGAGTCTCCCCCGACGCCCTCTCCACGAGAATCTGCTTTCCAGTTTAAGGGTTAATAATAGCCAAGATTTGAAATATGTCTGCCATTGCATTTGAAAGCTAAGTAATACTTTAGCTCATTAACTTAAGAATCCTAAAACACCTGTGTCTTCATTGCTTCTATTTTATTGCTGTGCTGTACGATTCTGGTTTTGAGTGTGGAGAATGAATTAATCATGACCCTTCCTCACAGACCTGTGAGGCTGTGAGCCATTATTACGGTACCTTCATTTTCCAGATGAAGGAACATGGCACCAAGAGGGTAAGTGATGTGTCCTGGGTCACAAACTGGGTCGGTGGCAAAGGTGTTAACAGCCAAGCCTGGGTGGGAGGGTTTTATCTCAGATTCGTTCTATCCTTCTGCATTAAAAACAAGTTCTGAAAATCCAGGACACTTCTCGTCGACTTACAGATTCCAGTATTTTGGGATTCCAAAGATTCAATTTTTGTAGTAGGAAAAAAAAAGAGACAAAATTATGAAGTTGGAAAAATAAATATATAACACAGAATTAACAGGATAATTAACCCCTCACCATTGAGCCTAGATGTGCGTATCTGTGAAGAATGTAGTACTTATAAATGCCTGTGTATAAACCATCTGTTTCCATTCTGTTGGGAAAGATACAGAAATACTCTTTTTCTCTGCTTTGTTTTTATAAAAACATGCACAGGGCCCATAGAAAGGTTTTAGATTTGCCTATCTCAGACATGTATGATGTAGCAATGAATTTGTTTTTATTGGATCATTCTGTGCATAAGAATATTTCAATTATGTTTTTCAAAATCTGAATTAAATCCTCCATTAATTCGATGGGAAAGAGGTGAATCACATTATCCTAGCTCTCCTGAGACACTCACACCCTTGCTGAATCTTTTGGGACTCTCAATTCATCACGTGCACTTGTGAGAATTCACAAGCAGGTTTTTTTTTCCACTTTGGGTCTTTGGGGGGACTTTGTTTTTACATGCAAGTAATTTTAGTCATGTGCTTCCTTATGAAGCACACACACTCATACTTAAATTAGTTTGCATTTTTGCAATGAACTGAAGCTCCTACCCCTCCACCAGGGCAGAAACTTGGTGATCAGAGATGGAGTGAACTTCGCGCCAGTCAACATCTTAGTTGTCTCCAGGAGTTAATAGGGATTTCTGTCCAATAAAAACTGACCCAGGAAAGCAGCAAGTGCCCCTTCAGGAGGATACGGACAGCGGGAGTTTTCTGGGTGTTGGGTTGTGGTTGGGCCTATAAGAGCAGTCCTATCAGTTGCTTCCTAGGTTGGATGTCGGTAGAGAGGGTAGGCTTCAGTTACACCAGCCCAGGTGACCTTCGAAAGATGATGACTTATAATGGAGACCAGCTGTGTTTGCTTCTGGGCTCCTCACGAGGACATCCCCACCCCCCAACAGTAATGCTGGTGGAGAGAGGTAAGTGGGGTTAATCACACCCTTCCTCTCAAGGAGAATCCACTCTCCCTTCCAGAGGGAGTTTGCAGAAGCCTCTATTGGTTCCAGCTGAAGCCAAAGGCAGTCTTGTATAGAGGACATGGAATGGGCTGGTCTGAGCCTCTGTCGTTCTGTGGGTGAGTGGCATGGTAGGGGCTAACTTGGCATGTCCTGTGGAAGGGCTAATGACACCTTGAGGAAAGCTGAAAGAGGATGCTGCAGGAGGAGCTGGGAAAGAATTTGGGGAGAGGGGGCAAGTTAGACATAGGAAGCTCATTCAAGGAGAGAGAGAGAGAGAGAGAGAGTGTGTGTGTGTGTGTGTGTGTGTGTGTGTGTGTGTAGGCGAGGGCAGGTACCCTCTAAAGACCTTTTGTCAGGGGCTGTGATGGAGAAGGGTTGTAGGCAGAGAAACTACCGTGAACCAAAATAGAAAGTGTATAGCTGATGTATAAGAACAGCTTGTTGTGACTAGAAAAATGGTGGACAGTGTAGGATAATGACTCTCGAAAGGTAAATTGAGACAGATTGTAAAACTTGTTTGATGTCTTTTTCTGAAAAATTGACTCTAATAAAAGTTAGCTAGAACCATTTAGGGTGACTCATTTGCCTTTTGACCAGTATTACCTTCCACCTGATCAATAAAAATATATGATCAAATCATAAATACAAATAGAGAGGTGTACACATCTTTCTTTTTGGTGAGCATCACTTAGCTAGAATAATGTTGTTTGCCTAGCATTGTCTATAAATCTTTTTGTGCTAGTTAACTATACTCATTGGAGGGAGGTAGTTTAGGGTTATCCATTTTGCAGGTGATAAAATGGAGACCCAGAGGGGCTCTGGCATTTCCAAAGCTACAGGGAAAATCAGTGGTGAAGGTAGGACAGGAATCAAGACTCCACAGCCCAGGCTGATACCCTTTTAACTGTACTGTCTGATACTACGTTAGCCAGAATCCTTTCCCTGGCAAATATTTCTCTCCTTCCCCACTCGTTTCACACACATGGAAAGAAAATATAAGTCAGTTGAATGACAGAGTTATCTGGTACTAACAAGAAAAGACTGGATAATTTCTTCATCCTCATCATTCTCAGTAGGATGTATTTCCTCTCTCTCCTTTTTACTCTCACCCTCTCCCCACCTCCCAGCTCCACGGGTCAACCCTCTCCAGTTTATGGAGCAGTATTGAGCCCAGCTTAATAGTGTATCTTGTAAAAAGTCTAGATTAGATTTACTTTATCCTTTAGAGAAGAAATAATCACAGAAAACAAGAGTATTTCTTTCATTTAGGCCAGAGCTTGTCACATCTAGCAGCCCAGGAAGCACTAGCTGAAATTATTTGTTATATCTTATGTGGGCCCTCAAAAGAATTAGATATTGTTTTGAAACATCATTGAATTCAATCTTTTCTTGGTAGAGCGTTGTCATTAATTTATGCAGTTGTCGGGGCTAGCAATCAAGCTGCTCCAGGTTTGAGTGTACACTCTGTAGAGTGAGTTCTTTTTGGGTCTCACAAGAGTGCAGAATTTAGAAATATGTAACGACAGAGATGATTTGCTCTTCTATTTATTTTCTCTGTTTTGGAAGAATTTGTTATTTTAAAAAGGAAGACTGCAGTGCAATCTATTTCACTCCGTTTTGACGGTAACCTTCCCTTGTACAACACATCAGTTTTGAATGATACAAATTCCCTCTCCCCTAAATGCATAAACTCAGAGATTCTAGCAGGTGGCTGACAAAGCTCTAACTTTACTGCATGTGATGCTGTAATTAAGGAAATGTGGACTTTGGAGGTAATCATTAGTTGTTCCATATGAACATCTAGCCTGGGATTTTGCCGCCTACTGTTTCCTTCCTAATGACAATGTTGGGAGGCTTCTGTGTAATTGAAATTGCCCCTTTGAAGAATTGATGTGTTAAGTGATCATGTAATCTCATGACGAGCTAGTAATGGAGAGATGAAGAAAATTTATATACTGGCACAAAGTGGAAATAAATAATCATATAGTAAATTTCTGTACCATGCTGCAAATTTGGCCTATAGAATTAAAGTAGTTAGGTGTTGCCCACTGCTGTATAAATTGAAAAAGATGCTTCTAGATTGTTTTAGGTAGATCATAAATCAATTCCAATCACATTCCATGGATTCAGGGTGAAGGGCCATCTATGTCTTATGTGGAGGTGGGGGTGTGCAGTGAATTGCTCAGCTATTTCTGCAACAGTATTGCATTTCAAGCATCCCCAGCAATTGTTCACAGGTCTGTGGGTCTGGTGCACTTTGGTTGAGGCTAGACTCTGGGTTCCAGGCTGTGGACTGTGGTTCAGGTTGGGTTTGGGTCTGCTCCACGAGTTTTTCATTCTCCTTGGACCAGCAGCTGCCCCGAGTCTGCTCTTCATATGGCAAATGGCAGGAATGCAAGAGAACAAATGGAAACAAGTGACACCACTGGAATTCTTAGCCCTGAACTCTCACACTTTCTCTTACACCCATGATCCACTGGCAAGTTGCAGGGCCAAGCTCAACAAGAATGCAGCAGGGCAGGAATTCTAAGTCGCGTGGCAAAAGCCCTGGATGCACAGAATTATATTATGTATAATAATCACAAATAGTGATTAAAGCTACAGCAAGGTCAATAATCTCTGTTCCTACAAACTCCCCAGGTGGTTCTTATGGCCCCCATCCTTGAGAAATATTGGATATATTGTTTACTTTTGTAGTCTCCTTACCCACAGATCTTCAAATCAACAATAACAAAGTCAAATACTGAATTCACTTCCGATAAAGACCACAGAATGTACCGTGAGGGAAGCGTTTGCTCTCCGGAGGGTATCATTTGTTTCTTGGGGGTTTGTTTACAGATACATATAATGAGGGCAGAAGAAATGTTTCAATTTTGTCTCATTTAGTCACTAAATACTGTTTAGAAAATATGTAGGCTTCTGTTGTAGAAAAGTCGGTATCATCAGTAAGCCCAGCTCCTCCACCCACATCCTCCTCTCCCTTCCCCTCCCGGATGTCTGGCCAGTCAGCACTGGGGAAGAAAGGCCCCCCCTGGCTAGCTCAGATTGTCTCTGAGCTACTCTCAGTTTTAATTTTGTGTGGGTGTGGAGTTGTGTTCAGTTCTCTAGGGAAGAATTTAAGTATGGAATACATTTAATATCAAATTCAAATATGTGACCGCATAGTCCTTTTGCCTGAAGGAGCCCTTAGAAGTCCATATTCTTAAGTAAATTTTTCTGTAAAGGAAAGGAAAAGGGTTAAAAAAATCTCTTAAGTCTTTCCTGCCTAGTTATGCCTGTGATCCTGCTGAACTTTCCTGTACTCCTTGCTCCATAGTATTCTATTCATTTTATTTTCACATTGCCTGAAGACAAGCGTGTTTATGGGGCAGACTACTTGAAATAGGAACTTCCCACTAAAAAGCATAGCCATTGAGTCTATATTCTGACTTACTATTCTAGTGATCTCTCTCAAAATTTAAGCTCTTAGCAGAGACCTTTAATCCACTTTATTAATGTCAGGCCCTAAATTAGGTATACTTCACAAATGTTTTTGGATTTTGTAATAATTCTGATTCAAATGCCTGAATGCAGAGCTGGAGAAATGAAGGAGGCAAGAAGGTTCGATTCCTCAGTTCAGCCCCTTGCACCAAGATTATGCCCTAAGAAAAGAGAGAGCATCTCCACATTTCTGCATGGAAGATTGCCCAAAGGAGAGTGAAGGGCGCATAGGGCTGTCCTGCCATCTTCAGGGCATGAACCACTCTTCCGGGTTTCCTGGAGGACTGGGCACTCGAAAAGCTGGCTCTCTCATGGAGGGCACAGCGGTATCAATGTTGCAGAGCCATCCTCAGACCGTTTAGCCGATGCCTGACATTCCGGTGGCTGCCATAGTGGAAGAACAAATAGAACATGTTTTTGGGACCCATGCGAGACTCTGAGGATGCCCAGAAAGCACAGGGGAGACTCAGCTTGTGTGCACGTAGGGAAACTAAAGAGCTGTAATAAGACAAAGCTATAAACCAGCAAATTTTTGCTTGCTACCATTTTAAGAACTTTATTTATGCCCACAAATAGGTGAACTTCAGGTCACTCATAAATTGACAGATGCATTTGGCCACGCAGATATGTTGAATACCAACTGTTGAGTTTCTTGGCCTCATCCAAACAGTCTTCTGATGAGTGTGTGGTCAAAGGAAGGTCATTGGTCTCATGGGAGCGACTCCCTGCCCCTCCTTCTCTGTCTTACACCCTTGCAGTTCTTTGTTCTGGTTTACTACCATTTCATGCTCCTGCTCTCCTTGCTGGCACAGGCTTTTTTGAAGATGATGTGTCTGGTTCCTAGCTTGTTCTTTTGCATTTCACTAAAACTCCTGTTGTCAGATCTCAGGCATAGGGAGATTTATTTTTTGCCTGGTTAGGTATAAGCCTCTGGTGGACGTCATTTCTTTCTTTAATGTGCAATGCTCTGAGTCCAGTACTTTGAGCATGGAGGTCAGAGGCATTGCCTTGGGGAATCTTACCAGCTCCCTGGTTTGGAAGAGTTAAGTTGGCCACGATCCTTAAAGCAGCCCTGTAAGAACATATAAGGTACAGTTCTATACAGTTAAGCACTGTATAATGATGTTTTGGTCAAGGACAGACTGTATATATGATGGTGGTCCCATAAGATTAGTACATTATAGCCTAGCTGTGTAGTAAGCTATCACCTAGGTTTGTGTAATACACTCTGTGATGTTTGCACAATGATGAAATCGCCTAACAATGCATTTCTCAGAATGTATCCCCATCCTTAAGCAAAGCATGACTGTATTAGTAATGTCCTAGCGTTTTTAGAACGAGGTACCTCTTAAGTATTTTTACTTCCTAGACATCATGGATGCCATATTTCATTTGCATTTCAATTAGTGACTCAGGCTTCTGCAATGTAAGTTTTGTAACTTCTTGCCCACAAGTAAGACTGAGTTTTATTTATTTTTTTCTGGCTTGGGTGACTGATGATGCCATTTGCTGAGAGAGGGTTCAGAAATGGGGAAGATGATCTGTTCAGTTCCTAATATGTCAAATTTGAAGTGTCTGAGCAGGTAGAGATGTCCTCCACCCAGTTATGTAGCACATAGTAGGAACTTTATAAATATCTGTGAGTAAATATAGTTGGGGTCCAGGTCTGGGGCTCAGGAGAGAGGGCAGCCTGAAGGTGTAGAGTGGTGGTCTTCAGCATACAGGGGTGAATGGCATGGATACCTTAAGTTTAGATGGTGTTCCTTGGGGAGTCTGCACAATATGAGAGTGGAGTCAGAGTCCTGGGGGACAGACCAGGGGCAGGCAGAGGAGCTGAGAAGGAGCAGTTAGAGACAAGTGAGGACAACCAGGAAAGAGAGGGGTCATGGAAGCTGAGGGGAGATGCAAGAGGGGCTGAGTGACAGAGTGAGAGGCCTGTAGTGCCCCGAATCCTGCAGCCCCAGCCCTGGCACCTGGGGGCAGGGAGAAATCACTATGCAGTTGCAAAGGTTATAGCTTTTTATATGAAGGAAAGACTCATTCAGAACCAGAATGAGCAACATTGCTCCTTTTAAATATTATTTTTTATTAATAAACTCCCACAGAATTAGCATTATTTTTTAAAGTATTATCTTTTCTTTTTTATCACTATCCATCATCTATTTGCTTATTTGCTCAATCTCAGTATACATGTATAGTGGTATCAGAATTGTTAACCTGTTCTCTCATAGGAAACAACTTTATTAACTACAGTACAGTGCTGACGTATAGTTCCTTTAGTCCTTACAGTATCTACTCATTTCCTAAGTTATTTAGGTAAAATTTCCCATCAGTCCCTTTAATGAAGTTATGTCATACATCTATAACACAGTTTGATTCTTTTTTTTTTAAACCCCCTTTAACCATTTATCCCACCCCTTACTCCTTGCCTCTGGCAACTACCAATCTGTTCTATGTATCTATGAGCTTGTTTGTTTGTTTGTCTTTTAGATTCCACATATAAGAGAGATCATACAGTATTTGTCTTTCTCTGTCTATTTCACTTAGTATAATGCCCCCGAGGTCTATCCATGTTGTTGCAAATGGCAAGATTTTATTCTTTTTTATGGCTGAATAATATTCCCTTGTGTGTGTGTGTGTGTGTGTATATATATATATAAAGAAAAAATACATATATAATTTATGTATATATATAAAGAAAATGTGGTGTGTATACATATATATAATATATATATGTATACACCATATGGTGTGTGTGTGTGTGTGTGTATATATATATATATATATATATATATATATATATATACACCATAAAATATATATACCACATTTTCTTTATCCATTCATCCACTGATAGACACTTAGGTTGTTTCCATATATCTTGGCTATTGTAAATAATGCTGCAGTGAACCTGGGGGTGCAAATATCGTTTTGAGTTAGTGTTCTCATTTTCTTTGAATAACTACCCAGCTGTGGAATTGCTGGATCACATGGTAGTTCTACTTTTAATTTTTTGAGGAACCTCCATACTGTTTCCCATCATGGCTGCACCAATTTACATCCCCACCAACAGTGCACAAGGGTTTCCTTTTCTTCACATCCTCACCAACACTTGTTATTTCTTGTCCTTTTCATAATAGCCATTCTGACAGGTGTGAGGTGATATCTCATTGTGGTTTTGCTGTGCATTTCCCTGACAATTAATGATGCTGAGAATCTTTTCATGTACCTGTTGGCCATCTGTATGTCTTTGGAAAAATGTCTATTCAGATCTTCTGTCTAATTTTTAATCTGATTTTTTTGCTCTTGAGTTGTATGAGTTCTTTATATATTTTGGATATTAGCCCCTTATCAGATATATGACTTGCAAATATTTTCTCCCATTTTGTAGGTTGCCTTTTCATTTTGTTGATGGTTTCCTTAGCTGTGCAGAAGCTTTTTAGCATGATATAGTCTCACTTATTTATTTTTGCTTTTGGTGTCAGATTAAAAAAATCATTGCCAAACCTACATCAAGGAGCTTACTGCCTATGTTTTCCTGTAGGAGTTTTATAGTTCCAGGTCTTGCATTCAAGCCTTTAGTCTATTTTGAATTAATTTTTGTGTATGGTATAAAATAGTGCTCGAGTTTCATTCTTTTACATGTGGCTGTCTGGTTTTCTCAACACCATTTTGAAGAGACTGTCCTTTCCTCATTGTATATTCTTGGCTCCTTTGTTATAAATTAATTGACCATACATGAGTGGATTTATTTCTGGGCTCTCTATTCTGTTCAAGTGAACTATATGTCTTTTTTATGCCAATACCATACTGTTTAATTACTATAGCTTTGTAATATAGTTTGAAATTAGGGAGCATGATGCCTTTAGCTTTGTTCTTCTTTCTCATGATTGCTTTGGCTATTCAGGTTTTTTTCTTCTTTTTTTGTGGTTCCATACAAATTTTAGGATTATTTGTTCTATTTCTTTGAAAAATGCCATTGGAATTTTGATAGGGATTGCATTGAATCTGTAGGTTGCTTTGGGTAGTATGGACATTTTAACAATATTGATTCTTTTAATCCATGAGCATGAGCTATCTTTCCATTTACTTGAGTCTTCTTCAATTTCTTTCATTAATGTCTTGTAGTTTTCAATATTCAGGTCTTTCACCTCCTTGGTTAAATTTCTTCCTAGGTATTTTATTCTTTTTGAGGCAATTATAAATGGGATTGTTTTCTTTATTTCTCTTTCAGATAGTTCATTATTAGTGTATGGAAGTGCAACAGAGTTTTGTGTATTGACCTTGTATCCTGAAGATTTACTAAATTTGTTTATTAGTTCTAACAGTTTTCTGATGGAGTCTTTAGGGTTTTCTATATATAATATCATGTCATCAGCAAATAGTGATAGTTTTACTTCTTTCTTTCCAATTTGGATGCCCTTTTCTTGCCTAATTGCTCTGGCTAGGACTTCCAATACTACATTGAATAGAAGTAGTAAGAGGGGCATCCTTTTCTTGTTCCTGATCTTAGAAGAAAGGCTTTCAGCTTTTCACCATTGAGTATAATGTAGCTGTGGGCTTCTCCTATATGGCCTTTATTATGTTGAGGTACGTTCCCTCTATACCCAATTGCTTGAGAATTTTTATCATAAATGGATATTGAATTTGTCAAATGCTTTTTTCTGCATCTATTGAGATGATCATATGATTTTTATCCTTCATCTTGTTAATATGGGATATCACATTGACTGATTTGTGGATGTTGAACCATCCTTGCATCCCTGGAATAAAGCCCACTTGATGGTGTTGTATGATTCTTTGAATATAATGTTTGAGTTTGGTTTGCTAATATTATGTCAAGAATTTTTGCATCTGTGTTCATCAGGGATATTGACTTGTAATTTTCTTTTCTTGTGGGAGCACCCTTGTCTGATTTTGATATCAGGGTAATGCTGGCCTCATAAAATGAATTTGAAAGAGCTCTCTTCTCTTCTGTGTTTTGGAAGAGTTTGAGAAGGAATGGTATTAATTCTTCTTTGAATGTTTGGTAGAATTCACCAGTGAAGCCATCTGGTCCTGGACTTTCGTTTGTTGGGAGGTTTTGATTACTTATTCAGTCTCCTTACTAGTAATCTTTCTGTTCAGATTTTCTATTTCCTCATGATTCAGTCTTGGCAGGTCATATGTTTTTAGGAATATTCATTTCTTCTAAATTGTCCAATTTGTTTGTGTATAATTGTTCATAGTAGTCTGTTATGATCCTTTGTATTTCCGTGGCGTCAGTTGTAACATCTCCTCTTTCATTTCTGATTTTATTTGAGTCCTCTCTCTTTTTTTTTCTTGGTGAGTCTAGCTAAAGGCTTTTCAATTTTGTTTTTTCAAAGAACCAGGCCAAGCAATCTACCAGTGTCCCCTGGGTGGCAGTCACTAAAACTGGGGCTCCAAACAAATGTATAAGCTCTTTTCTGGGAGATACTGGCAAGCCAGAGCAAGGCAGAGGGAGAGTGCCAAGATGGCATCTGCAGCCTATGTTCCCTGAAAGCAGCTCTGTAGTCCACTGGACTTGTACCAAACCTGGAGCCTGCCTCTCAGACCAAAGCTCCAGGACAAGCCACGGGGCCTCCTTCACAGAAAGACTAGGGGACTGTGCATCAATCTGCTGTCTGTGCAGTGCCCTGGGGGTGGCAGCTGGCCAAGAACTATCTCTCCAATTGCCAAAGTTCCAGGCGACCCGGGATTGCAATTCCCCCTGGCCACTAGAGCCAGGAGATCAAGAGGCGTCCCCTGGGTGGCAGCTCCGAAAACAAGGGCACCTGCCACATGTAAATCTCCTTTCCAGGGGACACTGACATTCTGGAGTGCAGCAGAGGGAGATCGTGAAGATAGTGCCCACCCTCTGAGGTCTCTGGAAAGGATTACAGTCAGCCCTAGATACATGTGTAATTAGAAGCCTACTCTTCAGATCACAGCCATGATGGTTAGCCAATAGGCCTCCTTCATAGAAAGACTGAGCTCATGGGTCTGTTACTGCTTGCTGTGCCATGGTAGTTGTTTAAGAACTCTTTTTCCAGTGGTCATTGTCCTGTGGGACCCACGAGCATAAGCCCCATTGGCTGCCGGAGCCAGGTGATATAGAGGTGTCCCCTGGCAGCAGCCCCCAAAATTGGGGGTACGAGCTTTCTGGTTTATAATTATTACAATCCCATGGGACCAGGAAGAAAGCTCCCATGGCCTCCAGAGCCAGGCAGTCAAGAGGTGCTCCCTAGGCAGCAGCCGCAAAAATTGGAGCACCAGATGTGTAGAAGCTCCCTTCCGGGAGACACTGGTGCTCTGGAGCACAGCAAAGGGACAGTGTAAAGATGGAGCCCCTCAGTCCCATCCCCAGAGAGTGTTCCAGCAGACTGCTCAATGTGTGTGTTAAATTAGATGCCTGCCCCTCCGGCTGAAGCTTTAATATAAACAGGTGAGCCTCCTTCACTTTAAATTTGGGCTCCATTGGCTACCTCTGAGCTGGGCCCTGGGATGGGTAAGTCCGTTCGCCTGGGCCCTTTAAGAGCTGCCTCCTAGATGGCTACGATTTTGAGAGTCTCGGGATGTGAGGCACATTGGTTTTCAAAGTTAAATGTTTTGGGCTCCTCTTAGGTGCAGTTACTATAAGTTGAGGAGTCCCATGTGGGGTTAGAACCCTTTGCTACTCAGGGAGAAGCTCGGGGTTTTGAGTTCCCTCCTTATTGTGGGTGGCTGCGCCAGGGGTGGTTTATAGTGAGATTGTATCCCAGCCTCTCCTACCCTCTCTGATGTGGATGTGGTTTTCTTCTAGTTTGCCTGCTGTGTAGTCATCATTTAGCTGGTGTTTAGGTTTTTTAGTTTTTCCATTTTTTTTTTTTTTTTTTTGTGAGGAAGACCAGCCCTGAGCTAACATCCGCTGCCAATCCTCCTCTTTTTGCTGAGGAAGACTGGCCCTGGGCTAACATCGTGCCCATCTTCCTCCACTTTATATGGGACGCTGCCACGGCATGGCTGACAGGTGGTGCATCTGTCCGTGCCCAGGATCCGAACCTGCGAACCCTGGGCCACCGAAGCGGAGCACAGGAACTTAACCGCTATGCCATGGGGCCGGTGACTATGTTTAGGTTTTTTTAAAGAGGAAATTTTTCCATATGTAGCTGTAGACTCAATGTGTCCGTGGGAGGGGGTGTGTTCCGGATCTTCCTATGTCGCCATCTTGAACCAGAACTTTCCTAGTCTGAGTTTTAAACACTTCAAATCACGCAAAAGGGATGAGCTTGCTACAGATTTTTAGAGAGTCATAGGAAATGAACATTTTAAGTAGCATCAATGCTAAAAGAGTTATCCTGGAGGCATAAAACATTTTCAAGGTTTTCCTAAGTGCTTGTTGAGACGATGGTGCCTGAATGATTTGAGATTTGAACTCCTGGGATCTGCTTAATACTGACAAGGTTATTCTATGGGCTTTGTGCTCTCAAACAGGAGCAGCATTTCATTACCCTACATTTCAACAGAACTTCTGAAATGCCAAGAGTTTGCCCGCTGTTCCTAAGCTCTGTGAAATACAGCCTGGTCCAGCAGGTCGGGGGAACTTACCTTTGGATGTGGCCCACCGTGAATGTGAAGTACTACGTCTTTATAGCCCCAGCATTTGAAATGGCCTTTCAGTTCTTAATTAGTAGATGCTTTCTCTACCACCGACGACCTGGGACTGACGTGAAGGAAAATTTGCCTAGTTCGCAGGGGGCCTGGGAGAGCCATTATCAATCACAGTGTGTTAGAAATGAAAGACTGAGGAAAAGATGATTAAAGCCCCAGCGGCTGCCTTCACAAATGAACTTCGGGAGAAAGAGCAGTTTAGTGTAAATGTGGCAGGTCTTCATATTGGAGCTTGATGAAATTAAAGGCGACGCCAGGTAATATAAACCATTGTTGAATCTTTCTTTTATTAAAACTGGGCTAGAACAAGGGGTAGGAATTTGTCAGGCGCAGTAATTACTTTGGTACTTTACTGATGAAAGCTCTCTTGGGCAAAGTCCTTCTCTCATCTATTTTCCATTTCCTCCCAGTAATACTTTCAGCTGCTAGAGAAGAATAAATACAAGCTGAGGAGAGGGCAACTTCACAGCCTATCTATCTATGGATTAAGTATTTCTAAGGGTAACAGTGGTGGCGTTTTTCTCCCTCTTTCAGTTGCCCTGAATTACTACCTTGAGAAAATTTCTAGAGTATTTGGTCAAATATGTTCTTAGGAGAACATATAAACATACATGTTGGAGACCATAGAAACAGGAAAAAAAACTCTGATGAGACAACATTTATTGCATACAAAAATACTATAACTCAGGTGTGGCAGCTGGGGCAGGAGATGCAAGGAGGATACTAGGGCATTAATGGTGGGAAAAAAGAAACTGTGAAGGAAGAAATGACAAGTCTGTCAGGCCCTTGCTACTCATAGTGTGGTCTTTGAAGCAGCATAAACATCACCTGGAAGCTTGTTAGAAATGCAGAATCTCAGGCCTTAGCCCAGAGATACTGAGTCAGAGCCTGCATTTTAATGAGATCCGCAGGTGATTCATGTGAACATTAGAGTTTAAGAAGCTCTGGTCTAGGGACAGCTCTCAAACTGGCTGCCATCAAAAGCAGGAAGACCTATAAAACTCAGAGGATATTCGCAGGTTCTCAGAAGGCATTTGCAGAGGGCACACCAGTTGAAGGAATTACACATTCAGTGCTGGTGAAGATAGAAACAAATAGCTAGAGCAACAGAAATTGACACAGAATTTTATAGTTAAGGCAATGAAGCTGTCTCTAACAACTGAAATCTGTGTAATAGCAGAAGGGACTTAAAACTCTGCAATAGATTTACTCATGAAACAAGGCACTGAGTGGTCCAAATCAGGGTGGCATGGATGAGTATCTGACGTGGAGCTACAGGAAGCAGAACAGACACTCTCAGCGCCAGGCAGCAAGACAGGAGTGTGGCCCAGGATAACGATCTGTTTCTAATCACTTTTTGCTAATAGCTTTAACAAAGGCTATTAATGAGATGGAATTAACAATAAATCCAGACCATGGTTATCCATGTTAATTCTTTGTAATTACTGCACATCCTTATCTATTCCCATGTGTACTTAAACTAACTCTTTAATAAACTCTACATAATTTGTTCATCAGTGAGTTTTGTTTCTTCACAAGCGTGGGCTCATTTCCCAGCTCCACTTTCATACACTGCGTGACTTTGACAACTGTATCCCAGCCTCACCTGCCGCAATTTCTTCAGCTGTAAAATGGGGATAACAGTAGTATTCACCTCATAGATTTGTCTCAGAATTAAATGAATTAGTACATATTATTTGCTTAAAAGAGTGCCTGATACATAGGTTGGGCTTAATAATTATTAGCTATGATTATTATTTATAAAGCCCTGAAATAAAAGTGTCTATTCAGGTATTTTAAGGAGACCTACCTGAACCAAGAGGATTTAACCAGCATTGGCAGTCTCTCTGCTGGGACCCAAAGAAGACAGGCCACATCAGTTGGACCTATTATTTTTAGGTGCTCCCTGCCTTAAACATGGGTAAGAACATAAAAATTAGATAGGATTTTAAGTGGTCATAAATGAACTTAAATGTATTTTCATATAGCCAAGAAATGAACTCTTTGGAAATAGAAAATCGTTACTTATCTTTGCGTCCAGAAATCTCCTCCATTTTCTTGGATCCTTTTTATTCTCACTCACTTTGAAGGCCAAGTCCACACCAGTAGTTCTTGGAAAGTATGTAGTGATAGTTGAAGTAATGTGGCTGAATTTCATTCTTTAAAAATAGATTGAGGGGCCAGCCTGGTGGTGTAGCACTTAAGTTTGCGTGCTCTACTTCAGTGGCCCAGGGTTTGCAGGTTTGGATCCTGGGTGTGGACCTATGCACTGCACATCAAGCCATGCTGTGGCAGGTGTCCCACATATAAAGTAGAGGAAGATGGGCACAGATGTTAGCTCTGGGACAATCTTCCTCACCAAAAAAAAAAAAAAAATATATTGAGGAATTGAAATTAATTTACAGCTATACTATGCATCTTGCTCCATATGACAGGAATACTAGAATACAATTAAGATATGGTAAAATTGTAAAATATTTAGGATCAGCTGGAATTCATTAAGAATGAGATGTTTATTCTTAGAAACAGCTTTAATGAAAAAGTGTTTTTCCCCAACTACTTTGCAGTACTTTTTTATGTGAATTTTGAAGATTTTCCTCCTCCTCTTCTTCCTACTCCTGTTTTTTCTCCTTTCTTGAAGGGCATTTCTGCAAGGAAACATCGTTAAAAACACAATTTGCCATAGGTGATGGCAGTGATCTCCAAAAGCAATGCATCTGAATAGCTCTCCTTGAGGAGGCATAATAAATGTGTAAAATAAATAAATTTGACCCATGTTATAGACTGGATATTCTGGTCATGATTTTGCTCTGACATTGTCATTTCCCTTCTCTAGGCCTTGATGTCCTATCTGTGAATTCTGGACTAAAATATAAAATCATATATTCAACCAAACTTAAAATTCCAGGCCACTATGATTAGGACCTTGCACAAAAGAATTATGGAAAGCATTTCTAACTAAATAGTTAAATTTCTCCTGGTGTAGGAGAATTGGGGTCAGGAACCAACATAAGACCTCCCTGAATATAATACTTTCCTTGGGTAAATGGAATTCCTGAGAATAATTTCTTTTCCTGATTTTCCTTCAATCTGGGGCCATGTTGGTCAGCCTTTTGGTAATATGGATTTTTATTTTCAAAAGTGATTTCCTTGCATCTACTCTCTCCCTATCATTGAAGATGTTGACAATCTATACAAAATCAGGAGAAGAGGTCTTTGGGATGCTAATGCATTACACTCATAGTCGTTTGGCCCATGTGGCCCAGGTTTGGCAAGAAGGAGATGGCAAAGATGCAGGGAAGTCCTGAGCCAGCAGGGATTACGGTAATTGAATTCCTGGGCAGCCCCGTGTTGCCTTCCAGCCCAGGCACACTTTGCCTATTTTCTATTTTCTTTCTGGCTTCCATAAATAATCTGCAGAGTGGACAATTGGCAGCCAGAAAATCAATTGGCCCTTATATCTTCTCTAATTAATTTCTCATTGTCAAGCACTCACAAGGCATTTGTAGGGAATAAACTAACTCTTCTGCCTATTATGGTGCTTTTGATAGATGACAAAACAAAGATAGAGTCAGGGTGGAACAAACAAGCAAAATTCTATAACTGAGTGCACTCTCTCTGGACTTCTTGTATATTCATAGAGGACAATGTTTTCTCAACAGATTTTTAATATAAATAATTATTTAGAGTTAGAGATGTTATCTTTTTTGAACTCTACTTTTTTAGTGGTGTGTTACAAAAGCAAACTGTGGGTAGTACAAATAAATAGAAAATAGGGATGACCAAATATGATTGCCAGTCCTGGTGGTCTAAGTGGTTAAGACTGTTGCTCTCACAGCCAAGGCCCCGGTTTGTTTCCCGGTCAGGGAACCACACCACCCGTCTGTTGGTTGTCAGACTGGTGGTTGCGTGTTGCTGTGATGCTGAAAGATATGCCACCAGTATTTCAAATATCAGCAGGGTCACCTTGGTGGACAGGTTTCAGCGGAGCTTCCAGATTAAGACAGATTAGGAAGAAGGACTTGGCCATCCACTTCCGAAAAAAAAATTGGATGTGAAAACTCTATGAATAGCAGTGGAGCACTGTCTGATAACAGCACCGGAAGGTGAGAGGATGGCGCAGAAAGACTGGGCAGTGTTCCCCTCTGCTGTCCACAGAGTCACTAGGAGTAGGAATTGATTCCACAGCACTAACAGCAACACGAGATGACAAAATGAAAAGTAAAATTATAAAGTACATGAACATTCCTAAAGCTTTGAAACATGTAAACGAGTAGCCCAGCAGACACATATTAGGTGCTCAAGAAATATTTAACGTACAAATGGGATTTTCCAAAACAGTTCTTATTTGTATTTCTGCCTACCAGCAGCTTAGGAGATAATCTAGGTCCCTTTTACTTGCCAATGTCATTCAATTCTTTTCCAATTTTTAGATTTGAAAGTAATTTCTTCTTATTACACACCTATGAGAATGGCTAAAATAAAAAATACTGAAAATACCAAATGCTGGTGAGAATGTAGAGCAACAGGAACTCTTATCTATTGCTGGTACAAAATTGTACAGCAATTTTGGAAAACAGCTTGGAAATTTCATATAAAATTAAATATACACTTATCATAAGACTCAGCAAACACATTCTTAGGTATTTGCCCAAGAGAAATGAAAATTTGCGTTCATACAAAAACCTGTGCACAAGTGTGTCTGGTAGCTCTATTCACCATCACCAAAACCGGGAACAACTGAAATGTGCTTCAGTGGGCAGATGGATAAACTAGCTGCCACATCTGCATGATGGAATATGACTCTGTGATATAAAGGAGCACATTATTGATGCCACAACGACGTGGATAAATCTCAAAGGCATTATGCTGAGGGAAAGAAGCCAATCTCAAAAGACTACCTACTGCATGACATTCTCAAGAAGTCAAAACTATAGTGATAGAGAGTGGATGAGCGGTTGCCAGGGGTTTAGGTGGGGAGATTGTGACTATGAAGTGAGAGCAAGGGGGGGTTTTGGGGGCATAATGGAGCTGCTCTGTATCCCGATTGTGCTGGTGGTTACATGAATCCATACATGTGTTATAATTCATTAAACTGTACATCAAAAGAGCCAATTTTATGGTATGATAATTTCTAAAACAAAATTTTAAAAGTAATACATTCTAACTGAAGACTATGAAACAATAGGGAAACATGAAAGTAAAATGGAAAGTCTTCACCGCTCACCTCCCTAACTCACACCTGGGTGTGGATCCTTTAACAGCTCTCTCTGCTGTTCTGACAGGATCAGAGTCTCTGGTAAGGATGTCGACTCAGGAGCCACATGGCCTGGATTTGTGTCCCAGACCCTCCACTTACTCATTATAGCTCTGTGACCTTGGGCAAATCACTTAACCTCTCTGTGTCTCAGTTTCCTTATGTACAAAATGGTGCTTATGGCAGTGTTGTAGGCATTTACGTAACAAGAACTATGCATTTGCCATTTTTACTATACAAATGTGTTACACACGTAAAATTGATTTGTATTATTTACAGAGATGATTTTGGTGTCATTTGACACCTGTCTTTGGTTCATTTGACATTACATTATTAACATATTTCCATGTCAGTATATAAAGATATGCCCTACTTCTAGGAATTCCAAAAGCTGCATAGTAATAGTCTATCATATGTATGAATTATAATATGGTTAATATTACATGTTATATGTAAATAATATATAATACATTTAACATTAAAATTTAATATTATATATCCTCTTATATATATTTAATGAAGTTCTTATGGATGAAGCCACCCTTTTTAACTTATACTGATTTTTTTATTTCTGAAAATTTTCTCCAATCCAATCCCAATGTACTCACACTCTTCCAGGATTTGTTCACACTTTATGGATCCTTGCTGGTGCCTTTTGTTTGCCTTCTCATCCTCTTCTTCCTTGTTCTCCTTCTTTTAAAAGTCTTCTCCATGAATTCTGCGGGCTTTTTGGAGGCGGCGGAAGTGATGTGTGTCGTCAGTCCGCCGTCTTGAATCAGAAACTCTTACTGGCTACTAAGCTCCTTTCTAAACTCATCCTATGAGTTGGGGGAGTATTGAGGCAGAAGGGAGCAGTTGGGGAAGAAAATTGGACTCAGGCTGGGAAATTTGAGTGTAAATTCAGCTTAGCCATCAGTTACTTGGGCGAAGAAGTTGGGAATTCACTTTCTATTCTCAGGTTCTCAATTTCTTCAGTTGTAAAATGGTATGTTTAGACTAGATGAACTCTAAAATTCCACATTACTTCCATTTACAAAATGAGGAAACTTGGCCTTACAGAAATGACATGGTTTACCATTGGTCATCCAGGAAGTAAGGTGTAGAACTGAGTCTGGAACACGTCTTCAGATTTCAAATCACGGCTACACCAAGCAGACCTGAGCAATGCCACCTCAGAAGCTGAGAGTGAAGGGGGCGCATCCTCACTGAGCACCATTTCCTACCGTGTTGACTACATGTGTGGATGTGGGCATGCGCGACCCCACCCAGGAGGTCTTTGTCTCCTGGGCCTCATATGCCTGCACCCTGGTGACAGAGCTGTGTTCTAGAGCATTACCTGCTGCGGTCTCTCCTGGGGCGGGGGTGGGGGTGTAGCTCTGGGTTTGGCTCAGCACTGAGGAGCAGCCCTGTTGTACAGATGGTGTTGCGGCTGGTTGCACAGTGGTCGGGCCTCCCAGTGCTGGAGAGCTCGGCTGTGCTCGTTCCGAAGTCGCTCTGACAACATTCCTCTCCTGGCAGCCGTGTACTCTCTCCTCCAGTCTTGTGCGAGCAAATGGCTTTGCAGCACCTTCCCTCAGTCCCCGTGTAGGCTAGGATACAAGCATTAGGGCTCTGCATTTGCATGCAATTCACTTATTTGAATCTTTCCACAAGGCCTTCTCCAGATTTCATTTCTTTCTTCCTTTCCATGGATTCCCCTTTGGGTTGTACAAACACAGTTTATTCTTTTCAGTCAATAATCAGGATTATTAAAAAAACCTCCAACAATCCCAAACAGAAAAACCCCAACTCCTCCAAACACACAAACAAGCAAACGAAAAATCAAGCCAACAAACACATGCATCCTGCAAACCCATAAAAGTGCTTCTTCAGCGTGATCGTGTCAGCTTCTAATTAGGGACAGTTTGCTTGTTTCTTATATGTTTGTCTATTGCCACATACCTTTAACTTCGTTGGATGTACGCTTCTGGGATTCTGATTATAGCTTCATTGTTTCTGGCCTGGTTCTTCTCTGCTACCTGGTTCTGTCCATCCCCCGAGTCTCATTATACAATCTGGCCAACCTCTTTATTATTCCAGACCAGTCATTTTCCACTCTGGTTGCACATTGGAATCACTTGGGGATTTAACTTGTCTTTGTTGGAGCCTAGGTCTGCATATATTTAAAGGTATGTCAAATGACTTGTAGGTAAAGGGGAATGTGAAATGGTAGCATTTAAATGAAATCGATTCCTTCCTTTCTCTATCTAGCTAAGCTATCTTTTTCCTCTTTCAGTGATTCTCAGATAGGAAATAGAAAGTTCCAAGTGGGTGGTTGTTGACTTTGGAGTCTTTGATCTGGCAGTGAATTTATCACGCTGTCTGGGAGTGTGGGGGCTCACCCTATGGGATTATAGGCACTTTCAGGGGTCACAGGATGAACATGGGGCACAGCAAGATTTTTTTGCTTGTTTTTTAATTTTCTCTATCTCTCTCTTTCATTCACAGTTTAGAAAACAGCAAATGAATTATGTAGGATTTCTAGACTCCTTAATAAAACGAGAAGGGGAAAGGGAGCTCTAGGTTGCAGAAATCTGCATAGAAAGAAAGTGTGCCCCAGTCATTGTACATTTCAGACTACTTGTTATCACTATTTGGAATGTTTGTGAGTCTGGTTCTTTTCAAAATACTTAAGGGCATCCTGGCTATAAAGACACAAGGCATTTTGCACAGGTTGTGTGTTTAAGCTCATGGGAAGAGAGTCATAAAGCGTATCTTCCATGTCCACCTTCTGTGGGGTATTGAGAAAACTCTCTTCTCTTTGCCTAAGCACCTGTGTTGAATTTGGTAGCTGTGGTGTTTGGACTGATTCAGCAGTAATTAATCTCCAGGCTAATTACGAGCTCTGTTGTCATTTTGCTAGATGTAATTAAACTGCATAGCTGGAGAAAGTTTGGAAACTACGGTTTCCAAGAAAACTCCTCCCTGTAACTTGGCAAGAAGCTCACGAGTGACAACATAATCAGCCAATTAAATGTAAGCCGGAAATCTAATGTCCTTCAGGATGAGTTTACGGGAAGAAGACAAATGTATGTTCACAAGAGGCACCTGCTGTTTTACTGCTGCCTTTTGGAAAGAGCTTGGAGTATTCTAGAGGTTTTCTCTCATCAATCCTTTTGATAGCTTTATTAAACAGGAAGCAGGACAAACATTTTAGTCCCTTTCAAACAGATGAGATGATTAACACCGTGAAGGTCAACTGGCTTGTCAAAGGGCATAGTGACCATGGGTCAGAAATGATTTCAATAATGCGTTTCCTTACAAAATACAATGCATATCGACACAGAATCCTACAGCACCATCAAATACATAAGAAGATTATATTAACATGAAGATATGAATATGCCCATTGGTGAATAGATTCTTCGTATTTTGGGGCCGAAGTTCTGTTTCACTTTTCAGTCTAGGGTAAAGATATGCAGACCATATGCCAAATGTAAGCTAATGGGGGGAGAGCGTTGCTTGGCCTTGGCTTGGCAAGAGCCACTTTGAAGAGATGAGTCGGAAAGTGCATCTGGTCCATATGTCCATAAAAATCAGCCTTGGTGACCTGTTTGTCAAATAAGCAGTAGGCTTCCAAGGCCTAATATAGGTAGAAAGACATACTGCATTTTGGGATTTTAAATAGAGCTCTTAAGCTGACTCTGTGCCCTGAGTGTGCAGAGAAGACACAGTCAAGAAGAAAGCATTTAAAGCATAGGACAGCTGCTAGAGTTGCAGTGTTGCCAAAAGTGTATGTGGGTGTGTACATGCACCCACTGGTGATACTCAAGAACTCAGGGTGATTTGGGTGGTACATTGACTCATATCAGTAGAGTTTTTAAATTGTTGGATATTTTTCATAGTTTTATTTATAGCAAAGGCTTTCCATTAAAAATAGTAGGAAAAAAGTTCCTTTTGAAAGTGAATTTGTCTTAGTAAAACTGTGAACCATATAATATAAACTGTTAAATGAATAATGATATGGGTCATACGTGGGTAGAGCCAGAATAATGAAGGTGGCACTTGAATACTAAAGTCTGAGAAACGGGGGCCTCTATCCATTGCCTCCTTCTCCTGTTAATAGGGTTGTCTCCTTGATTCCTTTGCCTCAACAGTAATTCCATTTTGCAAAAGGTAGGTCAGATAAGAAAACTAACCTGTTGTACCCTTAAGTCACAGATGTGTATGCATTCCTATCGCATTAATGAAAAAATAATGAAGACTACACCCAAGCTCTGCCTTGTGTCTTCTAATTAATTTTCGTGCCCAATCACTTGACTAACAAAGATTTGGATGTTACGAACATATGACTTACTGCCTATAATAACCACAGATTATGATTATCCCCTGAGAGTGTTTATCCTTTCCGTGGTGTGCTAAGGAACGAACAGTCACATTTATATCTGTTCCTTCTTAACCATGGACAAAGCTGTAAATGGCAAGAGATCCAGGCTTGGCGTATTGACTTTGGCTTTAGAAAATAAGGGAGACTCTAAAGGAGACTATCGCAATCCACACTTCCTGACAGACACACACAACGACATGGATGAATCGCAAATGCTTTGTGCTAAGTGAAAGAAGCCAAACTCAAAATGTTACATACGCTTTGATGACATTTCTGATCTTTCTGGACAAAGTAAAACTACAGGAACAGAAAACTTACTAGTGGTTGCCAGGGGCTAGAGGTTGGTTTTGAAGGGGCAGGGAAAAATTTTCGGGATGATGGAACTGTTCTCTGTCTTCATTATGGTGGTGGTTGCGTGACTATATCCATTTGTCAAAACTCCTAGAAGTGTGCGCTAGAAAGGGTGACTTTTACTGGCTGTAAATTATACCTCAATAAACCTGACTGAAAAATAAGTGTTCTTAGTGTCCCATAAGAGGAATTACATGTAAAATGTGAAATAATAGTCAAGTCAAAATGAAAGGCCACAAATACCTGCAAATCATTTTCTGAGGGAGGAGAAAGTCAGATTCAACTTTTGAGTTGATTTACATTGATAGATAGCCTCTTAATCTGTATGTCTAGAGTGGAAATGTCGTGTATGCTTTTATACAAACTGTTTCCATTCAATCATTTTGTTTGTGCTCATGTCCTCATAGTTGGAAAAATGTTTAGGTCCTGACAATGTGGTCATGGCAAAGAGTGGTTTCTCTGGTTTGGTATTGGATATAGTCAATCGCTGTTAATGATTGGTCTGTAGCAGTTTTTCCATATAAAAACATAATCTTCTTTGCTTTTGGTACAATTAGGGAACTCCTAACAATGGAAATGACTGAGAAATTAGGAACGTATAAACTTTTGGAGGTAACACGTTAGGAATTATTTGGGAAGGGCCAAATTATTTAATACTGTGATCAGGTGCAAATAAGGGTTTGTAGCCCTCTCTTACTGGACGTGTTCCTCTGTTCCAGTGCCCCTCAAAATGGATGGAGACTTTTGTGCTTTACCTGGGTGTCTCCTTTAGTCTGTGAATTCCTTAGGGGCAGGGCCATTTTTGAATCCTATCACCTAGCACAGTGTTTGTGGTAACTAAAAATTGTGTCTGAATGAATAAATGAAAAATGATGGCTTTATAAGTTTTTCAAAGAATCATTTCCATGTAAAAATAGACTTTTGCAAGGAGCTGGGCAGGTAGCATAAACTGTGAGATACCAAGATAGACATGTGAGGACATTTGTCTGTGATACAGTAGGTGTAGCTTTTCCTGGAGGCGTGTAGCTGGACTTGAGGGCTTCTTGAGACTTACTCTAGTCCCTGGCTGGGAGAGGTAAGAACTACTCAAAGTTCTTAATGCATTAATTAAAACTTGTTTAAGTTAATGTAATATTGTAAATTAAGTCATTTAAGAAAAAAAAATTAAACATATTGGCACATTTTTAGAGGTTCCTCTACCTCTAAAATATGATGCAAATATAATGTAGTATCAAAGTTTAAGCATGTTTTTATAGACATTGTTTTTACAGGACTCATTTATTTTCTTTTGAAGCACATGTATATTGTTACCAATTCAGGTCATTCCATAGTTCCAATAAGAGGTAGCTTTTCCTTGTGGCTTTTTAGGAAAGTTTTTTTTATGTATTACATGAAAGTCTAATTAATACACAGCCTAGTAGTTTTCATAATTGTGTGTGTTGTGATGCAAGAGCTGACTTTAAGATTTCTATTTCATTTTATTTATTTTTCTTCTCTTGTTTTCTGGCAATCCCAGACGACGAACCACGTTCACCCACTGATACCGATGGCACCACTCTCCTGTCACAGAAGGCAGAACTCCCCTTAGCAAGCCCTCAGGATTGTTCACTGATTACAATTAATTCTTCTCAAACACTGTGAACAGTCAAGATCAGCTCCTTTCTGTTGATTTGTCTCCAAGAGACCTTGCAGGACACCGCCCGCCTCTGTGGCTGCATTTCACAATTGATCTTGGCTATGTTTCCCTTCACACATCATATTTATCATCATCTCACTGACCCCAGGCTTACTAATCAATATATCAGTTTACAAATATTTGCTGAGTACTTTTTGTGGTGGACACATGTTGTTTGTCTTGCCTAGAAAACATTTTCCTTTCCCATGGTAACCACACTTGGTTTTCCTCTAGGAACTCTCCCTCTACAGCTCTCAGTCGTGTGCTTTGGGTCTCCCATGTGCTCCAGCGGTGGGCACATGCCTTTTACTGGCCAATCAGTGTCTTCCTTTCCTCTGGCCCCAGTGACTTGTATGGTGATGGACATATAACCAGAAACAGTCCTTTAGGAATGAATTCCATGATTCTTTGCTTAAATTGTTGGGAGGAGAAACTCTCTTTCTTCCAGGGTTACTAACCAGGTACAATATTTCTGGGGCTATTTTTAATCCCACTGTACATAAGAGGATCTTTGGAGAATGAAGCCAATATAGAGAAAACCAGAGCCAAAGAATGAAGCTGGAAATTCTTATGTCCTCTTTGGAAAGCCTGATCCAACCGTGCCTGAAGCTGATCAGGCTACACCTGGACTTTAGAATATACACGCCAATACTTTTTAACATAGTTTGAGTTGGGTTTCTGTCTTTCACTAAATGAGTGACAAAAACACTCATATGTGCAAAGATTCTGGAAAATACAAATTTCTGGCTTTCAAGGGTTTACAGTAAATCAGAAGGGATAAAATATAATCATATCAAGTTAATGTTACTCTTCAGAACATGCTGGTTTTCTCTCTATCCCTGAAATTGCTGCTTGATCTCGGGGTTATCTGCATCTATCCCTCTCTTCCATGATAGATAGCAGAGAAGAGAGCCTGGCCTTCTACCTGCCTCCTGGTTGGTAATATCTAGCACAGTGCTTTGCACATGCAAAATGTCCAGTAAGTTTTTATTGACTTTACCTGAAAAGACAACTGCAGGATGTGACTCAGGGATTTATGGTTAATTCCAAATGAGTGGTTTAGAGCACAACAGCATCCTATTGTTTTAGGCATTTTTTGGTTCTCTGGGGCAGGTCCTCATTAAATTGCTATCACTGGATGATTTGTGTTTTGTTTTGTTTTATTGAGCAAGTCAGAGCTCACTACTAGACAGAGGCAGCTTTGTGGGGATAGAAGGGGAATCGGGAGACTAAGTCTCCAGGGATTTGTGTTTTTATAAGGAATAGGCTTCATTATCAAAATAATGTTAAATTAGCTTATTCACTTACCAAACTTATGTTGATAAACCATAAAATTGTAAGTTTAATAAGGAAAAGAAAAGGAAAAATCACTCCCAAGAATCAAAAATATGTGCAATAATAATCATATCTTGATTGTAATCATTGCTTTTGACCTTCTCTAGCTCAAATTACTCTTAGCTACTTCTACATAGTTGCATTTTGGAACCATTTTGTCACTAGTTAATTAGAACCAAATGTCCTGACAAGGTCTGATTCTTTATTCTCAGAGTTGTGAATCTTTGTTCTTCCTGGAACAAACTGAAGTGAACTTCCTTCCTGTCTGATACTTCTCTGTCTTCAGAAGTAGAAGCACCCGAAGCTACTCTGTCCGAGATATACAATTAGATATCCACACTAATATGTCTGTCTTTTAAATTTTAATCAATACAGGCATGAATGGTCTTCTTGTTATAGGAGTATGCATTTGAAGACAAAAACAATGTTTTTATTTTAGTAGCTAAGACTCAGAGAAGGAGCTGAAAATTCATTGGCAATTTTCAAAATCTGTATCCTCTTCATCCTGGATATTGCCATTCTGTGAACTATGAAATACTGATGGTTTAAGTTTACTAATTCCTTTCTATGGTTTCATTAGTTAAATAACATCATATGTTTTTCATAAGAGAGTAACTGCTAGAATCAGACAGACCCGAGTTTGAATCCAGGCACCACCATTTGCTATAGCTCTTAATTATAGGTAAGTTACTCACCTTTTCAGCTTCAGATTTCTCCTCTATCCTCATGGGGTTGCTATGAGCACTAAATCTTCTAATGCATATGAAGTCAAAGCACAATGGAGGTAGTAGCAGTGGTTATTACTGTACGACCTTTCCCTATTTCCTTCCTAGAAAACACGATGTAAAGGCAATGCCACTTTTTTTCCCAGGGTTGATTGGGCCATAAGGCTGGCTAGGCCCCTTCTTTCTTCACATTCCATGTGTGCCCCTCCAAGCATGCATATGGAGTTGAAGTAAGTGTCCTTCCAGGATGGAGGAAAACTGTTCTTCAGTTCAGGGTATACCATGAGAATGAAAAATAATAGAAAAGAAACAGCCAAAAATGCTGTCAAATTGTGAGAATAAACCTAATGTTGATTTTCATGTAGCCGAGTTTTTTGTTAAAGGAATTAAATTCCAACAAGACTAGCTTTGATCAAAGAAGTTGACCCAATTTCTTATAAGAAGTAAGGATGTCCCTGAGAATTGAACACTTTGTTGCTAGAATAATAAAGATCACAAGAGGAAGAATTTTTGTCTCTTTTGTTCTCTGCTGAATCCCAGCTCCTAAAGTTGTGCCTAGAATATAAGAGGCACTCAATAATTAATTACTGAATGAATGAATGAATGCTGTTAAATGAAAGAACAGGTGGACTTGGGATGAATTTTAAGTTTGATAAATGTTGCCATATACAATGGATTAGATAGAAGCAACATGGTTAACCCAGGAAACTGGAGTTCTCAGCTCTCGTTTCTCCAAAATCCTGTCAGTGTAACTTTTGAAGTTTAGAAGGTTAGAAGGTTCTAGAACTCTCATGAAAAGTTTCATATCTGAGTATATGAGCTTTCTCATCTTGGAACTTGGCAAGCTTTGCCAGGCAACACAAATGTTTATCCAAGGTTAATCTTCTACCCCCAATCATGTCTTAAGACAGATTTTCCTGCCACAGATCCATTTTGCTTCTTACACTACTTTGTTGCAAGCCACCTGTTGCCTGTGTGTTCAGGAGATAATGACCCCAGGGATATTTATTCATAGTTCACCTTTCCTTCACAGAAAGCAGGAAAGTGTTCCTCATTAGTATATGGGCCAGAAGTAAATAGCTGAATGATATTGTTGCTTTCTGTCTGCAGCCAAACGAGAGGCGCTTTGCTCAAGCTTTCACAGATAATCCTGATTTTCTGTGTTCCAGACAATCTTCCGTCCAGGATATCATAATACATTATGGTTCTACTTTCTTTTCGAAAATAGCTTAGTAGATCCAAGTACTTCTTTTCTTTCCATGAATAATGCTTGATTCATCCAATCTCCTACTATGAAAAAAGAATGTTTAACTAAAAGTCTTCCTGGAAACTTTGGGTAGAACACACTGTTCATTTTATAATCAGTTTGAAATCTAATGGTGATCATTTTGAGAAAGAACTTTCTTACTACCAAGCTGAGGTACTGACAATTTTTTAGGACAAAGTAACTAATTTAGTAATGAAGTGACTATATTTCCATTGCCAAAACATCTGAAAATGGACAGGTTTCATGCTAAATGGTCTAATGTATATGAACCAAAGCACAATTTTTTTTTTCTTGTTTGGCTACTTAATAGTCACAATACCAGAAATAAACACAGCCTAGAAGCCTCCGTCATAGCCGTAAGACGTCTCAGAAAGGCACAGTTGGAAGATGCATTTGAACCAATGAAATCCACAAGGCAGAAAGATACCTATTACAGACTTACAGATCACACATCATCAAAAATACTTTATGATGATGCTGATGAAACTAAAGGACCTAACTCACTAAAACCAATTAATTACACTGCATATGTAAATAAAAGACAGTGTGTCTGGTAAAATTAAGATGACTGAAAAAGCAAGACTCCAGTGCTCTCTAGTTCGCTTAGAAGGTATAATTTATGAAGGTGGGTCATATGTAATACAAATGAGAATATTTCTAGAAATGTATTTGTGCTGTGTAGGATTCATGAGTAATAATGCCTGGAGCGCTCTAACAAAGGTAGTTGCATGAGTTAATGGAGCACATCTGGGCATTGGTCCAGTAAAAATGTCGGCTGAATGCTTCCTTGGTGGGGGAAAGATATTGAGTACTGGATAGCTGTAAGCAATTGATGCTGATTAAATAGAACATCTTCCTTACTCTTTTCCACCTACTTCTGAACTAGGTCAGCCGTGTACCTTTGAGAGAGGAAGAAGGCGGCTTTAAGGAGTAAGTTTATGTTAATGCAAAGAGTCTATTTTCAAGTAACTTACTTCTTTTTGATCAACTGACATTGCATGTGAATACCCAGGCTTACTATCAAGCCCTTAATAATAGAGTATTCACATTTAATGCTGATGTCTCAGATTTATACTGCACACTTCCTATGAGATCAAAGTACAATACTTAATTGTTAATTTCTATGCAACTATACATGTGAATACATTTATTTTGTGTTGGGAACAGTGGGAAGAAATGCAATGGCATTAACCAGGTCTTATAGGGAAAGTTCCCTTCTCTCCTGGCTTGCAGTAGATTATACTGTTTTGCCTGGGCACACAAGGAAATAAAAGCTCTAGGCTCATAAGAACCTCTGTGTCCCACTTGCCAATCAGAAATACAAGGCAATGGGAAGGTCTTTAAATGATTGGTGAGGAGCATAGAAGAAAAAGACAGTGTGGTGTGAGATAGCTGAGCTAGGTGGACTGTCGCTTGCTCTTTAGAATTGGTTTGAAGGTCACTCTCTGAAGTCACGAAATGGATAGAGAACCAAATTCAGAGTCAGGATATTTTAATCCCATCCTTATTCTATCACTCTCTAGCCATGTTACTCAGGGCAAATTACCTAACTTCTTGGAGCACCACTTTCTTTATCTACATAATTGGAAAAATAAAAACTCACCTTCCTGTCTCACAACCATTTCTGAGGCTCCATTGAAATAATGTGTGCAGAAGTGTTTTGCTGGTTGCAGAGAACTATGCCATTGTGAAGTGTGGGTATTATTATCCTCTCTAATGGAAAGCTCCCTGAGGGTTTATACCTTTCATAAACCTCTTCCAGCTGCCTACTTTATTTCCCGAACACTTCTCCTTTGGCTCTTCCTTCTTTTTATTCTAATTACATCCAGGAGGAAGACTCCATTAGGAATTAATGAGCTTTAGTACCTTCATTTACCATCTGCTCCCCCTCCCCTATTTAACAAATGAAGGTGTGTCTCGGCCTCAAGAACTTTTGTTGGCTGTAGCCAGGCAGATGGGAGTGATTCAGATAGAAAGATTCCTTTTCCTATCCTGTCAAGGTCACATTTGGATTTGGTGCTTGCTGCTTTTGGAAGCCAGATGGTGACTAGAAGGTGAGAAGGCCCTCTGTTTAGAGCCCTGCTATGGGACACACTGGCCCCAGTGACATTCATTCATTCAAGTGTGCATTTATTCATTCAACTAACATTTATTGTGTGTCTGTTATGTACTAGGCGCTATGCTAGATGGTGGGGGTATAAGGTTGAATAAGACAGACTCCCTAGAATTGCTCATAGCCTGCTGGAGGAGATAAATACATGTACTCAGGTAGTTAGAGTGCAATGTTTGATGTGCTGTAAGGGAGCTTTAACACGGAGTCTGGGTTTGGATGTGGGGAAGCTTCGAAGAGTCGAGTTACTCTCAAAATTTAGCCTTTTCAGAGAAAGGACTGTACTCTCAGCTCCCTCCATGTCTATTAACAAAGGGAACTGGTTTGTGAACCAGTAAGGATCTAGATGATACCCCCAATTCCACACCTCTTTTTCCTTTATGCTCATCTATGCTGTGTCCAGCTTGGGATTCACCTAGGCCGTAACTGCAGTATCGGGAATATTTGTGCATTTACGGAAAGTGTAATAATCTTCCCATCTCTATTCATAATAACTGTGTGTCATCTGTTGTTTAATGAAGAGAGTGGTAATTAGGGTTGAGCTGATACAACCTCTATGACCAAAAGGAAAAAGAGAGCAATCAGTTTTGGGAACCGAGCAGGAGAAGGTCTTGTAGAACTGGCCTCTTTGAGAGGTACAATGGCCTTCAGTGGAGGGACATAGTCAGCCCACTTCGAGGCAGTCCAGTGGGGAGAGAGCCGGCAGAACCAATCCCCTGACCTCATTCTCCTCCTCCCTCCCTCAGATCTCTCTGGTGCTCTGCATCGTCCACATCCAGCCAGAAGCCACACGGGACCGCGATCCTGAAGGCCTCACCCACCCAGATCCCCTTTCACCAGAGAAGGGTGGAGAGAGGACCTGGAGGGGCAAAGAGAAGATAGCCACCTACGAGGGCTTGGGATCCTCAATGGTAACATGAAGGCATAAGAATACAGACCTTTCTGCTCCAAAAAGTTATGATATATACACACACATATAAAATATATATATTATATATAGAATATATACTTGCATATATAGTACATAAGCACATATATATTTTTGTTATGCCTATATACATATATACACATATGTGCACATATATATGTGTGTGTTTTGAAAATAATAGCATACAAGTTCTATATGACTTTCTTACTTGAGATGCTTAGACATTTGAGCCACTCCTTTCCTTTCTCTCTCTCTCTTTTTTTGTTTAACTTTCTTTATTATGGAAAATTTCAAACATATACGAAAGTAGAGAGAATAGTGTAATAAACCCCTAGATGCTCATTATCTTGTTTCAATGCTTGTCAATTCATGACCAATCTTGTTTTATTCATACTCTCATCCAATCTCCACAATCCAATGATTTTTGAAATACCTTCCAAACACTGTATCATCCTGTGCTTGGTTTTTGTTAGGCCAAATGCATATTAAAACTATTTTTTAATGGATCACCTTTCTCAATCACAAATTAAGCATAAATGTTTAAGAGTTGAGTCATAGGAAGGAGTGGATATATTTTTAAAAAGGTCAGTCCACCCCACTTAACCCTAATTTATTTTAAAATGATAAAAGAATGATTGCAACATACGATGAAGTCATGTGATTTATGTAACTATTTACTGTGTTATAGTTTAAAATACTGGCTTGTACCTTTATTTACCTCTCTCTTTTTCTATTCTTTGCTTTGTAGTTACGTAACCACATTATTAACATAATAAATAACTACATTATTAAATAAAAGAAAACAGAAGAAATCTGCATTTGGGAATTTAGTTATTCCCCACTCTCATATTGGGAACCTATTGTGGGGTACTATTTACTGCATAGAACATTGTTCCCCTCTGATCTGTAATGTCAGATCTGCCATATATCAAATTTCAATATGTGAATGGGTCTGTGCTGGCCATCTCTTTTTATTCTGTTGGTTTATTATTATTATTTTTTTGGTGAGGAAGATTGGCCCTGAGATAACATCTTTTGCCAATCTTCCTCTTTTTGCTTGGGGAAGATTGTCCCGGAGCTAACATCTGTGCCAATCTTCCTCTATTTTGTATGTGGGATGTTGCCACAGCATGGCTTGCTGAGCGGTGCGTAGGTCTGCACCTGGGATCTGAACTTGCGAACCCCAGGCCACTGAAGCAGAACACGTGAATTTAACCACTACACCACCCAGCTGGCGCCTGGTTTATTATTTTTTAAATCATTGTGCCAATATCTCACTGTCTTAATTAGTATCACTTTATAATAATTCTTCATATCTGGTGTTTGGAGTCTTCAGAATTATCCTGGCACTTCTTGGCCTGCTCTTCCATATAAGTAGATTCAGCTTGTCAAACTCTATGGATAAAAACAACCCTGTTGGTGTGTGGCATTGACTTCTAAAATGATCTGAACTACAAAACGTACTTGTTGAGAACTTTGAAAGTTTTCTGGAAGTTTATGAACTGAAGACTACATGAGCCTGAAGCTTAAGACAAACAAGAATAAGACATGATTTTTATCTTTATTTGTGCATGTGTTTTTTCAGCAGCATGTAGAAAGCTTGATTGAAAGAAAGAGAATATGTCTTTGTAATATTTGTGTGGCAAGCACAGGCCCATATCTCTTTGTTTAATGTAGTTTTCCACTCTAAGATCTGTCTTTCCAATGTGGGCTGTCTCAGTGACAACAAAAGGCAAAGTCGAGAAGAAATGAGGAATGATTGACAGCACATCTCAACCAGTTGTCTCAAAAACATGCACCATGGACCCAAGGGGCAATGAGTTGAAGGAATATACTAACTGGTTGCTGATTTAAAGGTGTCAATAATGAGGGCCACAGCTGCAATTAACTGAATCACCAATAGTTTAGAAATGGAGGATCTGAATGCTGAGGGATTGTATTTGTTATCTAAGGCTGCATAACAAATAACCACAGACTTAGTGGCTTAAACAACACAGGTTTTATCTCACAGGTTCCATGGGTCAAAGTCCAGGCACAGCTCAACTGTGACTTCTTCTTAGGATCTCACCAGGTTCTAATAAACTCTTGGCCCGGCCTCATTTGCATCTGGACGACGAACTGGGGAAGAATCCACTTCCACGCTCATTTGGGTTGTTGGCAGAATTCATTTCCTGGTTGTTCTATGGCTGAGGGCACCAGCTTTTTGCTGGCTGTCAGCAGGAGGCCACCCCAGGTGCTACAGGCCACCTGCAGTCCTCGCCATGGGGGCTTCCTCAATATGACTGCTTCCTTCATCAAGCCAGCAAGGAGAATCTCTGTCCTACAGACTGCCCGGGCCCTCAGTTAAGGGCTTTCACCTGATTGAGTGAAACCACTTGAGATAATCTCCCTTCTGACTCACTCAAAATCAACTGATTTGGGACCTTAATATCGACAAAACCCCTTCACCTTTGCCATACTCAATTGTTTAGAAATAAGTCACAGATCTGCCCACACTCAAAGGGAGGGGGCCATCACATAGGGTGTGAACACCGGAGGGGCAAGAGTCACAGGGCCACCCCAGAGGCTCTTTGCATAGGGCTAAAATAAAACGGAAGAAAAATTGTCATCTGTGGTCCCAATTCCAGTCCCAGTTCTGGATCTTTTAAAGTAAAGGGCATTTCTGGGATGAACCCTGCAGAGGCAGAGGTGTTCAGGGTGCTGTGGCTCCAGCCCATTTTGCCTTGTTGCGTTTGTGAGCAACAGAACACTGCCCTCTCAGGAGAGGCCTCCGCAAGCTGTTCAGGAGGGCTGTGCTGTGAGGTGGACAGCTCACGGTGGGTTTTCTCCCCTTCCGAGGAGCAGATGTGGGGAGGTAGGCACACGACTCTGACAGAAACACACACGTATGCACACGTGTTCCCTCCCTCCCAAGGCAAGTTCTCCTTGCAGTCAGCAGTCGAGGAAAGAGTGAAGCCTTGACTTTTGTTCCTGTGCCAGGGGTTTTTGATTAGATGCTTAATTGCGATTGTAAGCTTATATTTAGGGTACACGCTTAGTGACCCGAGACATTCAGAGACCGCGTTTAGTACCTACTCTCAAGCCTGCTCCCCAGGACAAGAATAAAAGGAGTAGTGGGGTGCATTGTTGGCACAAACACCGGGCAAACAACCGTCTTCCTGGCCGTGCATCAGCTCCCCGGTATAGGTGACTCTGTGTGTGGCATTTGTGTTGTACATCTCCCCTCACCTTCCTGGCCCCAGCCTGGGAAAAATTTCCGGCACAGTGGGGATTAGTGCCTAATGGCGAGAGAAAAAGCAATTAGCATTTCCTAACAGCTAACCAAACACAAAAGCTTCCCCCAGCCTTGGATGGGACACCTTTGACCATTCATTGCTCCTCCACAGCAAAGCCGTGCACCTTACAATTTGCGCTTAATTATACAGGAAAAGAGAAATCTGTTTCTCCGGGAGAGCCTCTGAGAACCTGTTGGGGAAAGCTTTCAGTTTTAATTACAGAAGAAATACTGGCTGAGGCAATGTTGAAAGGGAATTACCTTTCCTTTTCTTGTGATTTTGCAAAACAGCTGGCCAAACAGAACACCAATGCTCTGTTTAGGCAACCTGTGCGGGGTGGCTGCAGGCCGTGCTGGGGTTCATTTTGCAGATCAGCTGGAAAGACCTCTTTGGGGCTTAAGGAAGCTAATTTAAACGTTGCCCGTGTACAGAAACTTTAATCCCTCTTAATATGTCAGCTGTGCCATCGGAAAAGCAGACCTCCTGCGCTGGCATCCTCGAGAAGAAAACCAATACCGTCTTCATTATTCAAACCATCAGCCCATAGACAAAGGGGAGAGACAAGAAACAAATCATCCCAGCGACACCCAGATCTTTCCTATTTCATCTTGACAGGGTTTGTTTCCACGAAGGCGCTCGCTCCCGCACCCCTCCCACAGCCATCACCTCCTGTTACTCTTTATGGTAATTGAAGCTGGGCCCCACAGTCCTCGGAGGCTTGTATCTGCTTCTCACATGAGTGACGCTTCAGTGATAAACTTGAACTTAAAGTTACTGAGGCGGAACTGAAGGTTCATTTGAGAGCTAGTGGTTTTCAGCAGCTCCGCGGGGCTTCGGGAAGCAGCGTGAGGTAGATTGTTAATGTCCTGTGAGGGAAAACAATAACACATTTCATTAATGCGTTCATGTGTGAAGCATCCATTAGTGCACTGGAGGTATTAATGACGTTATGCTTCAAACTGACATGTGGGGCATGACAGGAATTGCAAGGTCGGATGGGAACAGATGACATGATGAACAAATATTTGAATGGCTTCATTTGCCTGCGGGTCAAATGGTGAGTGCACGGAATGGAGGGGGTGGGGGTTGGAAAAGAATCTTTTTGTTTTAACATAGGCCAGTGGCAGCAAAACCAAGAAGAAAACACACACATGTGTGCACACGTGTTCCCTCCCAAGGAAAACCAGAGTCTGACAGTAGTTAAAGCATAAAAATGGATTTGACTCAGGATGGTTGTAATTGGGGAAAAGAGACCTCAGTTTAGAGCTGGGCTCAATTCCAAGTACAGCGTGGACAAGGAGGGGTGTATAGTCGACAAGCAGGGTGGGGGCAATGGATGGAAGATTATTAAGAGGAAGCAGCAGGAGTAAGGGGGCATTGTGCTAAGTGGACTTGACAGGATTCTTGGTGAGGGCAGGCCAGGGTGATCCCAAGGGTGGGGGATGAGGAATTTGATCAGATATCGAGGGTCATCACATATCCAGGGTGGAGGTTCTTTCTAAACTGACTTAAGATTCTTGCTAAAATTGGATGATGCAGGCCCGACCAAGGTGGACACTGAAGATTGAGCCTAGAGGGCTTAGAGGAGCCTGATGAGTCAGGGAGAAAGTCTCTCCCCACCACACACACACACACACACACACACACACACACGCACGCACGCATACACAGCCAGGAAGGGGGAAGGCATGCACAGAGAATGGGCAGGACTAGCTGAAAGCCACAGGTCGTGTGGTGGTTTGACTGTGGGAAGGGGCCAGGCTGACTCTTGGCCGACAGGAGACTTTCCTCAGGCAAAAGCTTCCTCCAGAAAATCCCATTGTCAGGCCAGGATGGAGACAAAATGGTGTATTCTCTGCCCAGCCTGATAATGAGGGACGGGGAATATGGAAACACATGTGCTTGTTGGATCCTTCATCTCGCTCCTGGTGGCCTGAGGCAGTCACTGAATGGTACTGGAAGACACATGAAGAATCACGCTTGACATTGACCTCCAGTAGCAGGGAGATTGTTGCATATTTAGCAAATATGCAGAACATGACAAGTGTTGGAACAGGGGTCAATGCAAATCCTCGGGAAACAGAACGAACGTGACTAATATTTATGGTTATATACCTCTGGGTTTGTCACCAAGAGTCCTGGGTTAAGCCTGTTGTCCCAGCACCATTACTGAGACTCTTAAAAGTGTCCATGTTCATTGAGGTCAAATGAACCAAGGGTATTAGGAGTCAGGATGGTGGTTCCCCGTGGTGTGGGAGGGCAGGACGGAGGCTCAGGAGGAGTTCTGCCGTATGTTCTGTTTCTTATCTGAGGGCAGGTTCCACGGCCATAGTCACTGTGCACGTATGATTTGTGCCCTTCTCTGCATGTCTGTTTTCTTTCAATCGAAAGATCCCTTTTAAGTGTCAGATTGGGAAACACCGTAATGCTCTGCCCGCGCTCCCTCAAATTCCATACTCCTCACCACATAAGATCCGGAGCTAAAAGGCACGCATATACGTCTTAACTTATAGTGTTTTAGCTCCGTTTAGCTGACAAAGTGGAACTGATGACTCCCCGATCAAAGTCTTATGGAAAAGATTGCAAAAGGAACTATGAGAAAAAGAAAGGAACAGCAGAGAAGATTCTCAACATGACCGTCAGTCAGACTCGAGCCCAGGCTCCGAGTGCAGAGGTCTGCGAATCTGGCCAGGGAAGCTCTATTGTGGCTGCCATCTCAGTCCCAGAGACGCTAACATTAGGATTTTCTTTTTTAATTCATGGCAATGTAATTCATTGAATTTCTTATGTAAGCTGAATTGGGCAGTTACTGTTCCATTTTTGCTTTGATAATGAGATGTAGAAAAAGTATTCAATTTTCTCCCTGGGTTGCAGCAGTTGAATGATCACGGAGGAATCGGGGGGGGGGGGGGAGGGTTGGACGGCACAGATCAGGTGGGAGATGCCAGCAACACACATCTCACGGTGACAAGTGTAATTCAACATGAAAGATGTGCACGTTTGGCAGCTTCTCTGGAGAGCGCGCCCTTTGTTTTCCTTCTCTCGATTCCAGTGGTCTTTCCCAGCCAGAGAAGACAATTCCCTTAATGCTGTTCTAAAGCAGAGTGAGGGCTGACCTGCAGCTAAATTAGCAGGAGAGTGGGCTCCACATGCTGTGAGAATCAAATGCCAACCAGGCAATCTCAAATGACAACCCCCACACAAGAGGGTTATTGCGGAGTGGACCTCACACCTTGCACATTTTCTTTTTCATGAAAGTGAATTTTAGGTATGTTTTATATTATTCTTAGTGGCCAGAGATCCAGTAGAATTTGAATGGAACTGGAAGAAATTACAATGTTAGCAGCAAGATCGAGCTCCCTAAGTATTTGTCTGGTCAATTAATATGACATTCGTCCCCAGACTAAATAGAAATACCTGTGAAGCTTCAAGACATTTTTCTCTCCAGTTAGAAGCTGAGTATGATGAATCTTCCCTGATGGTATTTTAATATTGCTTTTTATTCATTGCCACCACTGGCCCTAGTTAATGCTGGAAATGACAGGATTATGATGAATCAGAATATCAGGAACGAGCCAGAGATGCTGTGAATGGGAAAATTTTAAGCCAAATGTTTTTTGGAACCAGGACTAACCAAGAAGTTGACCATATCCTCCCCACCTCTCCCAGCCCCTCCACTGACTCTTGAACTTCAGTTTGGCTTTCCCTAGGCATCCTGGAAAACCCAGCCAAGATACTGTCTCCTCCAGGAGTCTGCCTGGACCCCCCGAGTGGGGACTGGGCAGACCTCCGACATATTCCTGTGAGCCTTGGCTTCCCTCTCGCAGAGCCCTCATCACACGTCTGTCTCTTCCACCAGAACACGGGTCTCGCTGGACGCCTGTGGCAGAACTTGATACAGGTATCTGCCCAAAGACAACACAAGTCAAGAAATACGTGACATAGAAGTACATTTCCTTTCGTAAGAAGATTGCCACTGTCCGAAATGTTTCTGAGATATATTTGGTTATCTTGTTACACGTCTCAGGTGACAAACTCATAGTTCAAGTCCCAGTTAAGTACGTGCCACTACTGGTGCAGACAATCGTCTGTACTCTGTTAGTTTGAAACATATGGAATTTCTGGTAACTGACTGTCTTTGGCCTAGAAAAACAGCAGTTCCACACGGTTCAAGCTTTTATTTTGCTGTCTGCATTAACAGATATCAATCTAATTGGAAAAGAGGTGCTTTCCTTCGTACAGATTGTAGTAGGTTTTGCCAAATGGGTACGAGCATCTGGACACTTCTTTTTAAGGCGAACTCAGAAGTTGTTAAGCTTCTGCCACCTCTAATTGATGATACGCAACTGTGTGACATTGACGGCACTCGTCGATGCTGGCTGGTGTGGGTGCAGGAGAGGTGAATGACATCGAGGAGGGAAGCCTGGACCCTGCCTGTCCCCTGGTGCCTGCACCATGCTCAGCATTGTGACCTTTCTGCCTGGGCGATGACTCCTGGCAGATGGCAGTGAGCTAAAGGGCAGGGTTGGCATTAATTAAGTAAAAAAATTTAGATCTGAATAATTTGAGAAAGAACATTATAGTGCTCCTTTTGGTGATAAATGGGATTTTTTTGGGTACAGAAGACCTTTGCTTTTAAAGAATTTCTATCATCCCATAGTTTATGCACAGCAGAGAAATGTTCACATGTTGGAGATGAACTTTTGGTTTTGGAGGTGGAAGGAAGAAGTTAATGTGCCCTTAAAGGAAGGGCGTTGAGCCAGTCCAAGTGCCTTATGTAAAGAAGAGAGGGTCAGAGGAGAAGGGAGAGGCGAGCTCAGGAAGTAAGATCTCCTACACTCTGCTTGAGTATAGCCGTCTGACTCTGCAGTCAAGAGCTTGTAAAACGGTGTCTTCTAAATGAACTGGCACCGCAGCAGAGTGGTAGGAAAGGCGTTTGCACAGTTACACTTTCCTTTGTAGAGAAAGCACAGATGTGTTGCCTGGCTAGGCAGTGCCTCTCCTAGTCAGACATCACTGATCAATGGCTGCACTCCTGCCTGCTGAGCCCAAGTTCAGACACGACCTCAGACTCCTTCTCAACACGGAAACTTGGGCAGCCTCTATGAGCAAAACTATTTACCATTCCTGCCAACATCCAGAGCAGACAAACTCATGAAAGGAATTGTGGCAAACTGAAATATTGCTGAATGCTTAATTTGCTGAATGCTTATCAGTAAAAATCTCATTCAAATGAATTTCTCATAGTCTTTCTTTTTATTCATGGTCCCTCACGAGTTCTACAACAGTGACATCCTGTGTACTCTAGTATTTGCAATTTATTTTCATCTGCTTTTCGTGTAAACCCAAGAATTTGAGATTGAAGTTCACTGAAAGAAACTCCACTTGGATTTTCTTCAAAAGATATTCATAAAACTTTTATGTTTTGAGGACCAGATATATCTCTTAAGAGTCACTTATTTTTTGTTTGAATTCTAAATACTTGCAGGTATAATTAAATTGTATTGAAATTTTATTGTCTGTTTCCTTATGAGCAAGAAGGATGTTGCCTTGATAAATTTTTAAAAATTGATTGTTGAGACTGAACCTAATATAAATTTTTCTAAATTTATATTTATAATTGCTTTGTGCACTATTTTATTTTTTCCTGCTCAGAATAAGTCTATACTGGGCTAACAGGTGATATTTCCTTCTCATTTAATTGTTAAATTCTTCCCTTCCAACCTTCAATATTCAGAAATCAACATTCATTACTCATTCTGGGTTTCCCCTTTTATGGAAACCAACAGAACATTAACTGCTATAAAATGGATTCGTGTTGTAATGAAACGTTTTCTCTTTTTCTCTTCAATGTATCTTGCAATTGGCCTCCAATGCATCCAGTGTAAGTAGCCAAGCCCTCCACATCCTCTTTATTGACCATACCACGGCCAGAACAAAACATAAACTGCACCCCAAATGGAGAAGTGGCTGGCTGTTTGGCTTCAGGTTCTTTCTTAGTTAAAGCCAAGCGATTTTTGTGTTTTGCTGACTCGCAGTCCAGAAACTCCAGAAATGTGGTGTAGGCAGAACTGAACAGGTAAGAAAAGGCCTTTCCTGCTGCTCTCAGTCTTGTCCTTCCAAAGCGATCTTTTACAACTGAACAAACGGTGTGCATTTTCCTCATTCTGTTGTATGAAGTTGACATCTCTTAGACCGCACTGTCTGTAAAAGGCATCACAGGGGCTCACGATTTTTGTAGCCTCTGACGTCTGGCTCACATGTAGTGTGTCTGTCCAGGCACGCTCTGTGCAGTGGACTCCCTGGGGGCTCTCTGCTGCCTCCCTCGGGCTCGCTGCAAGCACTTATCTGGAACCACAAGTACTGGCGTGATTTCAGTTGTGATTCTTTCACAGCAACTCTTTGTCTAAAAAGGTCATAGAATGGAATGTTTCTTTTGGCCTGCCAGAATTTTTATTGACCTTACTGGTATGCTTAATGCTGAAACAACTTGTAACAATGGGACGGTGTGGTACAAAGACATACGTGCGAGAACCTACTGTTTTCCATCTCACGTGTCTCCAGGGGCTTCGTCTACTGAGATTGTGTTTCCAAATCCTTAAAAGTGGATCTGTTATTGTCTAAGGCAGCACCGCCCAATAGAAATATGATGTGAGCCCTATATGTATTTTAAATTTTCTATTAGCCACATTAAAAAAGTAAAAAGTGCATGAAATTAATTTTAATAATGTATTTGATTTAACTCAATATATCCAACATGTAATCAATATAACCTGTAATCAACATAAAACAATCAACATGTAGCCTATATAAAACTTATTACTGAGATATTTTATATTCTTTCTTTCATCCTGTCTTCAAAATGTGATGTGTGTCTTACACATACAGCACATCTCAATTTGGACTGGCCACATTTTAAGTGTTCACCAGCCACATGTGGCTAGTGGCTACCATATTGGATGTGCTTGTCTAAGGCACTGAAGCATATCGTATACTGATGTATGTATTTATTCATCTTGTAGTTATCAATAGCGATAACGACCTAGGAGAGCACGGAGTAATGAAATCCATACATAATTTAGATTTTAACTTTTTGTAAGGGTTCTTCTCAAGGAGAAGGAAGGACCAATTTGAGTCTCATTTTCATATTTTAATTATTGGTCTATTTAAAATTACATGTAATATATAGGTTTTTTTTTTTTTTTACTTTTTCAAAGCATTCTTCCATCACTTTCTTGTTTGCTGCTCTTGACAACCTTGTGAAATTAGTGAGGCAAATGTCCTTTTATTCTTTGGAGATGAAACCGAGGCATAAATGGTGACTCCACCACATATGTGACAATGACATTGACCGCTTATGTGACACTAGAACTCATGACTTCTGACCTTTCTTCTCCGGGTAAAGGCGCTAACGTCACAGAATTTCCTAAAGATGGGCAAAAGAGAAAAACCTGGAAAGTTCATTATTTGCATCATATGTTCCTAAATGAATGAAAACTGTCATTTATTAATTGGGAGTCTTTGGTTCAATTATTCTCATGAAGATCATTAGTAGCAGTGACTGAGCTTCAGGGACTCTTCTAAGAACTTTACATGTGTTGACTTATTTGAACCTCACGACAAACCTGAATAGATACCATTATTAGCCCCAGCTTTTAGACAAGGAAACTGAGGCACAGCGAGGTTAAGTAATTTACCTAAGGGCACACAGTTAGGAAGAGGCTGAGCCTGAATTAGAACCCAGGCTGACCTGGCTCCAGAGCAATATTCACAACCACTGTTCTGTTCTGACTCTGTGTCGTGCCTAGGATTGAGGGATTCAAGCTCCCCAATTTTTTCAAACACGGAAAGGGAATTTGTCTTTGGAACACAATGGTTTGAAACGTATTGTTCAAAGGAGGCCTTCCCCAGATGGCCTGCTCCCTAATTCCTTCCTCCTTCCCAGGACTGGCCGTGTTAAAGAAACACGATTTATGTAATGCAGTGTAAGTTTAGGGAATTTTCTTTTGATGCTCTTTTCCCACTAATTTATTGTTTTTAGCCTTTTATTTAATGTATATCATTGAGTAATAGAATTGTGGTCCTTATGAGAATTTTATTTTTCTGATGTTTAAAAAGATGAACAAATGACTAGAGTGTTCCTCAGGGGTGTTGGCAGCTGGTGGCCAGTCATTAATCCCGGACAGGGACCAGTTTGCGAGTGAGGTGAGGAGCAGGGGCTGAAATTTATATTTTTAAAAGTAGATCATATCTTGGCATTTATTGTCTTTACTTTTGTATCCTTCTAAAAGAGCATCTTTTTTTAAATTTCAGAAGTTATACATACTTGCCTTGAGAAAATTACAGACAATAGAATATGATTAAGAAAATAAAATCACCTGTAATTCCACCTCACAGAGACAGCTTTGGTTAACATTGTGAATGCATTTCCTTCCTTACCAATCCATCTATCTATCTATCCATGTATCCATGTATCCATGTATCCATCTATCCGTCTATCTGTCTATCTATCCACCCATCCACCCATCTATCTATCTATCTATCTATCTATCTATCCATCCATCCATCCCCCCATCCATCTATCTATCCATCCATCTATTCATCCATCCATGCATCCATCCATCCATCCATGCATCCAGGCATCCATCTACATCCCTGTCTATCATCTATCTCTCATGTCATATGTTATATCCTTTTTCACTTAATATTTTCTATTTTGCTATATATCTCACAAATATTTTGCTGTACCATTGAAAATTTTTCACAAAGGTAAGTGGTTTGTAGAAGAATCTTAGGTTTTTGAGTGTACATGTGAAATGGTGTTAGCTACCCAGTCATTGTTTTCAACCGACGCGCCTTTCCTCTTGGGGTGTCCGTTCTTAATGACATCCTGGTCAGATTCCCAAACTTTCCTGTCACTTTCTCTTATTACAACAGCCCCATTTTTAGTTCTTCAAGATGGCATGAGTCCTGTCCATTTTAATACTTCAAATTTTAAAGCTTGGTTCTTTTCGTCTCCAGAACAAGCTAGTTCTATGACCCTGGAGCTGAGGAGCTGGAGATGGTGGCGGGGGAGAATGATATGGCTCTGAGCTCTTTGTCCCCTCCCTGTTCTCAGCCTGTCATCCCTGATGTGGTGGGGAAGGAGTACCTGGCCCCAGGTACATGGTGAGGAGATGGTCCCCGCCTCATTCTGGTTCCTTCTGGTTCCATCTGATATTGATGAATGTGCTTACCTGAGTGGGAGGGCTGTGTGCATGGTTTTTTTGGGGTGGTGTTAAGCTTCATTCTGACCCCCTACGTCACTGGGGGCCACCTCAGAAGAACAGCCATTTTAGGTTTTGCATGGGCCTGTAAGTCATTCAGGCCTCTGATGCTTTCTCTTGGATGAGCCTCTCATTATTCCAGAGCCCAGTCCCTCCCCAAATCTTGATGCCTCTTCACAAGGAGCCATAGTGACCGCTGAGGATGTCTTTTGTACTCTCCAAGGGCCACAGAGAACTGTATGTGGTGGCATTGCCCCATGTTTCTTCCCTGGAAGGTTGCACCTTGGGCCCTTCAAGACTTACAGTATTGGCTAGTCCAATAGGCACCCTCTCCTTCAGAAATCTCTCCACCAGACTCGGCACCACTTTCTGTGTCTGCGGTGCCTAAAGCTTCAGATAGCACAACCCCTCCCCGTGCCAAACTCTCACAGCATCAGAATGGGCTGCAGGCTGCTGCACCTCAGCAAGCTTCCTGCAGGGAAGCAAGATTCCCGTCTCTCCTTCTTTAGGATTATCTTACAACCCTCACACTTTTTCCCTTGGAGCCTCCCCTCTTGGCTTTGGGAAGAAGGAAGCATCCCACAGGAAGAAAGGAGATAACATCTCAGCATGAGCTCAGCACCTCCCAAAAGGCCCAGATGACTCCAGACTTCTGCAGTTGTCTCCATATAGACATTGGGGAGAGGAAGGTTGGGAGGAGAAGGGCTGCTTTTGCTGCCTCTGAATAAACAAAATGAGGTGATATCTGGCCCCTGACTGCATGTGGCTGCTCTGTGGCTCCCTTTAGAATATCAGCGTGTGTTGTACCTTTGGTTTTTAGCTATGGGCATGGTCATCAACTCCAGCACTGGAACCAGCATGAACCTGTCACATGGACATTAATTTTAATTACTGCATACTAATCTATGCATATAGCCTAATTGTCTTATTTTGGCTCTCCAAAATCAGACCTGAGACAAGGACTTGGGTGCGGGTAATTTATTTGGAGGTGATCTCAGCAACCACAATTGATAACTGGGGAAATTGAGGCAGGGCAGGGAGTACATTGATGAGAGGTTTACCACGGGGGCCCCAGGGGTGCAGTCTTGCAGGAGACCCATTGAGACACCATGTGGAACATCCATGGTCTCTCATCCCATGTTCCTTGAAGTTGCCCCTGGGGGTGTCGACTTTCTGGCCCTTCTTTTGTGCCAAAGAAAGCCCCTCAGACAAAGAGGAAGAGAGACACAGGCAGCCAAGGTAGGAAGCAGTCAGCATGCTGGAAATTCTGTAGCAACAGCTGGTGAACTCAGGGGGTCCCGGGGATGAGGGCCAGGACACCAGCATATATAGTCGGCCACACTAATTAAATGAGTTATTCTCCTAATATTGGACATTTAGGCTGTAATCTTTTAATTTTGCTATTATGAATCATGCTGTAATGAGTAGACACATTTTTATGTGTATTTTAAGCTTTTGTTTATTTACTTAGAGTAGATTCTTAGATGTTGAATTATTTTCTCAAACGACATGACATTTTGAGTTTATTGATACATCTTGGTGCAACTTAGCTTATGGACTCACACTTAATGCTAGTAAGAGTGAATTTTTTTAAAAATAAGTTTTCCTCAGCCAATCCTATTCCCTGTCCTAAGTGGTTGTTGGGAAGACTGCCCCATCTCGTGCCCATGGACTGTATGTAGGACTGAGTACTGGGCTTTGCCTGACGCCCCCCCCCAACTGCAGAAGTTAGGCCTACATATGTGGAATGTATTTCTCCAAAGAGACCTCACCTTCACCATCGGATTCTCTCTTAGCCCTTTTCCAGTCTCCAAACAGTATTTGTAGAAAACTATGCGCATGGGTGACACTGAAGTATAGGACAGGGAGAAATTAAAAGTTAAGAGGTAGCTCTTAGTGGAAGGAGAATAAAAGGGGATCCATTCAGCAAAACTTTATTGAGCACTTACTCTGTGTAAGGCACCGTGCGTGGCTACTTGGGAAGTGCCGAGGTTAGGGAGCATCTAATCTAGCCGAAGGAATTTCTGAACCATTTTGTTATAGAAAGTCGTCTGAGATCATTTGACTGGAACATCTTAAGAAGGACGCTTTGCAAAAAGTGGCGTGCAGTTTCTGCAGGCCTCTGGAGGGGTTCTTGTAAAAGAACTCAGAGGAAGCCAGGCTACGAGGTCTTCTAGGTGGTGTGTTAAAGGGAGAAACACCAGAGAAATGCTTAGGAAGAGTAGCTCGAAAACTGCCGAGTTCATCTTGGCAAGCCTCTTGGAAAGAGGGGGCTATTTCGCCGAGTCCCTTGATTGCAGTTCTTCTTCCGTATGGATATTAATGATCTGGCATTTCTAACTGTTAGGAAATGAACTGAGCCGGAATTATGGTCCATAAGCATGATACATTTTTAAATAGATTCAAATGATAATTAGGATATGCATGCACATCAGGGTCTGAGATGAAAGGCGAGTCTTTCAGCTTTACTGAATTCCCCTATTTTAGCTAAAATTAAAACTGGAGTTTGCCACACAGCTTACCTTACTCACTCTTCCAGGCTGTCATAGCCATGCCAGTTGCACTAGGTGTCACTATGTGAACTTCTACTGAATGAAAGACAGAATAGAAAAGGAAAAGAGAAGAAAGGTGTTCAGGGGCGTACTAGAAAGAGACGTGAGATTTTATTTTTAAAAAATTAAGCCTTGAATGTCTTTTTCTGAGCCTTATTTACACAAAAATTCATCTTAAGGGCATTGCCCCTCATAGAGGAAAGAAAAAGGATACCAATGAAAAAAATAGTTAAAGAAAAGGATAGCAATAGTACAATGCATAAAAATATTTTGACTTTAAAATTCCCCAAATGACAACTCATTTTCAAATACTTTATTTCATTTCGTTTCAGTTGCAAATTTTCTTTCCCTCCAACACATCCCATGCTAACATCATTGAAAGTTTTATGGTCCCGTGGCTGTGCTCTGATATTTGTAACCCACGATATCATTTTGTACCCCAGTGTCAAATAGGAGAGATCTTTGGTCTACGCAATAATCCTATAACTGGAGGACGTGCCTGGGTCCTCCACACTTTCTTTGTATAAAGGCTATGGAAAATTCAGATGTGGCACTATTGAAGAAGAACCACAACAGACCCCCCTAAACACACCATAAGTCATTGCTATTCCTTAAGACTATATGATTTTTCCTTTGCCCGAAAGCCTAGAATCTTTCATTCTCTGTTGAGTAACTCAGTAGCATCTTCCCTTAAAAATATATGGCCCATAGTCAATTAGGGCCTGGAGAGACTGCTATTCTATATTTTGTGCAATGCTTGCAGCATTTTGTAGTGCCCAATAAATATTTTATAATACTAGCTGCATGCCAGCTATATAGTATGTATCATAGGTAACCTATATTTTCAGGCAAATTGTGGCTATATACCTCAGTTTTTTGACACCTGTGGCTTGCATATTCTTCATTTCTACAAAAATTGTGACACCTGGGAGTCTGCAACCTTTTTTTGAGTCAAATGATGTCCTTTAGAGCTAAAGATAGTACATGTGTGATGCAAGCCTATAGAGTTAGCAGACAAGTATCAGAAATAGAAATCAAGTTTTAATTTAGGGGATACTCCTGGTAGCTTTTATAATAATAACAATTATTATTGTTATAGCTAACATTTAACCAGCATTACCTATATACTGTTCTATGCACTTTCTATATATCAACCCATTAATCCTCACAACAAACCATTGAAGTGGAAACTACTATTATCCCCATTTTGCAATTTGGTTCAGAGAAGTTAGGTTATTTTCTAGGTGGCAGAGCTGGGGATTTAGATCCACTCTGGCTCCAGAATCCCTGATTGCTCAGAAAAACTGAACTATAGTATCTGTTTTATGAACCCCTTCCCCCAGCCCCCAGAGGTATCTTCAGGTGCTCTTTGCCTTCTGGTATAACCTCTCTAGGCTTCAATTGCCTGATAGTTGGAAGGACTGGTATGGCTTGATTACCTCTTAGATCCTTCCCTCTCCGGAATCCTGTGATTCTATGGTCCTCAAGAGGTGTTCAAGAGAGTACTCAGCAGAATATTCTAGATGTGGATTGGAATCTGGGTACAGTGGGGCAAGGGAGAGAGTCAAAAGTGTCCTCTTGGATACTTGGAAGTGTGGTAATGCCACCAAGGGAAACAGTCAAAATCTGGCAAGGCTGTGTTTGACTTTATGCAAGTTGAGCTTTTGGTGGTAGAGATACATCTCAATAGGTCCACGAGGCAACTGGTAATAGGGTTCCAGAGCAGCGTTTCTCAAACTCTGGCTTACAGACCACATGCGTCAGAATCACTTGGGTGCTGGTAAAATGGAACTGCCCAGGTTCCTCTCCAAATCTACTGAGCCAGAAATTCTAAGGGGACTCAAGAATTTGTATTGTAACAGGCTTTCTAGGTGATACTCATGGGTCACTGGATGAGAACCTGAGGGACAAATTTAGGAGCACAAAGGTTAAAAGTTCTCAGAGGGGAAGAGTATATGAAGAGAAGTGTGAGATCTGAACTCACGCTGAAGAGGCAGGTCAGGGGGAAGGAGTTTGGCAAAATGGAGGAGCAGCATTTAGACATGAGAGGGACAGCAACTATGCAAAGAAAGGGAGATGAGCTATCACTTGACTTTGAGGACATATAAGGAACTATTTCAGTTGAGGGATGAAGACAAATGAAGACACATGTAGAGAATTAGGACTGAGTGGGTGGTGACAAAATGTAGACCCTGAAAATGAAGATTGAAATAAGATGGTGATATGAAGGAGCGTCATCACAAGAGATGGTTTGTTCAGATAAGGAAAACTTGTGCTTGTGGGAAGGCCTTTTGGAGTCACATTCTTATCGAGGTCAGTACCACACTGGGCCAAGTAAGGTAGCTTGGGATGGGAAGGGACCAGTGTTTGTACCCCCTCCCACATTGTCCTTTTGGTGGAATTCCTGTGGGGCAGGGATAAGGGAATTGTTCTCCATCATCTTTAATATTTTGGTGATGACTGATGGAAACTACCTTCAAGGACAAGAGATGTTTTCCACTCATTCCAAAGGTGTCTGTGTAGGCTAAAAATGGCTCTCCCAAAGACAGCCATATCCTAATTCCTGGATCCTGTGAATATTATCTTATATGATTTTAAAAAAGGGTCTTTCCAGATGTGATTCAGTTAAGGATCTAGAGATGGGAGAGTATCCTGGATTGTCTAGGTGGTCCCTAAATGCAATCCCATGTGTCCATGTATGAGAGAGGCCAAGGGTGATTTGACGCACACACTCACAGGTAGAAGAGAGGAGGAGGTGATGTGACTATGGAGGCAGAGGCTGGAGTGATGCAGCCCCAGCCAGGGAATACCAACAGTGCCCAGAAGCTGCAAGAGGAAAGAACAGGTTCTCCCCTGGAGTCTCTGGCCCTGCTGATGCCTTGATTTCAGACCAGTGAAAATGACTTTGGACTTCTGGCCTCCAGAGCTGTAAGAAGATAAATGTATGTTGTTTTAAGCCACCAAATTTGTGGTAATTTGTTATAGCAGCCGTAGAAAACGAATGCAGTGTCCCGGCTGGGAAGGGTTATATGACATACAAAGAAAAGGATTCTTTTTTATGTACCCCCCGCCCAGCACCACCTTTATTTCTAGATGGGTTAACAATAATGTCCTTGACGGAGGCACTCTCAACCACTCCATTCCTCCCCATCTTTGTGACAGTTTGGAGGGAATTAAAGCACTTTGCTTTTCCCACAGTGACTAATGGGGCTTGCTGTGCTATTAGAGTGGTGTTTTGCTGGACTTTTTCGGTAAATTGTGGAACTCTTTATTGTAATACTTGAGCAAATTTAAACACCTAACTCACACTCCTCTTATTCCTTTCTCCCTGTGTGACTAACTGTAGATACTGCATAATGAAACCAAATAAACTCCATGAAGTGTGTAATGCCTGCTTAATTCTGTCCCCGTTCTCTAAATCAAGTACTTCTCTTCTCTTTCTGACTAGAGTCAGTCATTTAACACACACAATAATACCCATTTGTCCACATTTAGTTACCTGGAGTTAATACAGATGGAGCTCAAGTCCAGTTAGATTGTCAGGGCACTTGGTGATTAATGGAAACCATCTCTATATTAGTGTAAAGATAAGAAGTAGAATTGATAATGCTCTTTGATTGCAGTGATGGGTCCTTGCCTTCTTGGAGAGTTTTCTCTGAAAGGAAACAAGGAAACACCAGAGTGGTTATAGAGATATAGGTACACACACGCACAAACACACACACAAGTGTGTGTATAAATATATATATATATATATATATATATATATATATATATATACACTAATAGAAAATAAAAGAGACAGGTAACAAATGATATTCAATATTATTTCCTTAGGTTTCCAATAAGTGGTGAACTCATTATCTTTTGTAGATAAAGACAATTTGGGTTGAAAGTCAACTGGTTTAAAAAGCTCAAGTTCGCGTTTAAAACGATTGATATATCTTACCTTCTTTGTACCTACAGTATATAGTGGTGCAGTATACTACTGTATTATAGTATATGAAATATACTACAATACTTCATATGTGGTATTTTCTTTTCTACATATGAAACTTAAAGGAGAAAAAATAAGTAATTGAGTGAAAATAAAGCAGAGCGATATTTAGTTGTTTCATACTAAATACCACGCAGATCAAGTTAACTACTATTTCTTAGAGATTAACAGCCCTGTTTTTAAAAAATCTTAACCGATGATCTTAATTGACTTGAGATATTTTTGAGGTTCTCTTTTGCCTTGATCCTTTCTCTTTATGATGCCATTTTGTAATATACCTGGCCTAACGCAAATTGGACCGAAGTCTTGACTATATTTTATGCAAGCCCATTCTTACAAGCTCACCCGTTTGATTTTAATGCTTGGGAAGGCTGGAATTATGAGTTAGGAAGAAGAAGCCGACTGTCTGAGTATTCATGCATTCAGTCCTGAACTCTTTTAAATTTACTCGTCACTATTCAGGAAGCATAATTCATGTCGCCATCAAGAAACCAATTGCTGGGGTAAATTTTCCAAAAATGTAGGAGGGAAAAAAACCCTAAAATGAATGTATGTCTCAGGACTCCATATGCTTAAATCACAAGGCTCCATTTTTTTTCTGATTACCTTTGTGTCTCCAAAGCCAAAGTAACTTACCAAGTGAAAATGGTCTTCAAGCTTTCTCAGTCTGATTCAGGTAGTGATTTCTTTTTTTGAATCTCTTAAGTGGTCTCTCCAGATTTGCCTCACAAACTTGTGACTTTTCTTCCCCTCCTGCTCTGAGCCAGGTAGTATACTGATTCCTGTGGACCTCAGGTAGCTCTTTGGTTGTGATTTCAGGCTCTCAAACGGGAAATGCTTCCTGGCCTGGTTCACTCTTTCTGCATAAACTGTAGCACAAAACAGTGAATAGAGAAGTAAGGACGTGGGTGCCCACTCTTCCTATGGTGTATTGCAGTTAAAACTAGCAACCAAGTAGGCAACCACTAATTATAAGGTGCTGTAAATGAGAGAAAGACCCTTACATGAAGAAGAATATTACCGGAGAGCCTCATCCGCATATCTGCACCTAATGTGAAATGTAGAATTACTACATGGTTGAACCGACTGCTTGGCATGGGAAAGGCCACAGGCCCTCATATTTGTCGGGCCCAGGACAAGAAGATACAAGGAGGCTCTCAGTGCACCTCCCTTCTCTTCCCACTTTTGACTTCCTCCCAAACCTTGCGGGGCTTTGTGTGTGTGATGGAGGACACTCCAGCCTGCAGTTGTTAAGCTCCCTTTACATTCCTCCACCCCAAATAGCTGCTCTTTGGCCACCCCTCAGGTGCCCAGTGCATCATCCCAAGTATAGGTATAAGAAAAGGCCCTCACAAGCCCCGCAGGCAAGTGAGGGTCTTATTGGCAGGAAATTCTAGGTTCCTGGGTATGGATGGTGTGGTCTAGAAGGGGGCAGGGGACACAGGCTCTGGTGGGCTGTCCTTTTGGATCCACAGGTGGTTTGCCTTGCAGGGATGTTCCAGCTGGAAGGGTGGCAAATCAGGGCCCTCTAAATATGCAGGGCTTAGGGCAGGCCCCAAGTTGCCTGGTGGCCGCATTGGAGAGATCATTTTGTTCTGTTTCAGTTGCAGACGGATTGCCTTCATAATTCATAACTCCTCTTTTATCTCTTCTCTCTCTTTTCCCTCCCTCCTTCTTTCTTTCTCTCACTGTCTTTCTCTCTGTCACTCTTCTTCAGTGCTGTCTCTCCCTCTTCATTCTATGCATATCTAACACTATCTTGTTTTAGAATCCTGCAGTTTGGATGAATACAGATGGTCTAGTTTTAGCTCTTTCTCATGAATGTGCAGCTCCAGAGTTTTCGTATTCAGTCAGCGGCCCAGGTGAACCACAGAACAGACGGAAGTCAGCTGGTGTAGTCTGGAGACATTTTCCCAATATGCCCCACAAGACATTCCTTTTGGTCTTTAGTTTCCAAGTTGGATGAACCTAGACTCTCCCATCTGCCATGTTGCCTTTTGTTATTAATAAACTTCCTTTTTATTGGCTCAGTCTCTACTGGCACAGATTCTGCTTGACAACATGCAGACACTGGGCCTATACATTTTTAGGGGATAGACGATTTAAAATGTGTGGTAGTAGAAATGTAAAGCCTTTCACTTTGTTGAAATGATAAGAGTGATAAGGAGGAGGCAAAATTTCTGCGTCACAAAATAATAAAGGGTTTAATTTCTAAGTACTCTTGTATGGTATTAAACCATGAGGTGGCATAAGGCCAGGACATATTGGGAGAAGCAAAAAAAAAAAAAGCACAGGCATTGCATATTTTGGCATTTTTCTCATTAACTAAGAGTGTATTATAAAGAAATATCATAACTTTTAGACACTGTTATTCAAACTCTTTAGACCTGTGCTAATACTAGTCACTAGCCAAATGTGGCTACTGAGTCCTTGAAAGGTAGCTAGTCTGAACTGAGATTTCCTATAAGTATAAAAATCACACTGGGTTTTGAAGACTTATTAAAAAAAAGCAAGGTAAAATATCTCACTAATAATTTTTATATTGTTACATGTTGAAATATTAATACTTTAAATAGATTAAATAAGCTATGTTGTTAATATTAGTTTCACTTGATTCTTTGGCATTTTTAATGTGGCTACTAGAAAATTTAACATTACATCTAAACCTCACATTTTCTTTCTCTTGGACAGTGGTGGTGATCACTCTGAAAGTTGACAGTTGATGTCTGTCACATGATACATATATATATATATAATTAGGGGAAAGAGCTGAGAGTTTGGGTAGAGTGGTTTGCATGTTTGCTCCAGAAATCGCTGTCCTTCTGGAGGACAGATGATTGAATGACTCTTTGGCCTGTCACATTTCCAGATCTGTGTGTGGGCAGCGCTATCTTGTCATTCTCTCAGGTCCAAGGTCACTCCTTCACAGAAGCTACCCTTAACACTCTAACTAAAGCAGCGTCAAGGCTGCCTTCACCATTCCCCAATCATTCTTTCACAGTTTGATTTTCTTTGTAACACTCTCTGGTACCAGAAATATCTTGCTTGTTTTCTAGTTTATTTCTCCCTCCCCTACTAGAATGTAAACTGCATGAGGACAACAGCAGTGTCTAAACTGATTGTCACTATATCTGTTAAGAGGTTAATATCCAAAACATGTAAGGAACTTATACGACTCTATAGCAAAACCCAAAGTAATCTGATTAAACAATGGGCGGAAGACCTGAATGGTCATGGATGTGTTAACTAGCTTGATTGTGGTAATCATTTTACAATGTATATGTATATCAAATCATCACATTGTACACCTTAAATGTGTATAATTTTTATTTGTCAATTATACCTCAGTAAAGCTGAATAAAATTTTTAAGATGTGGGAAATGCTCACAGTATAATGCTAAAAGAGAAAAGAAAGGATATAGACTATATGTAATGTAACCCCAATTTTGTAGAAGAAAGGCTATGTATAAGTTTAGAAAAAAAGTACTAGAAATAGATACATCAAAACATTAATAAAAATTCTTATTCTGTGTGAAAATAAATAAAAATCTAAATTGATTATCACTATATCCCTAGTGCCTAACCTTGACAGTGACCATGGATGCAGAGCAGGTAGTAAAGTCACTCAATAAATGCCTGCCAGTTGATTTTCTAACTACCTGTGCGTTAGATTGTGACTAGACATATTTATGCAACCAAACCCAGACATAAATTGAAATTTTTATGTTTTACTTATTTGAGTGCTTATAAGATTTGCATATTTAAGACCTGGGTTGATAATATGTTTAATGACTAGACTCAAGTTCTAGGACTGTCTTGGCTCTATCTATGGCTTTGGGCAGATCAATAAAAGTTTTGGTTCAGTTTCATCTCTAAAATGAGGGATTTGAATTAGATGATTGTTCAAATAGTCTCCAGCTCTGAAATTCCTCGTCATGGATTTCATCAGAAGCTTGGGTTTCACATTAGCCTGAGTCTTTCTCATCCCTTGTTATCCAAGAGGACAGAGCTCTGAGAATATGTGTTAGAAAGGAGGAGTTTTGGCTCACTGGTTAATCACCGGGATAATGGAAAGCCAGATCGGGGGATCACACAAAGAAAGGGCTTGAAGGTTCGGGATGCTGTGTGTGAGGGCAGGTTCTAAAGAGGCGCTCCGCTGTCTTCCCACTTATATTCATGAAGTAACTATGCGTGTATGTGCACGTGGGTTTTTTTTCCCTCTTGCTTCTATCATAGTGTGACATTTTTCCTTTGTATACAGAGGGAGAATAGGACAAATTAGAAATTACCCTTTGCTTTGGACAGCGAACTAAACGGATCATGGCAGGAAATGCATGAAAGACACTGAGGAAGAGAAAAATAGAAAAGAGCTTCAAGGATAAAGTGACAGGTCCTTGAGACTCACCAAGAAGTGCTGTTCAGCTTCAAAGATGACGGCAATATTGCGAAGGGTGTGGGTGAGAGTCTATTGAAAAGGACAATTTCTCTCAAAATGTCTGGAGATAAATTTCTCCATAGCCCTGAACTTTTGGCACCAGGTGGCCTTCTCTGTATTTCAATTTATTTTTATAGACACTTCCTGATGAAGGCCTATTCTCTTTTCTTCATTGTTTATAATAGGTCGTTCAAATATCCAAATGCACAGTGACCAGGCATCCGAACGAGCAATACTCTCAATAATTCTTAAACAAACTCTGCTGATAGGATGCGTAAGCCATTAAAAAATAAGGGTTTCCCTGGTTTGGAGGAGATGGGATGGGGTGGGGGGAGTTGCTTCTATTTGTGAAGTGACAGAGTGGGGCCAGCGGGTGGTTGAGAGTCTAGATAGCTAGTAAGGGAAGAGATAAAACTTTTCAAGACTTTCATTTATCTTGTTTTTCAGTGTTAGAGTTCTTGAAGAGTTCAGGTATAATCACAGCCTTCTGTTGCAACAGGAAGCACCATCTGCTGAAGCATTCTGTAAGCAATATAACATCTCTCCAGAGATAGTTTAGCATTCAATTCACAAAGAAGGATGGCAGGGACTTGTAAACAAAAGGAAACAACTGAAGCAGTGAAGAATGGGCTGTGCTCTAAACATTCAATATGTTTCTTTATAGCTGAGAAACCCTGTAATGCTACAGAACCCTGGCAGAATTCTCTGATGGATTAATTGTTTTGTTCTGTCTGTGCATTTTTTTTTAAACTTCAGTCTTTCAAACTGCCTCTTCTAACACATGGCTCCTAGTTTTTGTTTTTGTTGTGATTTTTGTTTTCTTTCATGATGAGTAATTTTTCATGGGTTGAATGGGTCATGAGTGGTGACTGGTGGAAAACTTAAAAATAAACTGTTTTACAAGTGCTGTAATTCCTATATAGCTATGCGTTTGGGGTAGGGGCACAGCAAAGGCTGAGAGCGTTGGGCACTATGATGTGAAACGGGGTCTTGGCCGAAGAACTTCCCTATTTAAAGCTTTGCTATTTTGTCATAGGGGAAGCCACAGACAGTCCCCAAATTTCTGTAGACACCAAATTAGTTGAAAATACTGCATTGTACCCCAAAGGAATGTCCTCTGGAAACTAACATGCATTGTTGAAACATCAAATGTTTTAGAGAAGTGGTCTAGGTTTTTCTGTAGTCCAATTTGTCTCTGATGTAAAGACACAGTGGGGGAAATTATTCATACTGTAGAAAGAAAAGACATCAACCTTTTTGTTTAATCCAATTCTTTAAGAAGATAGGAGCTCAAAAATTAAGTGTGAATGAATGAATGATTTGGGGGCAAATTTGTACTAAAAGCCCTCCAACATTCTGCTCCTTTCATTAGCTGCACAGACCTGGGAGGTTTTGATCTTCAGTTGCATATTTTCCAAAAATATTCAATATCTTATTTTATAGTTTTATGGCACAGGAAAATTTACAGTAGCATTGACCATGATTCAAAATCTTAACTTCAGAACCTGGACTATAAATGTCCCGAATTGCAAAATTATAGGAAAAAAAATTTACATGTCTCTCCCCTCAAAAACCAAAAGTATAATTCTTATTGCTGTATCATTATGTAAATTAATGATATGGTGTGTGTGTGCATGCACATACGTACACTACACCTCAATAATTGTTTTATCTGATGGTCTTTATTACCTTGTAGAAATTATATTGTCATAATTAAAACAAGTTTCATTATTTTCCACTTCTCCTCCTGTATAATAGATCACTACCGTTTTGCGGTGGGCCATTAGGTAATACAGATTGGATTGTTTTCCCTTAGATTTGTCGGTTTACTGCTTTTAAAAGAATTAATCACCTGTCTTACAGCTTCCCGTGTAACTGCCGGCTTCCACTTGGAAGGAGCTCTTTACTTTTTAGAAATCACAGAATGTCTGGGGAGGACAACCCCAGACAACAGCCCCCTCCTGATCTGGGTAAAGGAAACTGCAATTCTGTTTACAGAGCCCATGGAGGTGTTCTATTGGCTATTTTGGTTTGCTAGCAGAATGTTTTAAACAGTTATGGCTCTTTTCTGCAACCTCGTGAAGTAAATACTATTGGAGACCAACTTGGTCCTGGTTGCAAAGCAAGCACTTGGCAACTTCCATCCTACCTGATTCCTGCATTTGCTGTCTGTCCTCTCTAGGTGTGTGGTTGTAACACTTCTGGACTGTGTGCAGACAGGTTTGTCATTTATTACAGAGCAGAGCAGGACTTGGCACTCCTTGGTTCCTAATCGTGACACTATGAATTACCAGATATTTATACATACACACACACACACACACACACACACACACATCCCCAGACACATGTATATACATTATCCCATGATGTGAACATATACCGTTATTGACATGTAGCATGTGGTTCATCATAATGACCACTGATCTTCATTAAAAATCAATTTCCCTTTTTTAGAAATTTTAAAATATCACATGTAAAGTAAAATATTACAAACATCTGTGTAATTATGAGAGAAAAGGCTCTAGAATAGCATTCATTCATGTGTCCATCCATTCAACATCTTTTGTATGCATGTTGAACATCTATTGGATGTTGGGCAGTGAGTTCTGGCACTGTAATGACCTTACAGGAGAGCATTGATTTTTTTTTTCCTTGAGGAAGATTGTCCCTGAGCTAACATCTGTGCCAATCTTCCTCTATTTTATATGTGTTACTGCCACAGCATGGCCACTGATGAGTGGTGTAGTTCTGCAACTGAGAACTGAATCTGGGCTGCTGAAGCAGAGTGCACTGAACTTAACCACTAGGCTACGGGGCTGACCCAAGAGAGCATTGATTTGATATTACTTTGAGGTTTCTGTTGACTAAGGTAATGGGTGATAACACTGACACAGTGTGGCCAAGGGACTGGTCTTTAATCTAGCCCATTATGGGCTAGCTTACATTCCTTGATTCTCTTGTCTAATGTCATTTCCTAGGAGATGGTCTTTAAGTTAGTTAGTTCCTATGGACGCTTAGCTCAATATGCACTCCTAAGGCTAGTTGTCCGATTTACCATCTCCAGCACATTGGTCTCTCTGAATCCCTCTGCTTTGCCTTGCTGTTCCTTGCCATGAGTAGGGATCTGAGTGTCCTGGCTATGGGACTGGGAGGGCCCTGTGGTGTCTCCTTGTGTGGGAGAGTCATTTCCTGCTTGTAGCCTGAGTTGCAGAAGGAACCCCACTGGGGGGTGCTCTGACACCTTTTGTGAAAGGCTTTTAAATGTTCCCCTAACCCTAAAGCGCATCTGGTGTGGTAGGATAATGGTCCCCCATAGTGTCCACATCCCGATCCTCAAATCCTGTGAATGTGTCAGCCTGTATTTTGCCCCATCTCTGTGCCACTGTCACCTTTGATTAAGAAATGGGAATAGCAATATCGTGAATTCCTTGGTATAAAGCTGAGCTAGCAAGGATCACAGATCTTCAGGTGTATTTGTGAACTAAGCAGATAGATGCATAACCTTCATATCTGAGTCTATCCATCCATATTTCCTACACTCCAAATTTCTGACAAATACTTTTTTTGGTTATGTGAATTTGAAGACTGGCCTCAGATCCCGGTCTTCTTTGTTCACTGTCTTTTCTATTATATCGTGGTTGCTTCCAAGTGCACTGGAGCTGCCCAGGAACAAGAGCCTATGGTGAGAGCTGTCTTCAGTGCTGCTCTTGTATAAGAGCAGACAACCTCAGCTTTGGCTTTACCATCCTTCCATATTAGTGCTTCCATCTTTAAAGGCAGCTACAGTTTTCTTGGTATCTTCTCCATCCTTTTAGTTTCCAGGGATCCCCAGGAAGGGGCATCACGATATCTATCCCATAGTGAATGATTTCTCATTGCTCATTGAGGCACAAAGAACAGTCTGAGGGCTCTGAAATAAAATGGCTATCCTTGACGATTTTCCTTGTCCTTCTGTCCATCCCATATTACTCATTCCTTTTTGAAGTGTAAACCCAGAGAAGCTCCCGAGAATTATAATGCTGAATTAGTGAGTCTACTTAGCAAGTTTAGGCTATGCAGGAGTCTCTTCCTAACTTTTTATGAAGTGGAGCTCTAAAACCCCACTGGCTTATCTGAACACCTTTATGCAAGCCCTGAAAACACTATTAGTTGTGTTCCCAAATCCAAGAACTGCCTCTTGCAGTATTATTGAATTTGGGGACATTTAAATGCAAGGAAGTGAATTTCTTATACATGCCAAATGGTTAGTGACGCAATTTCCTGTTACAGAGATCCTGGCACTCGAGTCTAAGTCTTTTGACAGAGTTGTTGGTGGGTTTGGTGAAAGAATTCTCTGTGGTGGTCACTAAAGTCCATGAACAGATTTAAAAGCAACATTAGATTTTGAAAGTGATATTATCTGGAAACCCTGCATTAAACTGCTGATTTGAAAGAAGGTCTCCAAGTTCTTATTTAGAAATGAAGGAATTGTCCACAGAGATGCAGAAAACTGTCAAATAGAAAGTTTGCTTATTTTCTGAAATCACAACCAATTTTTTAATTAAAAAATACTTATAAGGCCATTTGCCAGGCATCATAATGCCGAATAAGGTTAGAACTCTTATTATTCCTATTTTGCACATGAGAAAACTAAGGAATAGAGAGGTTACACAACTTTTCCCTGTGTTCATGCAGTTTGTAATGGCAGAGCTAGGGTCTGAACTTAGGCCATCAGGCTCTAGCATGTTATTAAAATGACATTATGCTGCCTCTTAAAGACAGATACCCAGAAGAAAGCCAGTCCAATAGATTTGGCCATTATCAAAGGTTGACTGCTCTGGTCATGGTGGTGGTGGAAGTATATGAAGGGGAGAGAATCTAAAACAGTTGACTGAAGACTTCTGACAGAACTACCACTGCTTTAACATCCTAGTGAAACTGATCATTCAGCATTCTTGATGCAACTCTCCATAGCAGAATTACCTTCCACAGCTAAATTTTTATTGTCCATCTCCAACATTTGACTGCCTTCAGAATCCTAGTATAGGATGCTGAGCCACAACATTCTGTAGAGATTCATAACAACTTAAAAGAGGTAGCTATTCAGTGACCATGTGCATTGAATGGAATATTTAGCAAAGCTGACATGGTAACCTGAATAAATCAAACAAACAAACAAAAGCTCTTTCAGGCTTCATCAGAGGTAAAATAAATAAATACATAAAATGAAATTAAAAAATCTAGTTACTCTCCCCTACATGCTGTAAAATTCATGACAGATGTATCCAAGAATAACTCATTAACCCCTGAAATTGTTCAGCTTTATCTTTTTACTTCTTATTGGGGCAAGAAGAGTTGTACAGAGCCCATTTTCAGAGGTTAGCAGGTACTTTGTGGGCTGGACAATTGTCAAGTACCAGGAAGCAACAGCCAGAATAACACCTTCTACTCGTATACTGTATTGCAGTTTATAAGCCAGTTTCCCACACGGTATTTCATTCACACCCACAATAATCCTGGGGTGTAGGAATTATCTTCACCCGACCTATGCACAGCTCAGGCTCGGTGATGTTCAGAGAGTTGTTGACAGTCATATTAACCATATGCAGGGTGTCTGGCCCTCGAAACCGGATCCGCTCGTGACAAGCCCAGGGCTCTTTGTACTATAAGACTGCTGTTCTGATTCTTCCCTTTTCATCCCCAGGGAAAAGTGGCCTGTGTCTCCAGCTCTCTGCAAGCAGGGAAAGTCAATGTGGTGTGCGTTTATCCTCCCTCTGTGGACCTAACCTACACTATGCACACCATAGAACAGATTTTAAAAAGTTTCAGTAGCCCTAGAGCCCAACACCTCATGTTCAAGTTTTCTTTCGCAATAGATGACTTGTGGCTGGGGCGAAACTCCAGCCTCATTCAAGATTTGGTCCATATGCTTACAGCTGACCTGGAATTGTGTTGAGCTCAGAAGTAGCATGCCATACATTCTGAAATCCCATCTACTGCTCTTCTTCTTGTTGATGGGACAGTTGTGGGTTCTGAAGACCATAATCAAAGATTCTTTGTTGGAATTTGAGGCTTGGCCATATCAATCTTATTTAATAGCTAGACATATTCTCACGTTGCTATTTGTGCCTTGCCTGTGCTGGATGTAGGAGATAAAGCAATGACAAAGATACAGTCCTTGCTTTCAAGTAGCTCATAATCTAAAATGGGAAATTTATAGTCTGACTCATCTAGAATAATTACCAGAATTATAACCAAAAAGATTAAATCCATGTCTAAGTTTCTTATCATGGTTAGACTTTCCTGAATATTTTTTGTTTGCCTCTCTGGATCCACTCTCCATCCTTTTTCCCTCTGTTCTGCTTCCTTGGTACTGACAGTTATTGACTGAATCAGTGGGCTCCCTCGCTTTCTGGCTTCTAGGTGGGTTTGCCCTTTGGGAGAGAGAGACTGAAGTATTTGTTCCTTTGCATTCCTCCTTGCCGGGCTGTCTTCCCTTTACCTAAGGCCATAGCTCATTGGGCACCCCAATCCTACACCTATAGCTACCACTTTTTCTTTGGGTTTTTGAATCTCTCCATCCTCAATCTCCAAGGTGATAAGGACTCCCTGCTTTTGCTAGCAGTGGAATATTTCACTATCCCTTGTTAGTTTCCCTTAATCCTGCCCACACCTTTGTAAATATCCCATCATTTTATTTCATTTGAACTTGCCATCTGTCTCTCAAAGAATGCTGAGTCATTCAAGGCTGTCCCATGATCTGGCTCTAGACTCTCAATCCAGGCACATCTCTCAATGCATCTCATCCATAGTTTCTACCCTCTCCTCAAAGGACCTCAAGATGGATGGAGTCATATTCTGGAAGAGTGACTCATCAACAAATGCTACCCTGTACATGAAGACTCACTGTCCCACTATACAGTCAAAATTAAACCTGCCTTCCTCTCTGTTCCTGACACTAAATCAAATGCTGAAGTATTGCTTATGTCATTCAACAGCCTCTCCTCTTATTTGCATGCTTGTCTTTCTTATCAGGCCGCTTGCTCCCCGAGGGCAGGCTCCCTGAGGCCTCCATCTTTCTGACATCCAGAAATCAGTCTGTAGTGAGCAGTGACTGCGTGATCAATGATAAGGAGTGGGCTTGCTTGTGGGATAAACATGCAATTATTTGGTGGTTAATAATATAATCTGGGAATAAGCTAGACTGTTTGCTTTTGTTTTTCTCACCCACCCTTTGCTATTGATGGAAGATTGGAGGAGGGGATTTGAAATGAATCAATTGTGTTTATCATGAACAATTTTGATGAAAGCATATATTGAGAAGGCTGAAACTTTTCAAGGATGACCACATTTCTGGACTCGATACAGAAGAAGAAGGGCTCTTCCTTCCATTGGCAATGATTTTCAAGCACTAACTCTCCTGTGTGAACTCGATAATATTTGCTTTGTGAGGGGAAATTCGGCTTAGCTTGAATTGGTGGAAATGAAAAAAGTTTAAATGGAACTCTGATTAGAGAGGACTTCCTTTTAGCAGCCACTACCCCGTTTTCAGAGATGACCTCCAGTGTAAGAGACAATGGTTATGGGGTATACAACAGGCTGAAGGGGCCACTAGTCTCTTGGGCCAATGCAAATGTGTTGGGTCAGGAGTGTTACTTTTCTTCTCATTTCTTTTGCTTGCTCACCAGGCCTGTGCTCCTTCTCAGTAAGGTAGGTGCCCTGTTTTGTCCTAAAGTCAGCTCCTTTCCTAGGAAATTTTCAGCCATTAGATCTGTTCTTTCCTTCCAGCTCAATGCTTTGCATGGAGTTAACATTTAACTGTTTTATTGCCAGCACAGATTCCCAACACGTGCATTAGGGAGCAGGTGTTTGCCCCTAGAGCCCCTGGACTTGAAGGCTCTGCTGTCGGCTTTCGTTATTACTTAATCAGCACTGTCACTAATGCAAATCTATTCCCCCCACATGAGGAGCGACATTAATTTTATGTTGTTTACGTACTCTTGCCATAAGGTTAAGCCATTCCTACTATTAAGCTTGATGAAATTGCATTACCTTAATGAAATGCACTTTACAGATAAAGAAGAATGTCACTTTCACAAGTGGAAGCACTGTTAGCAAATTTTTACGAGAGAATTCCCAAAATCATATCTTAATTGCTTGGACAGCTGTGTAGTTTACATAACGAGCAAACAATGCCAAGGTTTTTTATTTCCTTTGTCAGCTGTACTGGATGTTAGTATGCATGGTGGACCTTTTTCGGGCCTTTTATTACTTGATTGCAAATCATTCTTCATTGTTGCCCAAATTTATGGAAGGACATTGCTCCCTGAGGTGCCATTTCCTTTCAGGTCTGTAACTGAACATGACTGATGGCGCCAGAGTAACAGTTGCTTATTACTGCGTTCACTGAGCTGTGATTGCTCCAATACTTTATGTTGGCAGATGTGTTTCCCTAGGAACAGCATCTCCGAGACAGAGGTCATTGATCAAACCCCCTCTGGCTGTTCCATTATGTGCAAATTATTGCTAAAAGCAGAAAGGCTGCAAGGGAGGTGGTGTGTACTCATTGCAGATATAGGGGAGGGAAGTCCAAAAAAAAAAAAAAAAAAAGAAAGAAAGAAAGGCAAATGTAATGAAGCAGAAAAGAATTCCACCTAAACTAGAACAATATTTCTGTGATATGAATTAATAGAGAAAAGGGGGAAATTAAGTGACTTTGAGAGACACACAATGGGAGAAGAGTCAGATTTTATCATTCTGGGGTAACCTCTAAAAATGGGCTTGCTGGCAGCATCCTTGGTGGCTGTCCGAGGCTAGACGGGGACATGTTTGTGGTCTGTACTCAGAGTACTGTTGTCCTAATAGGGTAAGAATTAAGGTGGTTAAGTGGCCAATACACAGCAGTCTCTTCCGTCCATTTCTGGCCAAATATATAGGAAATGCTGGAGACATACAGGGACATATGCAGAGATGTCCCATGTCCCCCAGTTTCTCAGGGCGGGGCTGGAAGTGATAATGGATTGATTGATAAATAGGAAGCACTTAAATATAGGCTGTCCTTTTCTCAGGCTTGATAGAGGGAGGCTTCTTAGTTTTTTGCTCAGCTGCAGCAGTAGCTCTTCTCAGCAGATTTCCATTCCAGGAGAGACGGATGGTCCCCCATGTGGGGGTTTGTCCTCTGCTAGCTTCAGTGAGACTGTGGGATGGCTCAGGTAGACCACATGGCCTGTAGGCTCAGCAAGACTCCAGTGTCGCTGGGCCTTCCTAGCCACAGACTGCCACCCCATTTCTCACACTGACGTGCTTTTTAGTGTTGGCAAGACTCACATTTTTATTTTAGCAATTCAATTCTCTTTATCTGTAAAGTCTTTCCTTATATTGAGCCAGATTTTTCTCAGGGTCTAAGTCACTCCCTTGACACATATTAGAGGCACCAGGAACAGTGGATACTAATGGATGGGACATTGATGTAGCCTTTAGGGCATTGCTTGGGTCCTCCTAAATAGTGCGTTTACCCCCAGGGTAACCTGATGTAACCCCAACTTAACCCCCAAGGAGAGATGAAGGGGAGTACAGAAGCTCCTTTACTTGCAAACATGTTGGCTGCCAAAGGCTAAGCAAGGCTTTCTGTTTGTAATTCCAGAGTGACCGCTAACATTCTCTGTGGGTGGCAGGTGGGTTTGACACCCTTCTTCTCTGGTGGTAGTTGTAGTCAGAGTGATGATGGTAGCTATTAAAGAATGCTTTTCAAAAAGAAGTAAATGCATGACTGTCATACACATATAAAATGAATATATCTCAAAGACCTTGTTTAACTCATTAACTAAATAAGGGAACATTTACTAAATTAACATTAACTAAATAAGATGTTAGGACCAGTTCAAAGAAGAATCCAAAGAACAGATGCATCTATGGATCAAGAATATTGAAATGAATTTGCAAATGGATTCAAAACTGGCTTGGGGGAGGATTTAAATTAATTTGCATGTCTATGGACAAGAATTCTTTGCATTGCTATTAGTTTGTAAAAATTAAGCTTAATCTCTACAGAGTTATGAAGGGCTTGGTTTAGATTGCATAATAGCCATAATAACAAATAGCATTTATTTAGTGCTGATACTGTGTTAGGATTTTTTAAAACCCAATTAAGTTTCTTCTGTAACATCTTTTTGTTCTAATGCTATTTAGGAAAAAAGAGTGTTGACTTCTTGAGAAATATGTTTGTCCTCGTCCCTCATCCCAATCTACCCACAGAATAACAGGAGATTGAGGATAAAATAGTTTACTAGAGTAGACAGACATTTAAGTAGGTAATTTTAAGTGATAAAGTAAATCTTAGTGCAAAGGGAGTATAAAAGAGGAGGGAAAAGATTTTTTTCAGTTTTAACCCATTTCAGTATTTTTCTTCCAGTTTCTCAAATGATTAGAGCATGAGGTTAAGCAGAACAGATGACTGGAAGCAGGCTGGGGCCGTATTGTGGAAGTCCTTGAATGCTGGGTTGGAGAGTGTGTAGTCGATTAGGTTGACGATGGGATGCCGTAGACTGTTCTGAGTAGGAGCAGTGGTCTTGTTAGAGCTCTGCTTTAAAAAGATCAGTCCAGTAGAAGCACCCGGGATGACTTAGAGGAGGAAATGGTGAGAGGGGAGGCAATGTAGCTATGCCGATAGTTACGATGTGAGGTACTAAGAGTTTGAACTATAATGCAAAGGGAGTGATCACAAATGTTACTTCAGAGAGAGCTATAGAACTTGGAAGATACTGGGTATTAGATGAAGCCTGGATATGGAAGCAAAGGGTGATGTATGACTTGGCAACTACTTTGAGGTTTAGGTCTGTGTGACTTATAAGCATGATAAAGAATATCAACAAGACAGAAAATTCTGGAGAAAGTTGTATATGGGGGAAAGGTAAATGTGTTCAACTTTGCAACTACAGATTTTGAGATGTAAATGAGGTGCTCAAATGAAGACATCTAGGAGGCTATTGGAAATGTTCGGAGTGATGTAACCACTCAAGAGAAGGGTAGAAAGAGAGAGAATTCCTAGGCTGAGGACTTTCATAAAGCTGTCTACACTTGGGGGAGTAGAAGGAGAAAGCAGAGCTAAAAATGGGGCAGAGATTGATCAGAGAGGTAGGAGGAGAGCCAGTTTCAGTGGAGACAAGAGAGAAGTTTCAATGAGGCTGGAGTTAACAGTGTCCAATACTACAGTGAAGGGATGGAGGGTAAGCACTGAAAGATGTGGTCAGCGAGAAGGGAAGGCTGGTGGTAGATTGTAAGAGTTAAGAAGTGGGTGGAGAGCCAGAGGGGAGAATGAAATTAGAATACTTGTTCAATAAATTGTTATTGAAAAGAGAAGGTAAAAAAAGAGAGGAAAAACACATGGAATGATAATCTTAGTCTGGCCAGAGTGGAGGGAAGTGTTTTAGGACATGGGAAAATTCAGCATGATGCTTAACTTAGTTGAAAGAACTTGGAGAGAGAGATTGAAAATGAGAAACGGAAAAATTCTGGAGCAAAACAGGAGGGGATGGAATCAAGTGGCAAAATAGAGAAATATTTTGAGACCAAGTGGAAGGAAATTGAAAAAGCTCCTATCCTACTGAATTGATCTTGGTAAGGGTAAAATTGAGGACTCCTGCATGAGGTTGGATGTGAGGGTTTAGAAGATGAAGAAGTTTTAAATTCCCTGCTCAAGGAATATGAGAAAGATCTAACAGGATCTAAAGGATCCCCAGGCAGCATTGAGAGCTCACTTCAGCTTAATAAAGTTGCATTTGTAGAAGTGTATTTCATGAAATCCTTGGCAGTTGGTCCTGGGGCTCTATCTGAGGGAAAGCAAAAGGTTGTTTGTTTGTGAAGGGAAGGTGGTCAAATATTAGGAGAGTAAGCGATTATTCTGTGATGAAATGACTGTTCTTTGCGTCCAGGCCAGTTAAAGAGTCAAATGAGTCCAGAAGGGGGTCCTTGCCCATTCAAGAGTCATGGCAGAGTTCAAGGATCTAGAGATAATAATGATCATAAAGAACAAAATCATTGGAAATATAAAAATTAGAAAAAAAAGAAGAAGATGAGCAGTGCTTAGAGAAAAGGAATATTTGTATGTTGAGACCTAAGAGGGGAGCAATGACCGGGGTTAAGGTGAGTAAGGTCTGGCCATGTAAGCAAGTGATTTGTTAAAGTGAAGTGGATCTGTGCAATGGGAGCTGAGATGAGGGAGGACATTTGAGGCCTTTGCTTTCCAAGATCCACCATCTAGTGCAAGGCAATGGCACAAGTCTGAGGCTGGTACTTGATGTGGGTGCTTGAAAAGAAAGAAGATGGCTAATTGGATGGGAGATCTATAAGGATGAGAGGTCGTTGTGTGAAGGTAGAGGGCTTGGGAGTGGTTCCATCTGTTGCATTTATGAGAAAAGAGTGGAGGCATAGTCGGAAAGGGTTTTGGAGGCCAAGGACAATTCTTTAGAAGAATCTCCCTGAGATTTTTAAAAAATACAAGTGGACGAGTTTAAATTTAAAAAGTTAAAGGTATAAATAATTTATCCCTATTTTAAGTTAAGAATGGATTTGATCTAGAAATGTACATCTAAAAAGATAGGGTCTTTTCAGACAGAGTGTGTGCGTGTGCGTGCAAGCCTGTGCATGCACACATATGTGTTTAAGCCAAAGATATAGATGCAGGAAGTTGGCAAGGTATAGTGATAAAGTTCTGTTATGAGGCCATGACCAGATATTTTCCCCTCATTTTCTTGCTAGTCTTGGGCCATTTCACTGCTAATCTACACATCCATCAAACAAACAGGAAGGGGAAATGGAGAGTTGAGTTACAAATCTGTCAATTTTGTTATTCTTGGCAGTTCAGTTTCAAGTTTTGATGGGGGCAGAGTTTGAAACAAATGACAAAAATTAGATTGCCTGATTGTGGGAACATTGTTATGGATAATGAGTCTGCTACCTGAAATGCCACACAGAGGCCAGATTTATGGCTTCTTTGGGTGTTCTATGGAGTCAGAATACATGTTTTCAGTGAAATCTAGTCACCAAACTTGCTTTTCCTGAAAACTTTTATGTTTTTTATTTTATCAGGTGGACAGCAGCAACAAAAAGTTGTGGAGCATGGGGGAAAATACAACGCAGTGGGTATGAATTTCACAGCCCACAGACTCAGATGTGCAAAAATGAAACAAAGCTTCTATTTCACATACTTTTTTTGGCTTAAAAGCAGAAAAGTTAGTCTCTGATTCAAGATAAACTCAGTCAACTTTATTTTTCAGACATTTCGAGATATACGTGGTCAAAACCAAGTTTTTACCCTCTCACGCTTTCTCCCCAGTGTAGCATCGAAGTTCCCAGGGACTTTTGGGCTTCATGGTATCGAGGGAAGTGGGCACTTGGTCCATGACTGTCCTCTGTCCCCTGCTGGGATCCCCAAAGGTGTGTCTCATTTTGGCTGGTGATTTGCCCATTGTCCTCTATCACCACCTGGTGTCCATTGTGATGACCCATCTGCCATGGCCCCTGGTTAACATGTCAGGCCATCTGTTTTCTTTTTGAACCACTCACGAGGTCTTGCTGGCCCATGAGCTATCTCTCAGCCATATATGAGACACTCTTGTGGGGTCCTAGAGATTTTCTGAAATCCTGTTCACGCTACCTGGGTTGCCTAAGACTTTAAAGCTTGCCCTCACCTGCCTGTCTGGACCCCTCACTTAGCCTTTGACCTTCTACATTCCAACAGGATCACAGGGACAAGGTTTCTCTTTAAGGCCTGTAGCTCCCTTGCAATTATGCCCTGAAGTATGAGGCACAGGTACCCTCTGATCTGGTATTTCTCCAAACCTATATAAGCTTTTACTAACCTTAAACTAACTTCACGCAGGGTCTTGACTTTGTAGGTGGGGCATGGTATCCTGTCTCAAAGACACCAATATGCCCTCTTTTCTCCAGCCCTGTTCCCCTATCTTAAAAACTCAATTTCCTTTTTTGTCAGAGAACTTGCTTTCACACCATCAAGTCTTCTTCCCAAAACTATTATTTATGCTATTAATTCTATGTACTACATTCATAGTGAAATCAAAGATTTGGGGACTAAATAAACTTTTCTTATTTATAATGCCTACATTGGCACATGTTCATTAGCTTTCAGTAGTTATTTATTTTCTTTACTATAAATTTTAAAATCATTTCAGAAATGAAATGGAATTCTTTGTTATTTGTAGGTTCTTTGACTAGGAAACTAGGACTGAAAAGGTGAGCTGTGAGTAGACAAGAAAACACTTTGCTTCTCTCTTGGTTACAGGCTTCCAGAGTCTAGATATGATAATTATTCCAGCTTTAAGCAAAAGATACCCTTTGACCTAGGGAGGCTCTAAAACTTATCTTTCAAACCAGGGCAATTCTGAGAGTAAAAGGGAAGCTATTAATAATTATGACAAGAAAATAGATGTATACCAAGACTATTCTAGAAAACTGGGTTGTGAGATCATCCTGCCTTTGATCCATGGAGACAGGCTAGGATCTAGTCAAAGATGCAGTGGTCTGCAGGGCCTCCCCATAAGCTGGAGATAACAGAATAGATTCAGATAACTAAATCTCATAAACTAGATTATCTTTTTGTATGTCCTTTTTTCTTCAGAACCTGTAGTGAAGCCAGGATTAAGGATTTAAGGCTGGCCTCAACTATTCTTGGTGCATGTGTGTGCATGTGTGTGTGAGTGTGACATGCCATTGAGACCTCAATTGGGAACAGTGCCTCCTAGGGCTGGCATGGGGAGGTGGCAGGAGAAATTAGCAAGAGGAAGGAAAATTTTGAAAGAGTTGAAAATGAGCTCTAGGCACCCTATTGCAATGATATTCTCCCTCCATTACCAACCAGAAAGGACCTAGGCTGGACTGGATTAAGGAAGCATGTCCTGCCGTTTAGTTTGTGAGCAATGATTATTTCCTTATGCTTCCTCTGATCTTGGAAAGCAATGCTGTATGAGAAAGCTGGGGTCTAGGCAGAGCTGAGGAAATCAATGTCATTTCAAGTTATTTAAAATATATATCTAACATAGTGTGTGGCTTGCTTGGTGTTTACATTTTGAAAAATTAATTGCCAAAATATAGAAATGAATATATTTCACATAAATATCTAGACTTCTGATTTCTTTTGAAAAACCAGGAGTTGTGGCAACTCTGGGTCAGCATCTCCAAGAAGCAAGTGTTGGCTGGAGCCATATCTGATGGGTTCTACAAGATGTGGCATTCTCTTTGCGGTTCACCATGGGCCCCACCATTCCTTACTGTTATATCCTGATCATTTCACTGATTTCTGTTGGCTATTGTCTACTGCAGACTTTCAATTTTGTGATTCCTGTATTGTACCATGCTGTGTGTTGGAAATTTCCAGAATAGATAGGACTACGTATGGCAGATGTATCAGGGTTCATGCTTGTCTAAGAAATCCCAGCTGTCATTATTCAGACTAGGTTATTAAACATCTATTTTTATTATTTGGAGGTATAAGTAACATACAGTGAAATGTGTAGATATTAAATGTAGAGTGCAATGAATTTTGACGAACACATACTTCCTGCATTATTGACACACTAATCAAGATGTTGAACATTTCCATTACCCCAGAAAATTCCCTTGTACCCTCTCCAGTCAATACTCACTCTCTCCGCTCATAGGTAACCACTGTGGTCTATTGCCATAGCTTAACTTTGCTTATTTTAGAACTTTATATCAATAGAATCACACCGTATGAACTTTTTTGTGTCCAACTTCTTTCTTTTAGCATAATGATTCTTAGATTCGTACATGTTGTTGGAAAAAATAATTCTTTCATTCTTTTAACATTGCTGAGTAGTTTTCCATTGTATAAGTATATCCTCATTGGTTTATTTATTCACCTCTTGATGGATATTTGGGTTGTTTCTAGTTTTTAACTATTTTGAATGAAAGAGGTAGAATATTCTTATGTATGTCTTTTTGTGGATATATGTTTTAATTTCTCCAGGATAATCACCTGAGAGTGAAATGTTTCGATGATAGGGTATACGTAAGCATAATTTTATCAGAAACTGCCAACAGTTCCAGAGCAGTTGTACATTTCACACTCCTGCCAGCAGTGGATGAAAATTCCAGTTGCTCCACGCCCTTGGCAGCAATTGATATTGCCAGTCTTTTTCATTTTATCTATTCTGTGAAATCCAGTGGGTATGACTGGATCTCATTGTAGTTTTAATTTACATTTCCCTGATAATTAATGGTATTGAGCATTTTTCATGTACTTATTGGCTATTCAAATATCTTCCTTTGTGAGTGTCTAAGTCTTTTGTCCATTTTTATTGTATTTAACAACTTTTTTGAATTGTATGATTTTTTTCTATATTCTGTTTATATATATATTGTCTCATAGTATTAAACATCTGATTTTACATGTCTCTGTCATAGACATTATAAAAAGACCATATGTAGAACCGGTTTGTAAGTAATGTCAGTCTAAAGTATGTAAAGTGACAGCAACATGGTTACAAATTGTTGACTAGACTCTAGGAAATGGGTCCAATTGTCTTCTGCAGGGATGAGCATAAAGCTTGGAATGTCCCTATAATAACAAGATAAGTCATAGTAGAGGCTTACTCTTCTGTGTCTCTAGGTGTGTTTGTATGCATTTTCTTTTTCAGAGTGGGAGCTTCTAAAGTTTTGCCACTAAATAAAAGGAACAAGTTCAATTACACAGCTGTGAGATTGTACCTGTTCCCGGGGGCAGGCTGCTCTCCTCTGAGAGCCTTCAATCACCTTCCTGCCAGATATAACTACGATTCACCTGAAGTGTCAGCAGGACTCTTCACCCTGTGCCAGATAATAGTCTCTCCTTGTAGTGTTAAAAGATCATACCCTTCTGCGGTTCTTAGGAGGGAGAAGCTGGCCTAAGGAAGCATGCAGCAGGTTCTGCTTTGGTGAGTGAGAAAAAGCATGAACTGGGTTGTTTTGGAACAGTAACAGAGGAGCAAGTCTGAGTCTAGCAGCCATGTCTATTTAGTGAATTAGGACTGCTGCTCAATCCATTATAGTGTCATCTTCTTGCTCAAAACCTTCAGTGGTTCCCAATGTCCTAGAGCACGGAGTTCAAACTCCTTCAACATTAAGTACGAACTGACTTCACTAGCCTCCTAACCCACAGATACAACCTCCAGACTAAATGCCATGGTCATCAGTGCTGCCTACCAAATACTTCCGTCTCTCCTCTTTCTGAATGCGTGGTAGTTAGGTGTGATCATGTGACTTGCTTTGGTGAATAAAATGTGAGAGGAAGTGGTATCTGTCACTTCTGTAAGAAATGTGTGTGATTCACCAGGTTCCCTTTCCAATTGCATGCTAATTGTGGAATTCCAATTGTGGCATTGCAGTGTGGGACATGGTGTTCCCAGTCTCCTAGAGAAGGTGGGTAGAAAGATCATGGGCTTGGAGTCAAGTCAGGCAGCTCTGGAGTAAAATCTGTCCTCCACTACTCCTATCTCCTGCCTTGTCTCTTTTGCTCTTGAATCCCACATCTGTAAAGTGGGATAGTTATATTTACCTTGTGTTGTGTCTTCGTCAGTGCAGGCAGCTATAATAAAAATACCACAGACTGGGTGGCTTGAACAACAAGCATTTATTTCTCACAGTTCTGGAGGCTAGGAAGTCCAAGACCAAGGCACTAGCAGACTTGGTGTCTGGTGAGAGCGAGCTTTCTGATTTATGGACAGCTGTCTTCTCTCTGTATCCTCACATGGCAGAAAAGAACAAGGGAACTCTCTGGAGTCTCTTATTTAAGGGCACTAATCCCATTCATGAGGGCTCCACCCTCATGAACTAATCACCTCCCAAAGGACCCCATGTCCTAATAGCATCATATGCGGTTAGGATTTCAACATATGAATTTTGAGAGGACATAGACGTTCAGTCCATAACACCTTGGAAAGCACTAGAAACAATGTCAAGGAGCTCTGACACAGTAGTTTATGTTACACATCTGCTTTGTCAAGCAAACTAGTCAAACAGATTAATTTAAGCTGACTTTTAAAAATGAATAATAGGAGAAGCAGCTGAGAAAATCTGCATTTCTAGTTTCAGGCTAGGTTCTTCATCATGATAAGAATATCAAGTATGTTTCCATTTTAATGTTTAACCTGAGTCCTATTTTTGTAAGCAGATAACATTTTATTGATTGAAACCAAAACAAAAGTAAACAATCTTTTATTTCCTAACAAGCCATGTTTGATGCCAGAAAACTGGTAACCAAATATAAACCGATATCAGTAGGATTGAGTAACTAATGCCCAGGTTGTGTATACTTGTTAAATTGTCCCCTTGTGAAGTGGACATACCACTTCCCCAAATCTCGAAGTCACATTGGGAGAGTCACATTTAGACCTGGAGTATTTACAACTGTCTTCAGCAGTTTTATTAATAAAGACATCTCTTTTTGTAGATTTTATCTAAGAACCTTCAGTTCTTCAGTGGGATTTAATCACTAAGAAAAAATTTCAGTTATTTTTTTGAAGTGAAGCAAACTTGTTCTATTTTCCTAATGTCTGTAAGCAGAAAGAGATATAACAAATTACTGTGAATTTTTGGGCATTTTTAATGTAAAATATAATCATTTTATTATGAGCATTAATTATCATGGTGCTTAGTGAGTTCACTCCTTATTAGTGGTTTACAGACTTCAGATTGTCAGAGAAATTACACATGATTTGTTTTCCAAATTAAATTATTAGATAGCGGCATGGCTTGTGCACTCAAAATTTAACTTGCAAAAACATTTAATAATCAAAACGCCAAGTGTAGGGAAAAGAGAAAACATTTCCTCACATTTTCAGTTATGTTTGTTAGAAAAGCCAGATTAAAAGTTTGGGCCTGACAAGAGATACAATGAAGGGAGGGAAGTATCATGGCTGAGGACTCTTTCAGAAGTTTGACTCAGCATAAATCATTTATTTTTAGCATATAATTTAATCTTTACTATCTAGGTTATTATGTCCTGAGTTCTGATGTGTTCCCAAATTTGTTGTAATATTTGCTAAAACTGCTGAGCTTTCAAAAGAGGAGGGCTAGTGGTGATTGTCTCATCCAATTCAGTTGGAGAATTGGAGGCCCACACAAGTGATTGTCTTGCTCTACCTCTGACAGTGGCAGAGGAAAGATTAAATGCCACCTCTCTCATATTCCTGGCCTGGGGCTCTTTCAGCTGCACCAAGACCAATCATACCCTAGGCTGTCACGTTTCTGCTGTGCCAAAGTTACAGAAATGAATAAAGCAGCACTGGATTCAGGCATCAATTGAACAACTTGTTTACACAATCTATACAGTCTCTCCTAACTGTAGATGGCATAATTTCTAATGGAGGATTTTCAGGAGGAAGACTATATGGACTTATCAATCTCTGTCTTCTCCAAGAAACCAAACAAAAGCAAGCACTAAAGACATGTGAAAATAAAAACACAAACCCCATTTTCTGAGAAACTAGAAAAGAGAATGTAAAACAATTTGGAAGGGGTGCCAAAATAAGTTTAGTTTCATGCAAGAGACATTGAGAGTGAGTCAAGAGAAGCAGGGGAAAGAGATGATAGAGTTAGGGATAGAGAGAGAGATAGAGAGAGATGAGAGGGAGAGAAAGATAGAGAGAGAGCACACGATCTGGAGAAACAGTTAGGTTCAGAGAGGCAGGAGAGACTCTGCTAAAAGCAAAATCCCATAGACCAGTCATATTTGCAAAAAGTTGTCATGCTTTGTGGCAGCTGAAGAAAAGAGAACTCTCTGCAATGTAAAAACCAGTTAGCCTGGAATGCTACTCCTACTCCTCCCCACCTATGGAAATTCCTTGAAAATAGTTGGTCCATAAAATCCCAACTCATTTAATAATGAGCAATGAAAAAGGAATTGCACAGCATCTATAAAAATACATTATAGGAAAGAAGGAGAAATGAGCAGTAAAATTTATTGACAAATTATTCTCCAGAAAAATGTTGCCCTGGGACGGATGAAAATTGTGAATAAATATTTCAACGTAAACTAAAAACTTTATGATCCAGTTGCTTCTTTGAAGTAAAACCACAAAAAATCAAAGCAGAAACTCAGGGAAGAGATGGTAAGGCAATAAGAGGAAATAAAGAATGAGTTAGTGGAACTCAGGAAATAAGTAGAAGAAAACATAAACTATCATCGAAGAAGACAAAATTGGAAGAAGGCTAGTCTGATATGCATTGTAGAAAACACAGGAAAATACATAGAAGAGAAAACTTGAGAAAAATTAAAATAATTGAAATACAAAGTAGAGTTTAAAAGGATTAAAAAATATGTAAATCCAGAGGGTAGGAAAGGAGATCCAAAACAAACCTAAGTGTCATCATTAAGAAGAAAATGATAAAACAAACAAATGAAAAATAAGATGTAATTAAACAAGTCTTGCCTAGAATAAAGGAAACCTTCACCTGCAATTTGTGCCCGTATTTATCATAAAACAAACACAAATAACACAACCAACAAGGTAGATCTGATTCTTATGTAGTGCAATGGACTGAATGTGTTGGCTCTAAAGTCCTATGTTGAAGCCTTAACCCCCAATGTGACTGTATTTGGAGATAGGGCCTTTAGGAGGTAATTAAAGTTAAAGGAGGTCATGAGGATGGGGCCCTAATACAATAGTATTGGTGGCCTAATAAGAAGAGGAAGAGAGAAACCTCTCTCCTGAACACTCAGAGGAAAGTCCACATGCAAACCAAGAAGAGTCCTCACTAGAAACTGAACTCTACTGGAACCTTGATCTGGGACTTTCCAGGCACCAGAATTGTGAGAAAATAAATTTCTGTTGTTCAAGCCACCCAGGCTATGGTAATGACAGCCTGAGTAGAAAAATACACATAGCTAACACTTTTATATGAAATTAGAGACTACATGATTTTTTTCTCCCAAATGCCCCAGGATTTGCATAAAAGAATACGAGATTGGCCCTTTTTTCTTGGCCACACAATCATTTTTATTGTTTACTTTAAGAGTAGAAGTAGTACAGACATTGTGATCATCATGCACTGAAATAGGAAAATAGCAAAAAGAGAGAAAACAATGACCCCACTTTTAGGAAAAGAAAAAAGAGAACAACACAACAAAAACCCCTCCAAAACCCAAAACCTTAACCTTTCAGTCAAAGAGGAATTACAACCCCCAAATTGTGGAATACCTATAAAATAATGATAACGAAAACACCATGGAATACAGCAAAATTGTTCCCAAGAAGAATATACTGACTTAAATATTAATATCAATAAAACTAGAATTATTGAAAATAAACAAATCAAATATGTGATTCAAAAAATCAGAAAAGAAACAGCAAAAATGAACCAAAGGAAAAAAAAGGAATTAAAAAAGTAAAAGATAACAGCAGCAAACAACACTCTAGAAAATAGAAAAACAATATAACTAGTAGGCAAAGCTAAAAGATGATTCTCTGAAATGAATTAAACCCACCAGTCATGTTTTCAAAAAATAAAGGGCAGAAGACACAAGAGTAAATAACCCAGATCATAGTGCGACTCAACTCAAAAGAAACTAGTTTATTTAACTCTAAGAAAATAAATTTGAAAATATGGACAAAATAGACAATTTTCAAGTGAAAAATAATTTGTCAAAACATACCTAGACGAGATGGTAAAATCTAAACAAACTGAGTTTTGTAGGACAACAAAAGGAAATTTGGCAAAGGGCATCTTTCCCAAATTACTGCACCTAATAGTTTTATAGGTGAAATTTATCAAGACTTTATTGAGCAGAGTCCCATTTAAAAAAAATTGTTCCAGAAAATAGAAAATGAAGGAAAACTTCAAGTTCTTTTAATGAAGCAATCATTATGTCAATACCAACATTAGACAAAGAATGTTCAAAAATGAAAACTAAAGAACAATTTCAGTTAAAATATTGATATAAAATACTAAATAAAATATTAGCAAATGGAATCTAGCAGTATGTTAAAAAATAATACACTGAGTACAAGTGGTGTTTATTCTAAAAATGCAAGAATGGTTCGATGTTAGGAATTCTATAAATATAATTTATTATATAAATATTACAAGGAGAAAAAAATTATATCATCAAATCTTTAGGTCTGAAAAGTCATTTGACATACCCAAAAACGTTCCTAATAAAAGCACTCAATATCATAATAATATCCCAGCCCAATCCAGCATCACATTTAAATAGTGCTAAAGTATTCTAAATGAGGAAGAATTGTGACAAAAATAGAACGTCACCACCATTAATTAACATTGTAATATCAGTACTTTCTCAGGTAACTAAGAGAAAAAAGGTATAAAAATTGAAAACAGGGAGAAAAATCTATGATGATATGTTTATAGATCTAGAAAAGCCTAGAGAAACAAATAAAAATGGTCAAATAAAAAATGAAATCAATAAGCTGATGAGCTAAAAATTAATATGTACACATCAACAGCTTTCATATATACAGAAAATATTGTTAGATGTTATAATGGAATAAAATATTACATTTTATATTTGCAACAAAAAGATTTTTAGAAACGTAGGAAGATGCTTTGTGGAAGATGTAGTAGATGTCTTTTTCCCTATTCCTTTCACTGAGTCCAAAGAAACACCCCGAATATCATATTTAAAACAAACATCAGAAGGCTCTGAGAAGTGGAGGCAAGAAGGAAGACTGGCTAAGGATCTCAGAACCAGAGGAGCAACCTAGTGGTCAGAGCTCTGGGTTTTCCTTTTTCTCCCAACTTGGAGCTAAGAACATGGCAACCCCAAAATGCCAGACAAAACAAGGCCCCCAAAAGCTTTCTCGTTCTAGCCAAAGGACGCAGAAAGCTGCAACCTAGCAAGACAGAAAACATTTAGACAGCTACCTCTCTACTCCAGCCAACCACCGTAGAAAAGACTGTGCCCCCCGCTCCCATCCATATAACACCACATGGATGTATTACATAAGCTAGTATTTGTCATTTCATTTCATCTTATTCCTTCTCTAATGCTCTCCTTTCTTTGTGTAGATCCAAGTTTTTGACCTATATCATTTTCCTTCTTCCTTCATGAAGAATGTTGACATTTCTTTTGAGGCAGGTCTACTGCAGACAAATTTCTTCAGTTTTTGCTTGTCTGAGAAAGTCTGTTTCTCCTTCACCTTTCAAGGTAATTTTACTGGATGCACAATTCTATGTTGGTGATTTTTTTCTTTCTACACTTTAAATGTTTTACTCCACTTTCTTTTTGCTTGCATGGTTTCTGAAGAGATGTCCAGTGTAAATCTTATCCTGGTTCCTCTCTAGGTAAGATTTTTTCCCTTTGGTTTCTTTCAAGATATTCTCTTTGTCTTTTGTTTTCTGTGGTTTGAATATGATATGCCTAGGTATATATTTTTTGATATTCATCATGTGTGGTGTTATATGAGCTTCCTGGCTCTATGATTTGGTGTCTGTTATTAATTTTGGAAAGTTCTCAGTCTTTATTACTTCAAATATTTCTTCTGCTTCTTTCTCTTTCTTCTCCAACTGGTATTCCCATTACACATGTTATACCTTTTGTAATTGTCCTACAGTTCTTGGATATTCTGTTCTGTTTCCTGGTCCTCCCACCTCCCCCTTCTTTCTTCTCTTTGCATTTCAGTTTGGGAAGTTTCTATTGACACATCTTCAAGCTCACTGATTCTTTTCTTGGCCTCGTCCAGTCTGCTGAAGAGTCCATCAAAGACATTCTTCATTTCTGTTATCATGTTTTTTATTTCTCCCATTTCCTTTTGATTCTTTCCTAGAGTTTTCATCTCTCCACTTCCATTACTTATTTGTTCTTGCATGTTTTCCACTTTTTCCATTACAGCCCTTAGCATATTCAACAGTTATTTTAAATTTCTAGTCTGATAATTCCCAAATCTCTGCCATATCTGACTCTGGTTCTGAGGCTTGCTTTGTCTCTTTAGGCTGTTTCCACTTGCATTTTAGCCTGCTTATAACTTTTTGCTAAAAACTAGACATGACGTTATCAGGTGATAGGAATTGAGGTAAATAGGCCTTAAATGTGAGATTTTATGTTTATCTGGCTAGGAGTTAGGCTGTGTTGAATGCTTGCTATAGTTGTAGGCATCAGAGGTTTCAATTTCCTCTACTGTCCTTGTTTTTGTCTCCCCTGTTGTCTTTGGTTTTCCTGAGAGACTCTTTCTTAAATAGGGTCTGTATCTTGCAGCTGTCTCAGTTGGAATTCATTGTTACTATCCTGGAGCCCTGTTGATGTGGTGGCAAGCTACTGGGGAGGGAAAGCCTTCTAAAATCTTACGTCTAAGTCTCTGTGATTTACGTGTGTTGGAGTCCCTGGGCTGTGACCTTCAGAAAAAAAAGTTTCATAGAAGATTTTCTTTGCCATTTTTTTCTCCCCTTATGTGAGAGAGGAAGTCTAGAAGGTGTTGGAGTTGGCTAATTGCCCTTCCCCCATGTCAGATAAGGCTTTGGCAAACTAGTGTCTCTTGAGGGCTAGCCTTTATTACAGAAAACAGAAGGAAGAACAGAATGCTGCAGGTGTATTTCAAAATGATTACTTTCCTCTTGCACTGCTGGAAGCATGAGGGGATTTTTCCCCAGCCTTCACCGTGAGAACCTGGTGGGGCTCCTGGAGGTAAAACTCATGTAAGTGTGTCCCCAGGCTGCTCCTGCAGAGTTTTTAACTTTCAAGCTAGTCTACATGAGCCTCTGGCCATTCTTCAATTACATTTTAAGTGTTCCTATCAGCACTGGCTCCAGTAGCTTCTGTTCCTGGTAAACTAAGATTCTCTATTTGCCTGTCTCTCCAGTTTTGGGGAAAGTGGTTTGCAATGTGACCTCTATTGTCTGAGGGATCTAAGAAGACTTGTTGATTTTCAGTTTGTTCAGGTTTTTTCCTGTTGTGAGGATGGGAGCGATAACTCCAAGCTCTTTACACATCAGAGCAGAAATTGGAAGTCCCAACTTATTGTTGACAAATGTGCAAGACCAATTCACTCAGTGGGTAGCCTTTGGAATAAATGAAGCTGGAGCAATTGATCACCCTTAGGCAAGAAAATGAACTGCAGTTTCAGTCTCTTATTTTATGAAAATAATCCAAAATGGATCATGGACTTAAATGTAAAATGTGAAACTATAAACTTTTATAAAAATAAGATAGGAGAAAATCTCTGGAGTCTAGGACTATGTAAAAAGTTCTTAAACTTGACATCAAAAGCACAATTCATGACAGGAAAAACTGATAAATTGAACTTCAAAATTAAATTCTTTGCCTTGTGAGAGACTCTGTTAAGAGGAGGAGAAGACAAGCTGCAGATGGGAGAAACATTTACAAACACATATCTGACAAAGGACTAGTATCCAGAATATATAAAGAACTCCCAAAACTCAGCAATAAATAATCAAACAGTACAATTAGAAAACAGGGGAAAAGACATTTCCCTGAAGAGGATATACAGATGGGAAATGAGTACATGAAAATATTTTCAACATCTTTAGCTATCAGGGAAATGCAAATTAAAAGTACAATAAGATATCATCACACTCATCAGAATGGCTAAAATAAAAAAATAGTGATGACACCAAATTCTGGCAAAGATGTGGAAAAACTGGTCATACATTGCAGATGGGAATGTAAAATGATATGACCAGTCTGGAATACAGTTTGACAGTTTCTTAGCAAGCTCAACATGCATCTACCATATGACCCAGCAATTGCATTAATGGCCATTTATCCTCCCAAAGGAAGATTTATTCTTTGCACAAAAACTGCTACAAAAATGTTTATAGAAGCTCTATTTTTAGTAGTTCCAAACTGGAAACAGCCCAGATGTCCTTCAGTGGGTGAATGGTTAAACAATTTGTGGTACAATCATACTATGGAATAATACTCAGGCATAAAAATGAAGAAGCTATGAATCCAAGCAAAACTTGATGAAGCTCCAGTGAATTATGCTGAGTGAAAAAAAAGCCAATCGCAAAGGCATAAATACTGTATAACTGCATTAATAAAACATTCTTAAAATGACAAAATTATAGGAATAGAGAATAGATTAGTGGTTGCCAGGAGGTTATGGAGGGGATGAGTCTGCAAAGGAAGTGGATGTGGCTATAAAGAGTCAACACAGCAGATCCTTGTGGTGCTGGAAAAGTTGTGTATCTTGCCTGTGTCAATGTCAACATCCTGGTTGTGATATTTACTAGAATTTTGCAAGATGTTACTATTGGGGGTAACTGGGTAAAGGGTACATGGGATCTTTTTGTATTATTTCTTACAACTGCATGTTAATCTATGTTTGTCTCAAAATAAAAAGGTTAATGAAATAATACCTAGAAGTAAGCTTAATGACGAATATGCAACATCTATGTGAAGAAAATTTAAAACACTCCTGTAGGACCTCCCCAAACTTAGACAGTTAGATGGGCACACTATATTCTTAGACATAAAAACCCAACAACAAAAACGTTAATTCTCCTTAAGTTAAATTACTTTAAACATAAATGGAAATACCAATGAGCCCCCCCTTTCACACATCAGAAATAGACAAGTTGATTTTTAAATTCATAAGGAAAGAAAAATAAGAATAACAAAAAACTCTCTAAAAGAAAAGCAAGAAGGAGAACCAATACTATCAATATAAAATAGATCATATTGCCTCGGGTAGTAAAACATTATGATACTGGAAAATTAATAGTCAGGCAGGCCAATGCTATGAAATAGAAATCAAGAAGTGGACCCATTGTGTATGATAAGAGTTTAATCTCAAATCAATATGGAAAAGATGGACTATTCAGGAATAATGGGATAGGTGATTATCCTAGCATATTTCACAATATTCACCATGAAAGATACAGAATTGATAAAAAATGTAAGTATCAAAATTGAAACCCATAAAAATAATACAAAAAAAGCAAGGAAGAATTCTATTTAACCTCAGAGTGGTAAGTCCTTTCTAGCTGATGCAAAATTAAAAAGCCATAAAAGACTTGTAAATATGGCTGTATAAAAATTAAAACATAATCTTCTGCATAGCGAAAATGCTGTAAGTCAAAATACAAACGACAAATCAAGAATAATATTTGTAAACCATATCACTGACACATGGCCATTCTCCCAAATATAGAGAGTTTCTAGAAATTGGTAAGAAAAAGATCAACAAACCAAAAGAAAAACAGACAAAGAAGAACAGAAAGTTCACAGAAGATGGCTTTCAAATGGTTTTACACATATGCAGTGATTCTCAATCTCATTCATTAAAAGGAAAAATAATAATAAAAGAAACAGAGATGCCATATATCCCTATAGTATTGGCAACAATCTAAAAATTTGATAATACAAGATGCTGGTGAGGCAGCGGGTGAAACATACATTCATTATGGTGGGAATGCAAATTAGTGCAACTACTGTAGAGGCCAACTTGGCAGTACATATCAAAATTACAAATGTATTTACCCTGTCACCCAGAAATTCCACTTTTCAGCGTGTATCTTGTCATATATTCATTCATGTTTGAAATGGCTTATGTATGAGATTATTCACAGCAATGTTATTTGTAATAGCAGAAATATGGAAACATCTTAATGCCACCAATAAGGAACTGATTATATTAGTCATGCTACCTATAATGGAACATTATGTTGCCATAACTATATGAAAAAGCTATCTATAAACTGATATAGAGAGATCACTAGTATACATTATTAGGGGGGAAAGTATAGCAGAGAAATATAAATATATACACAGGTGTACACATGTACAAACAAATGTGTGCATACATATATGTGCATACATGTATACATACATCTATATAGCATGTTACTACTTGTCTAAAACAGTACAAAAATTATAAATATATAGGTGTGTGTGAATTTGTGTGTCTGTGTAGTATGTATAATTTTTATATTCATATATTAATTTGAAGATTATCTGGAAATATAAATATTAAAAAAATAACACTAGTGAGAGAGGAAACTGAGTGAATGGGGTATGGGGAGGGATATGTTTTACTGAATAACATTTTATATTTTTGGTGTATGAACCATGTCTATACATTATGAGTTCGAAAAATAAATTTTAAAAAATCTGCATAATAGAATTAAAATAAATTACAGCATCAACCTTCCATGCTTCAGTTTCCTCTTAGACTGTGGTGTTGGCATTACAGCAATGTCTTTCACATGGTGTTCTGCGGAACCTTAGTGCTTTGGGATCCACCAAGAAATCTGAGCAATGTGGAGCTCTAGACTTTTCTTCACCATTTCAACAAAAACAGCACTGTGTATGTTTCTGTTTGAAAGAATGGCACCAATGTTTTAAATAATATTTGAAAATACTGGACGACGTAGAACACATTATAAGAGAATTCTACTTGCCGCCTGTGATATAATTTAGAAAATCTAAATAAAGTGGATGGTTTCCTGGATCAATAGATTAATTGACCTGTTGCCATAGAAACATAGAAAATGTTTTTAAAGATCTATCATGAACAAAGGTTATCAGAACCTTACGGTTTCTACATCTTAGGGTACTTTCAGTCCAAGTAAAGAAACCCTGACTCAAACAAGTTAAATGGTATGGAAGTTTGTTATTTCTTTTCGGCAGGAAATGCAGAGGTCAGGTGGGCATCAAGACTGTTTCAAGCAATGGTTTAACGGTGCCACACTTCCTTCTGTCTGCCTCTTCTGCTGTTCCGTGTTCAGCTTCACCCTAAGACTGACACCCCTCAGATCTTAAGAGAGCCGCTACTGTTGTCAGGATGACATGCTTTTTTGTTATATCCAGTAGAAGAGAGAGAGGCCCGCTCCCTGAACCACAGCGATGGCAAAGATGGTGGTTGCAGTGAAGCAAGTTGTGTTGGGTGTAGTGATCCTCTCGGGCCAGTCCTGCAGCAGGGACAGGACAGCAGTCCTTGAAACTTCGCCTTGAGTCCATGTCTCCATCCCTCCTCACAAATATATAAAAAGCTACCATCCCTTAGCAACATCTTTTCTGCTTAAATTAGCCACCGTGGACACACAAAAGATAACATAAGCAAAATTAACAGAGAAATTATAGATGGAAACAAATTTGTAACATATGTAACAGAGCTAATATCTATTGTGTGCAATGGGCTTTTATAAATTGGTAAAAACAAATAAACAAAAGAGACAATGTAATAGAAAAATAGATGAAAAATGAATAAGTAATTCACAGACGAACAAATACAAATGGCCAATAAATATGTGAAAATATGCTCATGTTCAGTATTAGTGAGTAAAATATACATTAAAGCAACTATTAACTTTCACTTTATACCTATTGGATTGTCAAAAATTAAAATGAATGAGAATAATAATTTGAGGTAGGAGAGCAGAGAAAGAGAGTATTCTCATAAACTTCTGGTGAAATGTGAATTGCTGTAGACTTTTCTGGAAATTAATTGGACAGTATCTCCTGAAATTAAAGCTATAGTCTTAAGTCTGTTGCTGCTCAGACAATAGGTAGCTTTGCCAATCCCTGGGGGCTCCTGGAGAAAGCCAGGCACTCAGGGTACAAGTGTTCCAGCAAAGGGGGGCAGGAAACCCCAAGATGAAAATTTGGGGACAGGCTCCCACCATGTATGGCTCACAGTGTGTTGGACAGTTGTCACACTGATTCAGTCTGCACAATTCTCAGAGCCCTGCTCTGTGCCCGGTGTCCTGCTCAGTTGTAGGAATAGAGTAACAAAGAGAGACTGCGCTCCTCTCCCCCATCCCGGGGAGTGAGACTTTGGAGCAATGGCGTCATTTGGAGAGGACAGGTCAAGGTCTGTACTCCGCTTGGCTTGCCGTCCAGGTTTCTCAAAGGTGCCGGGAGAGCTGCATTTTGGTGTCTTCTTCCCTGGACCATCTGCATGTTCTTCCGCATTCTTTCCATTCCCTAAGTTGACATACTTCGGTCTGAACCCTGACCCCCTGGATCCTGTCGTCCCTTCAGTTCCTGCCCTGCAGGCATCTTCTGCATCAGACACCCTGGGTTTCTGTGAAGCATTCCCCAGCCTGACTCTTCCAGAACAGCCCAAGGGAGCTTCAGTTTCGCCACACTGGATTTGGCCTCAGATGTTTAAATTTAATGTAACATTTTTAGAATGAGATTCCTTTATATTTCCTTCTTCTTCCTCCTCATCTGCTTATCGTTTTTACCAACCCATCTCAAAAATGTTTTTGAACTCTTACAGTAACAAGATTTCTTAAATCATTTTTAAAATGCTTACTTCCCAGGGGAGTTTTATCTCAGTATGTTACTCCTAATGACAAAATATCTTTTTAAAAATATATATTTATCTCTATAGCCAGTCATTTCATTTCAAAAATATGTATCTTTCCAGAAATATTGAACAGAATGGGTGCTGACCTGTTGGTGGGTGCATTTGAGAAATAGCTTGTTGTTATTTTTATAGGATCCCTGACAAGCATCCTTACTCTGGAGGAATTTCAGAGAGGTGCAGGGCCATACACCTTATTTTCTGGATACAGATAAAGAAAGGAGGCTAGAAACTTAGCAGTGACTGAGTAAGCCTTGCTCGAGAGACTTTTCCAGACGTCTTCGGGCTCTGCAGGTTGTACTGTCTTCAGGGAATGGCTTGGATTTGATTTAACATTTTCTAAATTGGTTCATCCACCTTTGAGTTTGGAGGATGTATTACTTCGTGCTCCCTCAGATTAATGTACTGCCGGCAGGTCTGACGCTCCCGTCTCAGGAAATTCATTAACACTTTGGGAAATCGGGAGCCCAGTTGTGGCACCGAAAGGTTAATCTCTCCTCCTTCCTTCTTCATAGCAACTTCAGAGTGAATTATACTCTAGTCGTTTAAGGTGAACAAATGAAAGCAATATACCTTTCTGTGCTGAATGCGGGATTCACACGCTGCCTGATTTTAGTTAAGAGGTGTAGACAACGTGTGTGTTTATGTGTGTCTCACACACATCCCACAACTCCTAACACCTTTCATATGGTTGTGTCATGGTTTCTTTAACTATTTTAAGTGTGTACTCTTTTGCTTCAACTCACAAGTAAAAAGAAATCTGCAGGTACCACTAGAGAGATACAGCCTTTCCAGGCCATTCCAACGTGCACAGAGAAAAAAACGTCAGAGCTTGAGAAGGAGAAATGGACTTTGCCTAGGCGCCTTTGTCTGGGGTGAATTTATTGTAGCACCTTCCCTTTGTCTGGAGTTTCTGGCTGCCATACTTCTTCTCATGCTCTTAAGACTGTTACCACTTCCTTCTTGCTTCATTTTAGCACATTTTCTGTTTGCAACTGCCTCCTTCTGCCTAAGAAACCGTGGTGAATGTCTTGACCAAGGTATTCCATTGTTTCTTGCTTCCTGCATTGAAGTAAACCTTAGTTCACTACAACACAGAACCTGTGGCTGACTTCAGCCCTCACAAACGCAGACTTATTGTCAAGAAATTGGAATTTCTTTTTCTCTCCCTCTTATCTATTTCCTTCTTCACCTCTTTCCAGCGCCCTCTCCCTCCATCTACCCTCCCAGCCTAATCTTATTTCAGAGATTATCAGGTTTACTTTTTGATTTTACTGCTTTCCATTCAAATTTTGCCCATAAAACCACTTTACTATTACAGAATGAAATATTATTTTCATTACTTTCCTACCCTAAATATGCATAGCAATAACACACTGGTGATGTATAGCGAGTCCCACATTAAATACATGATAATACATAATAAGAATGTATCATTTTAATGAAATATTTTATTTCCTCCTTTGTTACTTATTGTAATTTGGTTTAATTTGGCTCTGCTAACCTTTTTGCCCACATGTAGCTCTTAAAACTCATTCTTACGAACACTGCATATTAAAAAAAGAAAGAAAGGAAGACAGAAAATGAGCCAGTCAGCATCAACTAAATATCAAGGTGAATGTAAGGTCAGGTTCAAGTTTGGCGGGAAAAAAAAAAAGAAAAGTACAAAAGATTTTAACAGAAAAATCTCACCGAGGAAATGTGCACAGCAGTTTTGGCAAAATGTTTTCACCAAGACAGAGTATTATCAGTGGTCTCAACCTGCTACTCATATATCCAAATTCTGTCATTGCTGAGATTAGGGGAATAAAGGAACATTCAAGAACCTAAGAACCAGGGCCTGGGATTTTTAGGTCTGAGGCTTTTGTCGAAGATATGTGAGAAAGCACCTCTTAGCCAGCCTGTCTGGATAGGAGAGCTAGATCCTGTTCTTTTCTGCCTAATCATTAAAGTGAAAAATGCTCATGTGGCAGAACAACTCCACAGGCCTGGCTTGTTTAATAGATTCTGAGTAAATTATATTAGCTCTTGAATACCATCCAGGTTCTTAATGATGATATTTCTGAAGGTGACAAGTTTCAATAGCTTAGAAAAGTTCATCGCAGTCTCTGGTGGTTGTGATTTCATCCTAATAAAATCATCATTTGTACACAGGCCATTTAGCTGTGGTGTAATTTTTTTCAGATTCTGGGACCTGGGGCTATAATAATGTGGTTTGGAGAAAGCTGGGGACCAAGCCCTTGGCAAATGGGGAGTCCCAGGGCACTGGCTCTCAAACTTTAGAGTGGTCAGCAGCACGGCAGGGCTTGTTACACAGAGCTGCTAAAGATGTCTGTATTCTAATCCCCGGAACCTGTGAATACGCACGGCAAAGAGGACTTAAAGTTGCAGGTGGAATTAAGGTTGCTAATCAGTTGACCTTAAAATAGGGAGGTTATCCTGGATTATCTGGGTGGGCTCAATATAATCACAATGTTCTGTAAAAGCAGAAGAGGGAGGCAGAAGAGGAGGTCAGAGTGGTGTGATGTGAGAAGGATTTGACTCATTGCTGCTGGCTTTGAAGATGGGGAAGAGGCCATGAGCCAAGGAAAGCAGGTGGCCTCTCGAAGCTGGAAAAATCTGGGAAATGGATTCTTCCCTAGAGTCTCCAGAAAGGAACTCAGCTCTGCGGACACCTTGATTTTGGCCAATTGAGACCTGTGTTGGACTTCTAACCTACAGAACTGTAAGATAATAAACCCTAGTTCCTTCTGCCAAAACAAAACAAAATCAAATTAAAAAACACATTTGCTGAACACCACCCCCAGAGTTTCTGAGTTTCTGGTCTGGAGTGGGCCCAAGAATGTGCATTTCTAACAAATTTCCTGGTGAAGATGATGCCTATGCTGTCAATCTGGGACCACATTTTAAGAACCTAAAAAAGGAAAGCTGAAGATTTAAGAGTGAAGGATCTCATTTAAGAGCTGTGAATACTAGCTAATTGGCTAATTACAATGTCAAAGAAGATTGAGTAGCTACCCCCCTCTCTGAGGAGTCAGTGTAGTATTATGCTAATATCACAGAAATTGTCCACCCTCTTCCCGCTGCAAAGTGAGTTTGAGTTCATTTCTCTTTCTTTTTCTGTGGCTTCCCGTCTTTTTTGTTTTAATTACGATTTCTGTGTCATACAGACTCGAATTTTGTTCTCGAATCCGTGCAACAATTTACTGGTTATATAGCCTCTGGCAATTTATTGGAACCCTCTGAACACCAGTTTCCTTATTGGTGAAATAATAATACCTATCTCTAAGGCAATTGTGAAACTTAAAGAACACTATGCCTTAAAGCCCGGGTACAGTACCAGGTGAATTGTAGTACACAATAAATATTCATCATTCTTGGTTTTTATTGCCTGAGAATATCTTTCTTCCCTCTTTTTCTTAACATTCCAACACTTTTCTTCTATGCTTCTGCTTCTCCTCCTTCACTCATTTTTCCTCGCAGCCTTATGATGCTCACAGAATCCCACACACTCTATCAGATCTAGGCTAAGCCCCCATCAGAGGCCCCGTGAAGTTCACATGGGGCAGACTTCTCTTCTCCTTTATGATTTGTGCCTTCAGTTTCGCCAGAATCACCTCATCCGGCTTTGCAGGAATTTATGATTCACTGAAGCTTTGCAGCCGTTTGAGGTGGGAATTATAGTGCAAGAGGGTCAAATTTAAAGTTCTTGCTAAATATGCCTTACCTGGGAATTCAAAGGGAGCTGCCTAAGGAATCAAATCATTTGTTAAGCGGCTCCTCTGATCCAAGGTTTGTGCTTTCTTCTTTGAAGAGTTTTCTTCTCATCTCCTGACTATCTTAACCACCTTCCTGGGGCCCTCATGTCAAAACACATAGGGGAATAAATACTTGGAAGCATTCCTTATCCCACATTCAAATGATGTAGATTCAAATCTAGGTTATTTGGTCTGGACTTTGGTAGAAAGGATCAATGGTGCCTCTAAACTCTGCCCACAGAAGAGAGCATGAGGGGAAGTAGGAAAAACTCAGATGCAGGCCTGCAGGGGGCCCCAGATGAGAGGTCCCCTGGGGGTCCAGGGCTCCTCCAGCTTGAGATGCAAGAATATCAGTTTCTTTAAAATTAAACACATATGTTCACACCTTTCTCAAGAACAAACATTCATTCTCCAGGACAATTCAGTCTAAACTCATATTGAAAAAAGGAAATATATCCGTACAGCCTCATAACTCTTAAGCAGGAAATAGCATTCTACTCCCATGAAACCATTGGGTCACGTTAATGTTCTGAATAGCATTTGCTTCTTCTCTGCTTCCATTTGCGTGCCTGCCAGAATAAGACTGGGCCCTATTACCCTTTAATGTCTGCTTCCTTATTTAAATTAAAAATGCCTGTTCTACCAAGGGCTGGATTGTGTTCTTGGAAATGGCCTTTATTCTCATCAGTCTTTACCTGGGGTTGGAGAGTCATTATTGCAGTAACAGGAACACTTTCTTTTCCCCAAATGAAGAGGTAAACTAAGTTACATCTTACTGTGTGTACCTCATGATATCTTTTTTCTACCCTTGCCCTCTGACTATTTTCAACATACCTGCCAGAGTGATTCTTTTTTTTAATCACATTTATCGAGCCATAATTTGTATACAAATATATACATTGAAGTGAATACTTTGATGACTTTTGACAAATGTATATATCCAGATTACCACCACACCACTTGTGACATACATTTCTACTGTTCCAGCAAGTTCCCTCTGTCCCTTTGCAGTCAATCACTCCGCCTCCCTCTTGGCACCAAACCACCATTGATTTTCTTTCACTAGAACTTGTTTTGCCTGTTCTAGAACTTGTCTGACTTCTTTTGATCAACATCTGTTTTAGAAAATCATCCATGTTGCTGCTTATAACAGTAATGTTTTCTTTTTATTGTTGACTACAATGCCAAGGTATGAGCATTCTATGATGTTTTTATCCATTGTCCCACTGATGTACATTTGGGTTATTTTCAGTGGGGGCTCATATAAACAAAGCTGTTATGAACATTCTTGAACTTTTTTTTTTGTAGACATGTATTTTCACTTCTCTTGGGTAAATACCTAGGAGTGGAACTGCCAAATCATGTGATAAATGTATATTTAACTTTATGAAAACTACCAACCTCCTTTCCAAAGTGATTGCATCAGTTTATAATCCACCAGGAATGTATGAGAGTTAATTTGCTCCACATCCCTGTCAACACTTAGAATTTTCATGCTTCGAATTCTGGTCACTCTAGTAGGTGTGAAATGGTATCTTGCTTCTGGTTCTGATGTGCATTTCCATGATGACTAATGATTGTGCATCATTTCATGTGCTTATTAGCCATGACATATCTTCTTTTGTGAAGTATCTGTAGAAGTCTTTTGTCTATATTTTACTTGGTTGTTTGTCTTAAATACATATATATCTTGTGAATATTTTATTCCAGTGGGTGTGGCATGGCTTTTCATTTTCTTAACAGTTTCACTTGAACTAGTCTTTGAACTAAAAAGGTAAGTTATTTACCCACACATCCAACACATAATAATAAAACAGGAAAAAGAAAACCAAATCAACCCTCACATTTGAAAAACAGAAGGTTGTTATGGAGGCATATAAGAGACACTGGTCCATAGCAATTTTGAAATTCCACTGGTCAAATATTGCCAAGTCTTTCCATTCTGGGATGGAGAATGTTCCTTCACTAGGCTCCAGTTCTGCTTCCTGACCTTGGCTCCTCAGTCCATTGTTCTCTATGGTTCTTGTCTTTGTTTTCTGAGACATTGTCCTTTTCCGCTACCCTCCTTGGCCACTTCTGAAGAGGTCATTGGAGAATATACTCTTTGAACATTTTCTTTTCAAACATCTTCCTGCCTGTAGGAAATGGGAAGACAAAAGACCTTTTCCGTGTCTAAGTCACTTTTACCATAGAATGGTAACTCTTTTGCCTGGAGGTGTTTCAAACTGTGGGTTTTCAATATATTTGATCTATTTCACTCTATGTGCCAAAACCACAATTACAATTCTTATTGAGACATACCTCTCTATCTAGACTTGTTACTACTACTTAGAGTATGTTAGGCTGTTTTGGGACTTAAGACTCCTAGAATTCCTTTTGTCCAGCTGAAATGGTCTATTGAGCACCATCTTGAAGCTTTCAGAGATCTTTGGAAAGGTTGTTACAGCTACATACAGGTCTTCCTAAGAAAATTGTATAATCTTATAGAAGAACACAAAATAAAAGCTGAATATATGAGAATTATATTCATGGATGACAATATTTAATATTTGATAGATGTCAATTCTACAAAAATTATTCTATAAATTCAGTGCAATTCCAATCAAAATCCCCAAAGAATTTTTTGCTCTGAAGTTGTGAAAAGAATTTTAAGATTCATACAAAAGGGTAAATGTTTAGTAATACATAAGATCATTTTGAATAAGAAGAATAACAAAGAGGGACCTGCCCTATCAGATATCAAAACATTATTATAAAACTGTAGTAAATAATGCAACATGGTATTGGTGTAAGGATAGAGAAATAAGAGCAGACTAAATATCTAAATCCACTGTTCTGTATATATGGGACTTTGTTGTATGTAAGAAATGTAAAGGAGTAGAGAGCTTGGGCCATTTTTGCAATCAATCTACTATAGTAAGCATTAAAAAAAACTACTTTTGTTCTACTTCTTAGGCATCTCCTTTTTCTTTCTTTTTTTTTTAAATTGATATCTTAATAGTTTATAACACTGTGGGGTTTTAGTTGTACATTATTGCTTGTCTGTCACCATGTGGATGTATCCCTTCACCCCTTGTGCCCACCCCCCACCCCCCTTCCCCTTGGTAACCACCAATCAGTTCTCTCTCTCCTTGTGTTCATTTATATTCCATATATGAGTGAATTCATGCAGTGTCTGTCCTTCTCTCTCTGGCTTATTTTACTTAACATAATACCCTCTAGGTCCCTCCATGTTGTTGCAAATGGGACAATTCTGTCTTTTCTTGTGGCTGAGTAGTATTCCGTTGTATGTATATACCACATCTTCTTTAACCAATCATCAGTTGAGGGACACTTGGGTTGCTTCCACTTCTTGGCTGTAGTGAATAATGCTGCAATGAACATAGGGGTGCATACTCCTCTTGTGATGGTTGATTTCATGTCCATTGGGTAGATGCCCAAGAGTGCAATTGCTGGATCATAAGATATTTCTATTTTTAATTTTTTGAGGACTCTCCATACTGTTTTCCATAGAGGCTGCACCAGTTTGCATTCCCACCAGCAGTGAATGAGTGTTCCCATTTCTCCACATCCTCTCCAGCATTTGTTGTTTTTTGTCTTGGTGATTATAGCCATTCTAATGGGTGTCAGGTGATGTCTTAGTGTAGTTTTGATTTGCATTTCCCTGATGATTAGTGATGTTGAACATCTTTTCATGTGTCTATGGGCCATCTGTATCTCTTCCTTGGAAAAATGTCTGTTCATATCCTCTGCCCATTTTTTGATCGGGTTGTTTGTTTTTTTTGTTGTTCAGTTGTATTAGTTCTTTATATATTACAGAGATTAATCCCTTGTCAGATAAACGAATTGTGAATATTTTCTCCCAGCTAGTGCGTTGTCTATTCATTTTGATCCTGGTTTCATTTGCCTTGTAGAAACTCTGTAGTCTGATGAGGTCCCACTTGTTTATTTTTTCTTTTGTTTTCCTTGTCCAAGTAGACATGGAATCTGAAAGGATCCCTTTATGAACAATGTCAATTAGTGTACTGCCTATATTTTCTTCCAGGAGTTTTATAGTTTCAGGTCTCACTTTCAGGTCCTTAATCCATTTTGAATTGATTTTTGTATATGGCGATAGGAGATGGTCTACTTTCATTCTTTTGCATGTTGCTGTACAATTTTCCCAGCACCATTTATTGAAGATACTTCCCTCTCTCCATTGTATGTTCTTTGCTCCTTTGTCAAAGATTAGCTGTCCATAGATGTGTGGTTTTATTTCTGGGCTTTCAATTCTATTCCATTGATCTGTGTGTCTATTTTTGTACCAGTACCATGCTATTTTGAGTACTATTGCTCTATAGTATATTTTGAAATCAGGGATTGTGATGCCTCCAGCTTTGTTCTTTTTTTTCAGGATTGCTTTAGCTATTCAGGGTCTTTTGTTGCCCCATACAAATTTCAGTATTTTTTGTTCTATTACCATGAAGAATGACATTGAGATTCTGATTGGGATTGCATTGAATCTGTAGATTGCTTTAGGTAGAATGGACATTTTAATTATATTTATTCTTCCAATCTATGTGCATGGAATATTTTTCCATTTCTTTATGTCTTCCTCAATTTCTTTCAATAGTGTCTTGTAATTTTCATTGTATAGGTCTTTTACCTCCTTGGTTAAATTTATTCCCAGATATTTTATTCTTTTTGTTGCAATTGTAAATGGGATTGTCTTTTTGAGTTCTCTTTCTGTTAGTTCATCATTAGTGTATAGAAATGCAACTGATTTTTATAAGTTGATTTTGTACCCTGCCACTTTACTGTAATTGTTGATTATTTCTAGTAGTTTTCCAATGGAATTTTTTGGGTTTACTATGTATAAGATCATGTCATCTGCAGATAATTAGAGTTTCACTTCTTCATTGCCTATTTGGAGTCCTTTTATTCCTTTTTTCTTGCCTAATTGCTCTGGTCAGAACTTCCAGTACTATGTTGAATAAGAGCGGTGAGAGTGGGCACTCTTGTCTTGTTCCTGTCCTCAAAGGAATGGCTTTCAGTGTTTCCCTGTTGAGTAGGATGTTAGCTGTAGGTTTGTCATATATGGCCCTTATTATGTTGAGGTCCTTTCCTTCTATACCCATTTTGTTGAGAGTTTTTATCATAAATGGATGCTGGGTCTTGTCAAAAGCATGCTGGGTCTTGTCTTCTCTGCATCGATTGAGATGATCATGTGGTTTTTATTCTTCATTTTGTTGATGTGGTGTATTACGTTGATTGATTTGCAGATGTTGAACCATCCCTGTGTCCCTGGTATAAATCCCACTTGATCGTGGTGTATGATCTTTTTGATGTATTGCTGTATTCGGTTTGCCAATATTTTGTGGAGGATTTTTGCGTCTATGTTCATCAGTGATATTGGCCTGTAGTTTTCCTTCTTTATATTGTCCTTGTCTGGCTTTGGCATCAGCATGATGTCAGCCTCATAGAATGTGTTGGGAAGTATTCCATCTTCCTCTATTTTTTGGAATAGTTTGAGAAGGATAGGTGCTAAATCTTCTTTGAACGTTTGATAAAATTCTCCAGGGAAGCCATCTGGTCCTGGGCTTTTATTTTTTTGGGAGGTTTTTGATTACTGTTTCAATCTCTTTACTTGTGATTGGTCTGTTCAGATTCTCTATTTCTTCTTGATTCAGTTTTGGGAGGTTGTACACGTCCAAGAATGTGTCCATTTCCTTTAGGCTGTCCAATTTGTTGGTGCAGAGTTTTTCATAGTATTCCCTAATAATCCCTTGTATTTGTGTGGTATCTGTTGTAATTTCTCCTCTTTCAGTTCTAATTTTATTTATTTGAGTCTTCTCCCCTTTTTTCTTAGTGATTCTGGCTAAGGGTTTGTCAATTTTATTTATCTTCTCAAAGAACCAGCTCTTTGTTCATTGATCCTTTCTACTGTTTTTTTGGTTTCAATTTCATTTATTTCTGCTCTGATTTTTATTATTTCCCTCCATTCTGCTGATTCGGGGCTATGCCTGTTCTTCTTTTTCTAATTCTGTTAGGTGCCATTTAAGGTTATTTATTTGGGATTTTTCTTGTTTGTTAAGGTGGGCTTGTATTGCTATGAATTTCCCTCTCAAGACCACTTTTGCTGCATCCCATATGAGTTGGTATGGTGTATTTTCTTTTTCATTTGTCTCCAGATAGCTTTTGATTTCTCCTTTAATTTCATCAATGACCCATTTGTTGTTCAGTAGCATGTTGTTTAGTCTCCACATCTTTGTTCCTTTCCCAGTTTTTTCCTTGCAGTTGACTTCTAGTTTCACAGCATTATGATCAGAAAAGATGCTTGTAATGATTTCAATCTTCTTAAATTTATAGAGGTTTGCCTTGTTTCCTAATATATGGTCTATCCTTGAGAATGTTCCATGTGCACTTGAGAAGAATGTGTACTCTGCTTCTTTTGGGTGGAGCGCTCTGTATATATCTATTAAATCCATTGCGTCTAGTTTTTCATTTAAGTCCATTATTTCCTTATTGACTTTTTGTCTAGATGATCTATCCATTGATGTCAGGGGGCTGTTAAGATCCCCCACTATTATTGTGTTATTGTTAATATCTCCTTTTAGGTTTTTTAGCAGTTGTTTTATGTATTTTGGTGCTCCTGTGTTGGGTGCATAGATATTTATAATTGTTATGTCTTCTTGCTGAAGGGTCCCTTTTATCATTATATAGTGCCCTTCTTTGTCTCTCATTACCTTTTTTATCTTGAAGTCTACTTTGTCTGATATAAGTATGGCAACTCCTGCTTTCTTTTGTTTGCCATTAGCTTGGAGTATCGTTTTCCATCCTTTTATTTTGAGTCTGTGTTTGTATTTAGAGCTGAGATGTGTTTCCTGGAGGCAGCAGATTGTTGGATCTTGGTTTTTAATCCATCCTGCCACTCTGTGTCTTTTGATTGGAAAATTCAATCTGTTTACATTTAGAGTGATTATTGATATATGAGGGTTTAATGTTGCTATTTTATTATTCATTTTCTGGTTCTTTTGCATATCCTTCGTTTCTTGTTTCATGTGTTTCAGACTGCAAGTTCAGTTTGGTATTTCTGCATGCTCATTCTCTTAGTTTTCTCTTTATTTGTCGTGTGTGTTTCTCTTCTGGTTATTTATTTATTGTATACCATGAGGTTTATATAAGAGATCTCCCGGATAAGATAGTACATTTTCAGATGCCTTCTGTTTCCTTAGGCTGAGTTGATTCAATCCCTTTCCTTTTCCCCTCCTTATTTGTTGTTGTCACTACTTATTCCATCTTGTCTCGTGAGTGTGTGTTTCCAGTGATGAGCTTGAATTAATTTTTGATGTTATCCAACTGTAGTTTGTTCTGGTTTAGTCTCCTTGCTGAAATCTTTGTATCCCCTTTCTCATTTATTTTTTTTCAGGCCTAAGGGCCTTCTTGAGCATTTCTTGTAGTGGGGGTCTTGTGGTGATTAACTCTCTTAGCTTTTGTTTATCAGGGAGAGTTATCATTTTTCCTTCATATTTGAAGGATATTTTTGCAGGATAAAATATTCTTGGCTGAAGGTTTTTGTCTTTCATGATTTTGAATATATCATTCCAGTCTCTCCTAGCTTGTAGAGTTTTTGTCGAGAAATCAGCTGACAGCCTGATGGGGTTTCCTTTGTTTTTTTTTTTTGTTTGTTTGTTTAGCTGCCCTTAATATTATTTCCTTGTCATTGAATCTTGTCAAATTTACTACTATGTGTCATGATGATTGTTTATTCCTGTTTATATATTTAGGTGATCTATTGATTTCATTCACTGTTATTTCCATCTCCTTCCCTAGGTTAGGGAAGTTCTCAGCTATTATTTCCTTGAACAAACTCTCTGCTCCTTTTTCTTTTTCTTCTCCTTCTGGAATACCTATTATCCTTATGTTGCTTTTCCTCATTGAGTCTGATATTTCTCAAAGAATTTCTTCATTTCCTTTTAGTCTTAGCTCTCTCTCCTCCTCTATCTGGAGCGTTTCTGCGTGGCTATCCTCAATAGTGCTAATTCGTTCCTCCATATTGTCAGTTCTGCTCTTTAAAGACTCCATTTTTTTCCACTATCTCGTTCATTTTGTTTTTCATCTCCAATAATTCTGATTTGTTTTTCTTTATGGTTTCAATCTCTTTTGTGACAAAATCCCTGAATTTGTTGATTTGTTTCTGTGTGTTCTCTTGTATTTTGTTGAGTTTGTTTATGATAGCTATTTTGAATTCTCTGTCATTCAGGTTATCGAATTCTGTGCCTTCAGGGTTGGTTTCTGGGAGTTTGTCATTTTCCTTTTGGTCTGTAGACATAACAAATCTTTGCATGGATCCCACGGCCTTACTTTTTCCCCTCATGATAAAGTTGGTCCTGCAGTTTCCACCTGCTGCCACTGCATGGAGACTGTGAGCGGTGTGCTCTGAGCCCACCGAAGTCCCCAGATGGATGATGCTGAAACGCAGGGCGTGTGGGGGGAAGGGTTCTCTCTTTCTCCTTCTCAACCCAGGAGTTTCCTTTCTGGCTCTCTTGGGGCGTTTGCCACACCCCCAAAACAGTCTGTCGCTTCCCAGTGGGGATCTCTTGACAGTCTGTGAGAGCACTTGGAGGGTGATAGTTTTCCCCACAGAGGGCCGTCCCTCCCCCCTCTGTCTGAGAGCCGCACTGTCTGTCTTTGCCAATCGATTGGGGAGGGGAAGTAAAGCTTCTTACCTCTCCTCGCATCCTTTGGGGCTTCCCATACCTCCACTGTCCGATGTATGGCAGCAGGGGTTTCTTAAAAGTCCTTTGTAGTGTTTGATTGACCTCTATTGGAATGCGAATGATGTTTTTGTTGTGTCTTAGGGGGCAGATATTCAAAGAGGGTATCTCACTCTGTCATGATGCTGACATCCTAGGCATCTCCTTTTTCTTAAAACATTCTAGTTGATGGATTTGATTAAAATGTCCTCTGAAACATGCATCTCCCACCACCAGAAGAAAAATAAAGACTATAAGTTTCTCTAGGTCAATGTTATTGTGAAAAATAATAATACAGAGTGTCCCAAAAGTTTTAGTCATACTTAAGCTTTAACAAGTTCAAAAGTATAACTACTAAACCTTATAAAAATTATTTAAAAGCTTAGTTACATAAATGATTTTATATTATAGTTTGGGGAATTTTTAACAATACATTTTTAATTTAAGTTTTTGTTTTAATCCCACAGATTGAAGATGGCAAATATTGACTAAAACAAACAAACAAGAAACAATTAAAAGAGTACTTAAAAAAATTCTCAAAACAATACATATAAAATAAATTTAAATGATTAAACTTAGAAGTGATTTTAAAAATAAGATTGCAGCATCTATCATTATGAAGCTATTAAAGCCCAACACTGCACTGAGATTTTTGAGGCACCTTGTATTTCACTGGAACAGAACTCAATCTTACCTCTTCAAGACAGAGCTGAGAGCTATGAAGGATGTAAAAAAAAAATGTTATGACCAATCAAAATAGATGATTCAAAATCCATATGCTAACACTCATAAACTATTCAAAAAACAAGTCCTTGGGCTCTTCCTTGCAGCCTATTTACCTTTACTTTATAAACATCTTTAGCAAGTTTGATTGCCTGGTCTGCAAAGCCACATAAGTTAACAGGAGTAAAGTAGAAGACAGGAAAAGGACTGCCCCAGGCAGACACACTCACAATAGTAAGAGATGGTAATCAACAGGCTGAAAGTGGGAGAGAAGACAGAAAAACTATACGAAGTGTATGCACACACATATACACAAATACAAATATTATAGAGGTCTTGGACTATTTAATTTAAAGCCAAATAATTCTGAATGCATCAGTAAGTCAAAAACACCATTTAAATTACAGCATAGTATATTTACAATGTACATTAACCAAAATCTCAAGTTTTATTTGTATTTTAAGAAGGAAATAATCAATGTTAACATATTTGGGGGTTAAATTAGTAAAACCATAGCCATCCTAACTGTCGAGTGATTTATTCTCCCAAGTATCTTTGCATAGCCAATCTTTATATTCTCTCCTTCACATATTTCACAACAATGAAACTTATTGCCACATTAATTGTGGATGACATTCAATAAATATTTGTTGAATTAAATTCAATATAAATATCAGATGTCTCCACCTCATCACCCTCCCTTTTCCAAACTGTACCTACTACTCCCATCTGTACACAGGAAATAAAAACAAAAAACAAGTGTCACTGTTGGCTGGTCATTTTCTCTGACAAAGCTTTGCAATTGTCAAAGTTTAAAAAGTAAACTTATATTTTATTGTTGATAAATCAGTTGAGTACATTTTATTTTTTGTATATACATTTATATACATGCATGTATATACATAACTATTAAATTATTAATATTTACATATATTAAGATCTGAGAGAAAACACTCCTGCCAGATTTTCCTAAGAATAAGATTTTCTCATGAGATGTATTATTCTCTCCAAATGAATTTCCTTAAAGCACTTGGAAATGAGAAAAATGAATTTTGTTGAATTTCCATGTACTAGAGGAGTACACCCTCCTTTTTCATGATCAGAAGACTGTATTCTTAATAAGCAGATTAACAACAATATTTGGTGGTAAATCTCTATAAACTAGTCAAGTTAAAATAGAATGCATTGTAAGAAAGTAAACACACGGAAATGACTTGTTCATCTCTTAAACAATTAAGGTCAAAGAGGAAAGTTTTCCAGGTAGGTGGAATCATGTTTTGACCACATCAAATTTTCTGTAATAGCAAAGTGTAACTTTATTCCCTCCAGGTCAATAAAACTTGTTAAATCCCCAGGGATCATCTCCAAATTTCATGAGAAAATTGGATGTATCCTGGGGAGAATCTAGTCAGGTCCACTTCATTCAAGGTGATCCATTCCACTGGATTTGGCTCTTTACCAAAGGATTGAAGATATAAATTGTTCAAATACAAATCAAGAGAAGAAACACTTGGCATCCAAATATTTAAAGGACAAATTTTATATAAGATGCAAACTTGAGTGCTATACAGCCCTGTTTTATTTAAGTAGTTACTGTGTCTGGGAAACACAGTATTTTAGCTACTCCATGATATAAATATATAGACACTGAATTTTTAATTGATTTATATATGTATTTCCGCCCTCCATCAAATAAGCTGTGGACAAGGTCCATCAAAGTGCAATTTACAAAGAACCAATTACAAGTACAATTTGCTAGTTAAACACCAGAGAATTTTATTTTATTAGTGAACCTCCAGATCTAGAGCAATTCTATTAGCTAATGAGTTTTTAAAACCTCATGAGATTTTATGAACTCAGACAAAAATGGATACTATACTATTTCAGCTGGAGGAACTGTTTTCAAGTATTATTGGAGTAAATTTAGAAGCAATAAGTGAGCTATTAAATATATTTCTGCACTGATTTTTGTTAATATCTTGAAGGAAAACAAATATAATTGCCATCTCCATTGTTTCCATCAATTTTTCCATGTATAGTTCTCTCCCTATCCCTCTCCTTCTCTTTGTACATATACATGGGTGTACAAGTACATGCACACACGTACATCTAGAGATTAGATAAAAATCTAGAAATCTGAATCCCATTTTAGCTGCAGAGAGCTTTCTGTTCTTTCATATCAGATACCTGAAGTTAGATAATTATTCATATCCTAAAGTGTCCATTAAACTGTAGTGGGTTCTTTATAAAAATTACTGTAAAATGTGCTTAATGCACTTATGATGGGGCCTAATACATTTGATTTTCCTATCTTTAAGCATTACTGAAGTGTTCCTAGTTTCTAGTCACTTGCCCTGGACCAGTATATAGTGTTTTGGAAGTGGATTTGGCAAATTTAATTTGTAATTGGCTGCAATTCAACTTACTTCATAATTTCTGTGGAATAATGAGCAATTATCTAATAATTGAACAAATCAGAGTTCAAACTCTAAACTCTCTTTTCCCCTATGACTTAGTCAAAACATTGCCTCAATTTCATTCCACAAAAAAGTTCAACAAGGAGTCTTTGAGGACCTATACAGTTTCTCTAGTTTACACACTAGGTGGATGAATTGATGTTTATCTTTAGAGAAGGAAATTGCATGGGATACAAGAGTCTGCTATGCTGTTTCTCAGATCACTTTCCCCCCTTTTGTCTCTAAAACAGATTTTAACCCTATCAAGTCATGTAATGGGAAAAAAAGATGTATTTTTTGAATAATTATAAATAATTTTTATTATGATCTAATATCCAGTTCACATTCAAATTTCCGCAATTATCTCAAAACGTCTTTTTGCAGTTCATTTGAACTAGGAACTCTCACCGTGTTTGGTTATTATATCTTTTCAGTTATTTTTAATGCAGAATGGTCCTCTCTCCTTTGGTTTTTCATGCCATTGATTTGTTAAAGAAATCGGTCAAGTGTCCTGAGGAATTCTGGATTTGGTACATTTTTTCCTGTTGCATCATTTAACATAATTTATCTGCAGTATGTCCTTTAGGTTGGAATTTAGATGTAGAAACTTAGCATTAGGTTCAAATTATTTTTCGGTGCCATCTTTTGGACTACTTTACTTAGGATCTGTTCTTCCTCCCCACAATCCATATAAAATAATTGTAGTCTATATTTTTAGAGAATACAATTATCGTGACCATACTGTTTTCTTTATAGCCATAATTTAGTTTTACTTCTTTTTTTTGTATTTATTTATTTATTTGGTAAGGAAGACTGGCCCTGAGCTAACATCTGTGCCCATTTTCCAAAAATTTATTTTTTATTGCAGTAACATTGGTTTATAACATTGCATAAATTTCAGGTGGACATCATTGTACTTCTATTTCTGCATAGATTACATCCTGTTCACCACCCAAATACTAATTATAATCCATCACCACACACATGTGCCTAATCATCCCTTTTGTCCTCCACCCTCCTCCCTTCCCCTCTGAATTGGTAACCACCAATTCAATCTCTGTCTGTATGTGTTTATTTGTTGTTATTATTATTTTTATTTATTTATTTTGAGGAAGACCAGCCCTAGCTAACATCCGTTGCTAATCTTCCTCTTTTTTTGCTGAGGAAGACTGGCCCTGGGCTAACATCTCTGCCCATCTTCCTCTACTTTACATGGGACGCGGCCACAGCGTGGCTGACGAGCAATGCATTGGCCGGCGCCCGGGATCCGAACCAGCGAATCCTGGGTTGCCAAGCGCGAACTAAACCGCTGCGCCACTGGGCCAGCCCCTGTTTGCTGTTATTTTTATCTTCTACTTGTGAGCGAGATCATACAGTTTTTGACCTTCTCTCTCTGACTCATTTTGCTTAGCATAATACCCTCAATGTCCATCCATGTTGTGACAAATGGCTAGATTTCTTATGACTGAGTAGTATTTCATTGTGTATGTACACCACATCTTCTTTATCCATTTGTCCATTGATGGGCACTTAGGTTGCTTCCAAGTCTTGGCTATTGTGAACAGTGCTTCAACGAACACAGGTGTGCAAGTATCTTTACATATTGGTGTTTTCATGTTGTTTGGATAAATACCCACTGATGGAATAGCTGGATCGTATGGTAGTTCTATTCTTAATTTTTTGAGGAATCTCCATACTGTTTTCCTTAGTGGCTGCACCAGTTTGCACTCCCATCAGCAATGTAGGAGAGTTCCCTTCTCTCCACATCCTCTCCAACACTTGTTGTTTCCTGTCTTTGTTAATTATGGCCATTCTGACAGGCGTGAGGTGACATCTCATTGAAGTTTTGATTTGCATTTCCCTGATAGTTAACGATGTTGAACATCTTTTCATGTGCCTGGTGGCCATCTGTATATCTTCTTTGGAGAAATGTCAAAAACAGATGTATTTGTTAGAACAGTGGTGCTTGCTATAATTTAAAAAACTAAAATGCATAAAGTGTTTCAATAATTTGGGATAACTATAGAGCAGTCCTTTTTCACTGTGTCATTTGTTATTTAAGATAGAACTAAGCACATTTTAGAAATCCGTTAATTTTGATGTGATAGAGGCACACATGTTTTCTGATTACTCTCATTGTGGCCCAAACTTTCCCATGTTTTTCACATTCTGTTTCTGAACATTCTATACATGTAATACTGGCATTTTTATCTTACACTTACTACTTGTTTAAGTAATATTTATATTTGTTAGCTTCTACATTTGTATTTTTATGTTGTATGTTTATATTTGCTAGTGTTTATCAATCACCGTTAGTAGATGCCTCTAGAACTTTGTGATCTAAATTGTTGCCTCGTGGTTATATGTGATAGAGGTCTCCTTAGGACTATATTCATGATAGTCTTAACTTTAATAAAATTCATTTGTAAACTTGGGGTATCTGCTCTACCTGCTTCAATGGAGTTGTCATGTTTATTAATGAAATGACACATATGAAAAGTGCCATGCAGATAAAAGTAATGATGTAAAGAGGGCCAGATTGGAAAGGGGCAAGGGGAGCCAAGTGGTACTTTACAGCCACAGTGTCTCCTTTTCACTTGGTCAGCAACTGGAGAGCTCTTGATCTTCCTTTCCCTCATTGTTATTTGCAAGAGATTGTAAATGAGGGGTTAGCTGGGGACAAAGTGTTTGCTTCTTCCTAGACTCACCGCCATGACACCTCCCATTGCATCTTATTCCATGACAGTTTCCTACCTGGTTCCTCACGATGGAGCCTTTGGGTAATTATATTGCAGACAAGGTCAGCTCAGGGGAGACTGGGAAGGAGATTAAGTTTGTCTTTTGCGTTCTCCCTTCTATCCCTTAGTGTGCTCCTTTCCAACATTCTGCTTCTTGGGGTCCTAACAGCCTCCCTCAAATGTTTCATTCATGATTTTCCTACACGGACAGGACTCCCCTACTCTGAACCTTCTCCCCTTTCCTTCTCTTTATCAAAGTTCACCTGCACTTCATGTCATTCTTAAGGTAGCATAGAAAAATAGTGTTTTGATCCATATACAAATACTTGAGTAAATAAAGTTAAATATGGTTTGTTTTTCTGTCTTTTAAAGGTACAATTTGGCAAAGCTTTGAATATGCTCAAATCACACTGGGAGCATCTGAAGAGGGTAAAACATGAAGCTTTTCCTCAACTTATCTGAGTATAGATCTCTTTTTCTTTCTAGGAGCTCTATTAACATTTTGCTGGACTTAGAACAAAGCCCAAATTCTTAGCCTTGGCCTTCAAATTCTTTCTGATCTGGATGTGGGAAGTCCTTTCCTGCACTTCATGCAAATTGAACTTCACGTGTTGTTCCCTAAACAAGCTTCAGGCACTTATACCTTTCCATTTCCTTTCTTTCTATCCCTTTCCCTCAGCAGTGCCCTCCTTGTCCAAGCCTGACCAAATCCTGCATATACTTTGGGATTCATTTCATGTGCAATATTCCCCCTGTAGCTTCCCCTAATCCCCCTAGCTGGAAGCAATCTCTCTTGCTTCTTAAAGCAAATTATTATTATTTTTTATGGTAGCAGTCACCTTTTTACATGTTGCAAAAACATGTTTATTCAGTTTGCAATACATAATATAATCACTGAATCAAAACACCAAGAAAAAAAGCAAAAGTCACCCATAATTCTATCACTAGGAGTAAACACTATTAAAGTATGTTGTGTTCTTCTTGTTATTTTATACCCACATACATAATTTTTTAGATTTTTAAAAGAATTAAGGTCATTCACTATATTGTATTTTGTTACTAGTTTTTCTGATTTAACAATAAATTGTGAGCATTTTCTTATATCAAAATATTCTTCTACAATATAACTTTAATATTTGCATAGTCTTACTGTTATAATAATGATAACTATTAATTACATGATGAATACTTACTGTGTGCAAGACTCTGTGCTACATAGCACACCTAGATTACATAATTTGATTCCCCCAAATAGGTTTTTTATAAAGTAGGCGTTATCCCCATTTTACAGATGAGGAAATAGTTGTTAGAGAAGTTAAATATCTTGTCCAAGATTGAACGACTAGTCAAGAGTGGAATTGTAATTCCAATCTTCCTACATGTGACTCCAAAGCCTCTCTTTTAACTTATTGTTGATGCCATTTGTTTTATATGGAAATTAATTTGAACAATTTTCTATTCTTGGACATTTAGATTATACCCAATTTTTTCACTAATATTATTAAATAGAAAACAAAACCATGATTAACATTCTGATAGAAAAGTCTTTGTGTGTGTCTATGATTATTTCATTTGAATAAATTCCTAGCAGTGGAATTGTGTAGTTATGAATACTTCATGACTAACGAGACTAATTAAAATTTGCCTTCTAAATATTTTTTTGGCAGTCCCCATAACAACTAACTTAGGGCCGCGCAAGTATTAGGAGCTGATGCCGCACATGAGAACTTAAGTGGTGGGCATTTCAGGGGCAAGGAAATTGGTGGGCCAACATTTCTGAGCCTTGAAACCCCCATCTGATCTCACAGTTCTTCACCATGTTTGTACAAAGAACCTTCTCACACGCCTTGTCTTGCTGATCAAGCAGTTTGAAGCTGGAACCCAAATTCAGGGTAGTCGCTTTTAGAAGGAAGTAGTTAAACTTGAACAATGATGATGTTCCCTAATAAATATATCTTGTACTAGCAAGGAAGTTTTTACACAGAGAAACTTCTTTGAATCCTTCGGCTATTACATTCTCTGTGTGCTGTAGGCAGAGGCAGGTAGTAATTTTCACAAGAATTACTGTACAGCATTGGTAGATTCCTAAAATGAAAATTATCAGGATTCAACCAAACTGATGCTTGGAGCTCCAGGACCGCCTTCTTTTACATCCCTCTTAGATTAGAGGCCCTTGTGGTGGCAAGGGCAGCTTCTGCCCCGGGCATTCTTCAAAAAGCAGCATCATATAAACCAGAGTTGCAAGGAACCATTGGGACCACAGCCTCACCTTTAAGCCTCTTTCCCAGGTATATACAATCTGGGGAATCCTTCTTGAGATTTAAGAAATCACTTCTATTTTACTTAAAACTATTTTAGGTCAGAGTGTTTTAAATAACACATTTTAAGGTTTATTTCATAAATATTTAATAAGAATAACTTATAGGTAGATTTAAACTTTATCCTGTTTAGCAAGTAACACACACCATTTAATTTATATGAATTAATAACATATGAGAAAGGATACCTTTTTGACAAATTAAGCTTTTGGATTGGGGACCATAACTGCCAGGGGATACATAATGAAGGACTCCCAAGTCTCAGTGAACAGCAAAGCTTTACTTGTTGCTCAGGCTACATGGCTAAAACAGGCTAGCAGAAGGCTCCACTAACCCTAAATTCTTGGAATTCATGATTTTCTCAATTTTAGACAGGTAATACAACATATATTACCTAGCACCTCCAGGGAAATCTGGGGAAGCACCGATCATCAAACATATTGGGATTTCTGCGCTGAGGGTAGAGTCACAAAAAATAGATGATCAGAAACGAGGAAAAGAGCATATGGAAATGAAATTAGAATAAAAAGTTTAAGCTTTGGGTCAGGAGCAGGAGTTGTTTCTGGATCAACCTCATTAGAAATGAAAGTGAACTAAGAGGGAAACTGTCTCCATAAATGAACTAAAGGCACGAAGAAAACCAGCTTGTGTTTCATGGAGGGAAACTTCCAGCAGCTTATGCCATCGAGAGGCTCATGACTGGAGAGCTCAGGGACTGTATTCTACAATTTTCAGCACCCACTGCTCCCAGCACCTAAGAAGTGAGTTTGCTTCTTATGAAAGAGGATGCATTGGCTTTTATAGACACCGGATTCAACTGAGAAACATCAGTAAGCCCCCCATCCATGCTATGCTCTTTTGCAGAAATGGTTGTTCCTTCCGTCCCAGTGTCCTCTCGGTGGCCCCCTGGGTGGATGGTGTGCTCACCAACTCCTGCTCTGCAGCATCTGCTCACCTAGGTATAACTGCCTCTCCCAAGACGGTCTCCTGTCCACCCAAAGCTACAGTTGGGAGCTGATGTCAATCTGGGCTAGGACTGTGTAGGTACCATTGGCCAGAGAATTAATGTCCTGTAAAGGATGAAAAGGATAATGATGTTATCTATTTCTGTCCATTGCCACCAGGAATATTCAAAGTTTGCCATCAGTTTCTTCCAAATGCATACCCATGCAGAAGCCATTCATAAATAAAATGAGGAATGTATGCCAAGGGGGGTGAAATTGAAGGACTCTACAAACACTTTCTTGAAGCTGTAGATAAAATCAATACCTCTTTCTCTAACACAGTGAAGATTACTGGGCAAAAATGAGAGTTAAATGGAAAATATCACACCAGTGTTAAGAAAGTACTTTTAGTTTAAAGAATAAGAATTTGAGATGATAAACCAGCTATGTTGATACCAAGACATTGAGGTCATTTTGGGAAGCAATTAGATGTGGCTCTCATGAGAAAAACAAAAAGAAAACAAGCTAAATCATTTTATTATTATGTATTATTATTATTATTTTTGTGTGTGTGTGTGAGGAAGACCAGCCCTGAGCTAACATCTGTTGCCAATCCTCCTCTTTTTGCTGAGGAAGACTGGCCCTGGGCTAACATCCGTGCCCATCTTCCTCTACTTTATATGGGACGCCGCCACAGCATGGCTGACAGGCAGCACGTTGGCGGGTGCCCGGGATCCGAACCTGTGAACCCTGGGCTGCCAAGCGCGAACTAAACTGCTGCACCACCAGGTGGCCCCTATTATTATTATTATTATTTTCAGATTCCAAGGGCTTATTGAATGTCAGGCTCGTAGCTCGTGCAGAAATTGAACTTAGTTTCCTGAATTGAAACAGATAGAATTGTCCTGTATATTATCAATGTGCCCCAATCCTAGCTTTACCAAGAATTAAAAGACTCTACAAAGAAATGAATGATATTAAAATGGTAGGTAAATATATTATTGTCATGCTTTAATAAACATTTTCATTTGATCTTCTATAGTTACTTCACATATAAAATGCTACATAGTAAAGCAATACACACAAATTCTAAAAGAATAGTTACTGATTGAAGTAACCACATGAAATCTATTTACAGACTGTTCTGAACATGTCACTAGATATTTGTGGGACAACAAACCTGAAATGAATGAGTTTGGCATGGAGAATTGTTAAATAGAAACCTAAAAGCATGAGAAAAATAAAGAAAAATTTATTTAGTGCAGGCTACATAGAAATCAAATCTTGGAAGATATAATGACACAATTTCAAATTCTTGCTTCCTGGTTAAGCTTTCATTGGATGTACAAGATAGAGGAATGAGTAAACATCCGCAACTTGAAATTTGATTTTTTATTGCAGCCACTTTTTTCAAGGGTGATTTTAATCCATGTAGGCTGTTTCCATTTTCCAAAAAAGCTATTTGATTTCTGAGAAGACCCATTAGCCATTTTCTTGCCTGCTAAGTCCTATTTATTTAGAAATATTAAGTCCAATTTCCCAAGTCAATGGAACTTGTTACATAAATTCCAAAATTGTCAAGGTTGGTTGGAAACTTAAGAGCCCACACACTTGAGGTGAGGTCTAAATTTGGCGAAAACATTTAATGAAGGAAGCCTGGGTGAATATCATCAATGCTTTTTTCACATTGCAGTTGGATCTAAAGGAGAGCTGAGAAGCCCTTGAAAGCCATTGCTCAGAGCAGGTTCATTGATCAGGATGGTCTTTTTTTGGTATTTCAGACCTTGGTTGGTCAGTTGAGATCAGGTAAGCAAATATTTTCTATCACCCTCTGATCTCAAGAACTGCTTTACAAGATGGCGTCTGATCTGACTGCTTTCATTTATGCCACTTCATGTTGGGGTCTAGTCAACAGAGTGATCTTTTTTATGAGGCTTCCCAGGATGCAAGGATCTTATAATACTCCAGGATTACAACAGCAAATTGCTTTTCTGCAGCTGCATTTGATAGCTGTTCAGCTTACTTGTTTTGTGTGTGAATCTTTGGTGTTAATGAATTTGCCTTTATGATCCATTTTGTGTCCTAGACATGAAAAAATTATTCTCCATTCTTCTCCCCTGGTTTTTGTTTTAGAGACAATAGAAATATAACCCCCCAGCAACCACATGCTTATCAATTAACTCAGGGACAAAGATAGATGGGAGTTTTATATGAACTGATATTAGAAGAGAACAATGCACTGTTTCTCCTGAAAATATTTTATACATTCAGGAATTATTTTTGAGTGCTTACCGTGAACTGGGCCTTGTATTGGATGTATGGGTCTAGCAGTGAAGAAAATAGACAAGGTCCCTGCTCTAACAGGGCATGTAAAGGGGAATCTGGGCATGGGGGCTAAGGATCACTGCAGACAGATCACAGAGAAGGAAATAAGTAAATCAACAAAATAATTCCAGAAAGTAATAAGTGATTAAAAAATTTAAAAGTGTAATGTATAGAAGTTGACTTCTGGGTAGGCCATTCTTTTCACTAGTTGGCCTTCACTAGTTGAAGAAATGGATACATTTTAAAGAAAGAAGTGGATACATTTTAAATCATTTTTTAAAAGGCATTGTAGAGTTATGGAAGTGTAGAGGAGTCTATGAACTAAACTTCCCTAGTGGAAAGAATTCTGTTTTCCTATTGAGGTGAAATTTACAAGAAAATAAAATTAACTATTCAAAATGAAAAATTCAGAGGCATTTAGTACATTCAGCAATGTTGTGCAACCACCATCTCTATCTAGTTCCAAAACGTCTTCATCATCCCCGAAGAAAATCCCATGCCCATTAAGCAGTTGCTCCTCATTTCTCTATTCTCCCAGTCCCTGGAAACTACCAATCCATGTTCTGTCTCTATGGATTCACTTATTCTGGGTATTTCATATAAGTGGAATTGTACAATATTTGTCTTTTTGTGCCTGCCTTCTTTCACTTAGCATAACATTTCAAGATTCTCCTGCATTGTAGCATGTATCAGTACTCCATTCTTTTTTAAGGCTGAATAATATTCCATTGTATGGATTTACCATAATTTTTAAAAACATTTTATCAGTTAATGAACATTTGGGCTGTGTCTATATTTTGGCTATTGTGAGTATGCTGCTATGAACACGCATGTGCATGTATTTGTTTGAGCACCTGTTTTCAATTCCTGTGGTTATACACCTAGGAGTGGGATTGCTGGTTATTTTATGTTTACTTTTTGTGGAACCACCAAACTCTTCCACAGTAGCTAAACAGTTTTGCATTCTTACCATCTATGTAAGGGGTTCCAATTTATCCACATACCCACCAACACTTGTTATTTTCCTTTTTTAAAAAAATTATAGCCATCCTAGGAGTGTGAAGTAGTATCACATTGTGATTTTGATTTGCATTTCTCTAATGATTACTGATATTGAGAACTTTTCATATGCCTGTTGGCCATTTGTATATGATTTTTGGAGAAATGTCTATTGAAGTCCTTTGCCCATTTTTTTCAGTTGGGGTGTTTGAAGAGTGTTTCTTTGCTGAGCTGAGATGTGCATACCTAGGGGCATTTGCTGGGTCTGGGCACAGGCCAAGGACTGAGCTTGCCGTAGGCATAGAGATTTTAATGGGAGAAAGAGAAACCAGCACATATTTTTATGTGGTCTGGCATTATGAACTAGAATCTAAAGGATCTCTAAACATTTGGCTGATCTCTGTGGAAAATTTGCTTAGTTCTGGGACATGATGGGATACTGGAGGTGAGGCTAGATAGACTGAGTCAAATATCCTACAGTCTCCTGGTCCACTAGAGAGAGAGACCTGTAACAAAGGCTGATCTCTTGCTCTAGATACTTGAGACCAGCAGTGGAGAGAGTCTCTCTGATGCTCCAGTCCATCCTTACTCAGGTCAACACCTCACTGGACTGGGATAAGCAGCTCCTCTCCCCATTTGCCTGACAGAGGAAAGAGTGAACCCTCTCTGGGGGACAATAACTATCAACTTTAGTCTGCATGATTCCTTTATTCACAACTTCTTGTATACAATAAAAAAATGACCAGGTATGAAAAAGGGAGAAAAATATGACTGATAAAAGAAAAAAACGACAGAAGATGATTCAAATCTTGGAGTTAGCAGACAAGTATTTAAAAATAGCTATTAAATATGTGTTAAAGAAAATAGAGGAAAACATGAACAAAATGAATGAAAATTTGTAGAATTTTGAAAGAGAATTGGAATATGCAGGGAAAAAAACTGAAAAACATAATTTGTGGAATTAAGAACTTATTGGATGAGTTTAAGAGCAGACTGGACAGAGAAGACACAATTAGCAAATTCAAAAACTAGTCATCAGGAAATATCCAAACTGAACTACAGTAAGAAAATAGAGAATGGAAAGAATAGAACAAAATATGAGACTAGTGCACCACCCACACTAACAGAATAAGAGAGGAAAATCATGTGATAATCTAAAGGGGTGGATAAAACATATAGCTAACATCATATTCAATGGTGAGATATTGAAATGTTCCCACGAGCTTGTGAAGAAGACAAGGATATTCACTAATACTGCTTCTAATCAGTATTGTACTAGAGATCTTAGCTAGTTCAATAAATCAAGAGAATAAGTAAAAACATAAAGTTTGGAAAGAAAAAATAAAATTATTGTTATTCACAGATGATAGATATGATTATGCTTGTTGAAAATCTAAAATAACATAAAAAATAAACTATTGTCAGTAAGTGAGTTTAATTTAAAATATCTAAATAAATGGGGTGCTATCCTATGTTCATTGGAAAATACAATATTATTTCATTAAACTTTTTGTTTTGAGACAATGGTTGATTCACATGCAATTGTAAGAAATGATATAGATACTGCATGTAACTTTCACCAAGGTTCCCCCAGTGGTCACATCTTGCATGACTATAGTGCAATATCACAAGCCAGGAAATTGACATTAATACAACCCATCTATCTTATTCAGATTTCACCAGTTTTATGTGCACTCATTTGTGTGTGTGTTTGTGTATTTAGTTCAACGTAATTTTAGCACGTTGGAGATTGATGTTATCACCAGCATAGTCAAGACATAGAATAGTTCCATTCCCACAAGGATTCCTTGTGCTTGTGCTGCCTTTTTTATCACAACACCCACCTCCTGCACCTCCTTCCTTTATCTCTAATTCCTGACAATCACCAACCTGTTTTCCATCTCTAATTGTGTCATTTCAAGAATGTTACATTAATGGAATCATATAGTATGTAACCTTTTGGGATTGACATTTTTCATTCAGCATAATTTCCTTGACATCTATCCAAGTTATTGTATTTATTAATAGTTCATTCCTTTTTATTGCTAAAGACCAGTATTTTAAAGAATCACTATAAAGCTACAGTGTTTAAGATGGTGTGGTGTTCATACAGAAAGAAAAGTAGACTGATGGAACATAATAGCATGTCCGGAAATAGGCCTATACATATACAGTCACTTAAGGTAAGACAGAGATGAATCTGCTGAGTGGGGAAAGGATGGAACAATGGAATATCCTTGTGGGAAAAAAAAATGTACCTTGACCCTTACCTCACACTGCATATAAAAATTATTTGAAATATATCATTTACCTTAAATGGAAAGGCAAAAAGTAAAATTTTTGGAGGAAAACATAAGTTAAAATCCTCATGACTTAGGTAGGCAAAGATTTCTGAAACGAGATGCCAAAGTACCAACTAAAGTAAATAAATAGTGTGGCCTTCTTTATCAAAAGACGCCAATAAGAGAATAAAAAGGTAAACTAGGAGGGGGCCGGACAGGCAGCATAGCAGTTAAGTTTGCATGCTCCACTTCGGCAGCCCGGGGTTCGCTGGTTCCGATCCTGGGCATGGACCTGTGCACTGCTCATCAAGCCATGCTGAGGCAGCACACCACATAGAGAAACTAGAATGAGAATGATGTACAACTATGACATTCATCTATCTACTGGGGCTTTGGGGAGGAAAAAAAGGAAGATTGGCAACAGATGTTAGCTCAGGGCCAATCATCCTCAAAAAAAAAAATCTTAAAAAAAAAAAAAGTAGGGGCCAGCCCAGTGGCGCAGCGGTTTAGTTTGCACTTGGCAGCCCTGGGCTCACCGGTTCGGATCCCGGGCGCCTGCCGACGCACTGCTTATCAGCCATGCCATGGCGGCATCCCATATAGAGTGGGGGAAGATGGGCATGGATGTTAGCCCAGGGCCAGTCTTCCTCAGCAAAAAGAGGAAGATTAGCAATGGATGTTAGCTCAGGGCTGGTCTTCCTCACACACACACACACACACACACACACACACACACACACACACACAAAAGTAAAGTAGGAGAAGAAATATCCAGTACATAAATTCAACAAGCCATCTGTATACAGAGTATATAAAGAACTCCTACAAATGCACTAGAAGATGACAGCTCAAAAACGAAATGAAAAATACTTGCACAGGCACCTAACCAAAGAGGATATTCAAATGAGCAACAAGTACATGAAAAAATGCACAATGTCATGAAACAGCAGAGAACATCAAAATAAAACCAGAAGGAAATACCTCCGTTCTCAGAGCTTTCCAGAAATAGAAAGTTGTAATGGCAAAGGGCCTGAGACCAAAACAAGATAGATGTGTTTAAGAAACACAGAGGGCCAATGTGGGAGACCTGGGAGTAAGGGAGGATTGAGGGGGATGAGAGCAGAGAGGAGGGCAGGGCCATTAGGGTGTGGAATTTAATTTTTTTTTATTATTACTAATAGTAAAAAGTAGCTTTAGATCGCAACTCTGGGTGATAGTTTCCAATATAATACTTTATAAATGGACACACCAATTCCATTCTATTCTATTCTATTCCATTCCATTCCTTTCCTTTCCTTCCCATTCCATTCCATTTCTTAAAATACAGTATCAGTTGTAATTCACTAAATTAATTTTATCCACAGACTGAAAAAAATAATTGAATGGTCTTGTAGGCCATGGAAATGGGTTTAAATTTTATTTTAATGTAATAGAAAATCATAGGAAGAGATGAACTGAATTAATAAGGAATAATATAAAATTTCCATAGTAATCTTCAGCCAAGTTAACACACTTTTGGGGCTTTAATTTGGGTGATTCCAAATGATTAGGCAGGTTATGGAAAAAAGAGTGGGATCACCTCTCGGAATAAGGACACTCATAGTTTGTCTAATGAATGTTGTCTACAAAGACTAAAAGCATATCAGGCCTCCAAGTAATTTAAAATTAACTTTGTCTTTCTTAGTTACCCTGGAATTTTAGTATCTTAAAATTCAGGGTCATTGTTTAAAAAGTGCTGTCAAATCATTCTTTGTGAAATGTGTTATATTTTAAACTATTATTCTCTTTTGTATTGAACTTATCATACTGGACCAGCCAGCTGTGACTGGGTTGATGGCTGGTGACAATCACTACCTATCGAAATTGACAAGAATCTGGTTGCCTAGCTAAGCAGCCTTTTACTCCCCCACTGCTTCATTGTTGTCCAGTGCCACAGAGAGACATGCTCTATCAAAGAGCATGATCCTTTTTGAAAGAAGAGAAATGAATTTTTAGTCAGGGGCACAAAATCTCCAAAGAAGCTCTCATTGTCCATTTGTAGGAGTAATTATACTGTGTACTAATATAAGAAGGTGCTTTGATTCTCTACAATCAGTAATAAGCAAATTGGTTACAGCCTGGGCATGATTCAGGTATTTGATGTGGAGGGAAAACCATTGAAATAGGAATTATCTCACAAAAGAATACTTAATGAGCATGTCCTCTCCAAATCTTATCAAATATTTCTGGTCTTGGCTGGATCCTGTTTCAGTTATAACGTCAATAACAAAAGAGGATTGGGTGGATGAAGTCTACATGTGGGATGATAATTTAGATCTGGAGGAGAGAGAACCAGAGTCATAGAGGCCCAACTCTGGCCCTCGTCCTGCTGCCCGCCCTCCCCATCGGGCAAGGAGTCAAATGGGCCAAGAAGGTACATACCCATTCAGAGCCCATTCTCTTTCTTGGTGAAACAGGTTTCCTATAGGAACTGAAAATGGCAGATGCTACAGGTCAGGGGTCTCTACTCAAGAACTGGTTGTTAAACATTTACCATCACATCACTAATTATGACCCTAATCCTAACCTAAATTTAGTTGTTTTCTTTTTAAAGCTTTGGATGAAAAAATGGTGGAAATGACAACAAATTAATGCCTCATTGTTTTAAAATAATTTCCGTTTAGATCTATTTCTGTGGTACTGATCCAGCATTCTACATATAGCAGTGCATCAGTTCACTGAGGCATAGTTATCTATGGGGTTATGTTTTTAAAAAAAAACTTTTTATTTTGAAATAATTATCAACTCACAGGGAGTTGCAACAATAGTACGTAGAGTCCCTTGTGCCCTTCCATCACCTTCTCTCAAATGGTGACATCTTATATAACTGTAGTACCACATCAAAATGAGGAAATTGACATTAATACAATGCTGTTAACTAGATTTGAAATCTTATTCATTTTTCACCAGTCTTTACGTGCATTCATTTATCTATTCTGTGTGCATGTGCGTGTGTAGTTCTATGCAATCTGATCCATGGGTTATTTGTTAAATGCAATCTCTAGACAGCCCCAGGGCAGCAAAAGATTGCCTAATTAGCTTATGTCTTTAGGACCTTACACTCAGATGCCCCTTTAATTTCAAGCTTAAAAAAGAAGAAGAAACCCATATCTTTGTCTAAATTACCTGGATATTCTGGGTGGATAGTCCCCAAAGTACCAGGTAACTGTGTCATCTGATAAAATCTGACTTCTTCAGGATGACCTGAAATATTCCTATGTGGGATAAGTGCGTTTATCCCTTCTAAAGAAAGACAGGCATCACTGTAGCTGATTGCATATGATAACGAGTTCAATTGTCAATATACAGTATTAAAAATAATATTGAATTGTTATTTTTATGATATAAGCACTTAACAATCTGGTGTTTTAGTTATTAGAGGCAAGTGTTGATGGATAAAAATGTTTGAAAATCTTTTTTGTTAATATTTTATTTTTAATTAATAACATGAATTATGAGTCAATTATCACAATCTGAATCCTGACAGAAACACTCAATATTAACAGACTCCTATCTAAGTAATTTAATGTCTCTATTTTTGTATCTAGTCACTGTATTCCAGAAGTCTGGTTACTGAAACATAACACTGTTTATATGGGATGTGTTATATTTAATTATAAAGCGTTCTGGTCCCAATTATCTGCTGGCACAGAAACCACAGCATATCTTGTTTCCAATGTATTTACATTGCTACTTAATATGCTTTCTTTCTGTCTTTTCTGGACATGAGTTTCATGACGATTTGAGGACAGATCAAAGGAAGAACTGTTTAAACTAACCTGCCTGGTTTTATGTTGACTTCTAACTAGGTGAAGAACTGGTTAGCAGGCAATCTAGAGGAGAAGCCAGGTTAGTTTTAGGCTAGTGCTTTGGATCAATCATACCATGTTCTCTGTCCTATTAAGGAAGAGGAAACTGAGTAGTGAGCTGGGAAAAACAACAGGAAATTGTGTCAGTTTTACAAATTCTCCTTAATTAGATATTTTCAGCACATATTCATTATTTAGTTGTAATATCATGAATACAAAAAATTGAGTTGTTCCCAGAATTTACATTCAAATAAAAAGCAAAGTACTCATATATTTAATGTAAATTGTTTTGATGATATACTCTCCTGGGTTATTCATGCCAACACTTTCCTTCATTAAAACGTAACTTTGACTTGATTGAAATGATAAACATTTCCTGACTACTTATTAATTGATTTTAATCTTACATTATTCAAATATATTGATTAGACCTTATTTCATTACTTTATCTCTTCCCAGAGTAGCTTGTGAAGTGCAGCATTTGTGACAACTGGGATCATGTTTTAATCTGCTTTCCTTTCATTTTTATAACGTAGAATGAGAAATTTATTTTTCATACTCCTCAGTATGCTTCCAAAATTATACAAACAAGTTTCCAATATCTTTTTATGGAAATTAAATACATCCAGCTTTTTATATGTTTGTGGCCATTGATATTCACATTTTAAAAATGTGAAAATTAAATGAAGCAGAATATTGGCTCTTCTGGAAGAGTTTTGTATTTACATTAATCATCCCTACACTGCTCGTAGCTGATCTCTTCTAAAGTGTAAATTATATATCGCATGAAAAAAATTGGTGCTTAGTAAATAGTGGAAACCAATCAAAGTACAGTTACAGGAAGCAGTACACCAATAAATTAAAATGTCAAGCTTTTAAGCTGTTTTGTTAAAAGCTTCAAAATCATCCACGATTTTTGGAATTGACAATGTCACTTTAGCACATACTTTTAAAGATCATTTTGAAGCATGAGTTATTTGTCAGGTGTGATTTATTTAAGACAATAAACTTAGATTGTTGAGTTGAACAAATAACTGTTTGGATGCCTGCCAAGCATTTAGAGCGAATGACTGAATATAATGAGACTGGATCACTTAGAGAGATGAATAATCAAAAACCATGGGGTGAAATTAACATTGTTCAAAAGATATATCTCTTCCTTCCCTCCTTTGTGAATACTGAGCAATGGGGGAGTGAAAAGCATCATGGGAAGTACTGTCCTTGCTTTCCAAAACAACAGCAGTAAATACACCTTATATTTGTATAATGCATTCCAGCTCACATGTGTGTTATTTTGTCTTCTATTAGAACTACACTTGGAAGTAGTTATAATTACATCGTTGCAGATGAGAAAACCCAGAACCCAGCCGGTTAGGTGATTGGCTCAGGATGTATAGACAGTGAAGGAAAGAGCTGGAATCTGAACCTATGCTGTATGTCCAGATGAGACAAAAGGGGTTAGAGGAAAAACAAAGATGTGGGATCAGCCATATCCTCTTTGATCCTTGGTTCTACCACTTACTAGCTTCCCTTGGATAAGTTACTTAACGTTTGTGACTTCAGTTCTCTCACTTGTAAATTCTGAATGATAGTGTCTACCTTCCTAGGGACATTATTGGAGATAGAGTTTTAGAGTAGTCAAGGTCATTGGTTTTGGAAGTCAACTGCCTGGTTTCCAGTCCTACCTTCAATACTAAGTAAGTATCTGATCCTGGGAAAATCGTGTAACAGGGTTGTTACCTAGAATTTAGCCCTTCCTTGCTATTAGGACAAAATCCCTCAATAATTAACATTTCCTTTAGTTAGTTTCCTGGATGTATTTTGCCAGGTACTTTATCTTTTCTTTTCCAGCTGCCTCACTGGGTTTACAGGATAGTAAACTTGTAGACATTACAATTTCTTCTGCCAGTAAGAAGCCAAAACTGTGTTTGTTTGCTCTATGTGGCACAAGAGAGTAGGATTTAAGACCTAATACTTGACCTATAGGGGATGACAAAATACGTGTTGCAGTTTTTAGTCAGCAGATGGGCAATTGGAGTTTATTGTTTCTGAATCTGGCAAAGGCGACTTGTGAGAAGGCTCAGAGAGAGCAAACATTTTCCTGCTGAGTAGAAGAGTTTTTTTATCATTCAGATTTTCATTCAGCATTTGGCCTATAATTTATGATGTGTCATTGGATCCAATTTAAGGTTAAAAAATCTCCTTGTACATTACGATTCAGAGGAAGGAGAATGACTCCCAGATTCTTTCATGACCGGATGTCAGTAGCTCTAAGATGACCAAAAGGGAAGGTAACTGAAAGGTAGAACTTCTAAACTGAGCACCTATGTCAAGAAGTACCCATGCTAGTCTCAAACTTGACTTCTTAGAATCCTTAATTGTGTTTCTTAGGCTATGGATCCAATACTAAGTATGATAGGAAAAATTCTCCAGAGAAAACATCTTTTCATCAGGTATAAAATGATTTGTACAGTAATATCCTGCTAAATATTTACCTAATCTGGAAAGGTTATGGGGGATAGTAGGTTTTTTTTTTTAATACAGTATTATTTACTATAGTCACCATGCTGTACATTACGTCCCCAGGACTTATTTATTTATTTACTTATTTTGTGAGGAAGATTAGCCCTGAGCTAACATCCGTTGCCAATCCTCCTCTTTTTGCCGAGGAAGATTGGCCCTGGGCTAACATCCGTGCCCATCTTCCTCCACTCTATAAGGGATGCTGCCACAGCATGGTTCCACAAGTGGCGCTCTGGTCCGTGCCCAGGATCCAAACCCGCGAACCCCAGGCCACCGCAGCGGAGTGCACGCACTTAACCGCTATGCCACTGGGCCGGCCCTGCCAGGACTTATTTATTTTATAACTGGAAGTTTGTACCTTTTGACCACCTTCACCTGTATTGCCCACCCCTCACCCCTACCTCTGGCAACTGCCAATCTGTTCTCTGTATCTATGAGCTTGGTTGCTTTTTTGTTTTTTAGATTCCACATATAGGTGAGATCATATGGTATTTGTCTTTCTCTGACTTATTTCACTTAGCATAGTGCCCTAAAGGGTCACTCATGTTGCAAATGGCAAGATTTCCTTCTTTGTTATGGCTGAATATTATTCCATTGTGTATATATACACCACATTTTCTTTATCCATTCATCCATTGATGGACCCTAATGTTGCTTCCAAATCTTGGCTATTGTAAGTAATGCTGCAACGGACATGGAGGTGCATATAGGTTTCGAATGAGTGTTTTTGTTTTCTTTGGATAAATATTCAAAAGTGGAATTGCTGGATCATATGGGAACTCTATTTTTAATTTTTTGAGGAAACTCCATACCATTTTCCATAGTGGCTGTACTGATTTACATTCCCACCAACAGTGCACAAGGGTTCCCTTTTTTGCACATTGCCACCAACACTTGTTACTTCCTGTTTTTTTGATAATAGCCATTCTAACAGGTGTGAGGTGATATCTCACTGTGGTTTCGATTTGCATTTCCCTGACGATTAGGGAGATGTTCAGCATCTTTTCATGTACCTGGGAGATACTAGTTTTTAATCTGTCATATATTTTTTTATGGCAAACGTTATGTTTTATGGCAACCCAGTGTATTAAATAGATAAAAGTTGAACTGTTCTTTTTGAATCTGGGGTGAAGTTTCTGGAGTTTTGATCTTCTCACTCTACTTTTTCCAATAATCCCACCTCTCAATCCACCCCCTCCTCAACCCCACTCCCCATACCCTCCTTACCATAATCTCTAAGCATATCTGAGAACTCTGGAGTGCCCCAGGTCTTCTAAGACCCCCAACAGGAAACAACTGCTATAAATAGGCATTCTTAGTTCTTTGTTCAATCTAACAAATAATCAGTGGAAAGAAAATGGAATAAACTTGTGTCATTTATTTATATTTAAATAGCAGGGTACAAAAGAAACAGGGACTATAGAAGTATATGTGCCTTTTAGATAGAAATATTAGAGAGATATTAGATTGTATAATACAGAGGTCTCCAAGTGAGTAGTGCCTGTCTTCCCTGTCCAGGTTCTAAACAATTTTAGAAGAGAATGAAGATGGAGGTCAAAATATTTTCCCTTTATTACCTATAATGGCCAGCCTAGCTTGATCAATAAACTCAGAATTAGGCAGCCTCGTACACGTGGTTGCAAGTCTCCCCCAGTGGAGATGACTGGCCCAGGAGACTCTCAGTGGTATGGAGGAGGAGGGAGGATATGTGCTCTCTGCCAGGAGGCTCACTACCAAGAAAAGGAAGGAGCAGTGCTGAGCTGAGAAGACCCACGTGTTATTTCCAAATTTACTTGTCAGTGTCGTCACCCTCAGCATCCCCCAGAGGGTGGAATGAGGAAAGGACAGAAGGAGGTGAGGAGTTCCACTATGAGAACTTTCTTCATGTGGGGGAAACAAGATGTAGGGAACTATTTTCCCCCAATACACAAATTTAGGGAAGAATTTGGGAAATAAAGGATGTTAATGAGTGTCCATCCTCTACTCCCTCTACCAAAGAGTAATTTTACTTATTATAGAAACACATTCTATTCTTTGTAAAAACTAAATTAATCCACTAATTGGAATAAAATTCCTTGTATTTTGAGGTTGATTGTTATGATGTATACTTTGATCTTGAACTAATAAATTATATAATTCTGAAATTGTTTAGTTTAATTGCCTACATTTTAGGAAAACAAGATTGTACAGTGTGGGAACTTTCTTCTCATTAATATTTGAGAAGGAAGTTAATTTGTTAATTTTGAATGCTTTTGAGCACTGTCCAAATGACAAATGTGTTTATAGTTAGGGTAGAGAATTCAATAAAAGCAAACAATGGAGATAATCTGTACAATGTGGTATATTTTAAAAATATGCTTCTGGTATGATTTTTTTTCTTAGAAAATAATTATTCATATTATAAGCAACAGCTGCTTAGAAGTAAACTTGGAATTTTAAAATTATTAATTGAAATACTGTTGCCATCAACATTACATTTTAGAGATTTTATAAGCAGCACTGAATTAATGAGTGAAATATCACTGACACCATTAAAAGTATAATGTTTACTTGAGGGCACACAGAGATTCCTTCTTTTCCTGAGCTATGGGGAGTGTCCATGAAGAGCTGGACGTCTATTTACACATCTCATCATAGGCAACCAAAGAGATGCCAGGGCAGAATTATAAAATTTTAGGATCTTTTGCTATTCTTCATGAGCTCAGAGTTAGCACAGTATCAGTACTTGAGAAAGATAACCAATGTATTTTTATACTATATTAATCATGTCTTTTATTTCTGTATTTTGATGCTTTGACATCTTGGAGCCTTGCTTACCCTGGAGGGACTGCCCCTATTAGGGTTAGCTAATTCCTAGAGATGGCGAGCAATCCACCTGGGAGTGTGTCTTTCATATGCACATCAACCAATCCAGAGCCCACACCCCAATCACCTCCTTTATTGGGCTCACACACTCTGGATTGCTATTCACCTGTCCTAATCCCAGGTACCAGGCAACTAAGGACAGCCCCTATACCCCAGAGCCCACTGAAATTATTCAAACCAGCCAATCCTAAGCCTGCTTCCCTGTGTTACCCATTCCTTCCTGCAGAAACCACAATAAAGGCTCTTGTCCACATTTTCCCTTTGCTTTCTCTGCCTCCTGAACAGCCCTGATGCTTCCCCATGTGGCCCTGCATGGCATGCGGTGCCTCCTCTTTCTAGGCATCTGTGAATATAAAGAACTTCTTCCTTCATGAAGTCACTTCCATGTCTGTGTGTCTTACCATACCTGATTAAACAAATCCCAGTTACCCTTAAAACATATGTTTGTTTGTAGCTAATGAAGTGCTTTCATATGTATTTATCTCATCTATTTCAGAAATCTCTGAAATAGATACTATTGTTCTCATTTGACAGATCAAGCAGCTGAGGTTTAGTGATGGCAGAGCCATTTTGGACCAAGCTCCACTGTACCGTACAGAAGATATTTGGCTTACAAATATGGGGGGTAGAAAATACAATAATGCATGTCTAAGTCTTTTTATTGATTCATCCATAAAGTGAGGCCAAGAATATTTACCTAGGAGGTGTTATAAAGATTAGAAATAATGCTCTCAGAGTTCTAAGTTTCCTTTCAATTCCTACCACCACCACCTTTGTCAATGTCTCCTCCATCTTTCCCAGTTTGTTTCTTTCCTTTTCCTTTTTTCCATCTAGCAAATAGAAATTTTATTATATCAGTCTCTTGTTTAACGGCCTATAGATTCGAGACTTCTGCATCTAGGTAAGATGGATTAGTGTTCTCTAAACCAACAATCTTTTCAAGAATAAATAGAAAAGCCAGAAAAAATGCAAAAATCTTAAGTTTAAAGGTGTCAGTGAGCTACTGAAGAAATCAGGCTAAGGATTCCAGAGAGGGGTTAGCCGTGGAGAGGTGAGCAAACAATCTGAAACCAGTGTTCCCCAAATGTGCTGATCCTGAGCGTAAGCAAGAGGCTGAAAACAGATAAGCTTTGCCCAGGCAGAGAGTCACTCTGGGAGACAGTGACATTATACTATTTGGAAATTTAAAATGGCTGAACAGACAAAACCAGAGTCTTGAGGGTTTTAAAACACCTACCAGTTTTGTTCCCAAGACATTTGCCAAATTCTGAAGCTGCACTGTGCAGAAGACTACAAATTAAATCTGAAAACATCTGAAATGCAGATCAGAATTTTCCAGTTTTACAGAACACAGAAGTGAGATTTCAAGGCCTGCCAGGGATTAGGGGCTTGGTGAAAAATCATGCTCTCAGATGAAAGTACTGGGGCACTAAGCCTTAGAAACAACAGCAAGCCAGAAATAGACTGAGCATTACCAAAAGCAACTCAGCCTTAACTTGGCTTAATCCTGGTTGGATTAAGAGGATTCACCCTCACTCTGTGTAGCAAATGGAAGAATGAACTCTGATGGGAAGATAATAACATCATCCAGAGCTTTTAAAGTTGTTATAAACAATGTCTAGCATTCAATCTAAAGCTACTAGGCTTGTCAAGTGATAGGATTATACAACCAAAAATCAAGACAAAAACAACAACAAAAACACAGACAATGTAAACAATCTCACAGGTGAGCTAGATATTGGAATTATCAGACAATGACTTTAGAATAACTATGATTAGTACGTTCAAGAAAACAGAGCAGAAAATAAATAATTTTATTGGAGAATTTGAATCTATACAAAATAGTCAAATGGAAGTTATTAAATTGAAAAATACAATATCCATAATTAAGAACTCAATAAATGGATTTAACAGCAGATTAAAAACACCAGAAGACAGGAATAGTGAACTGAAAGATAGGTCAAGTCAAAAGATTTAAACTGAAGGAAGGAGAAAAAGAAGAAGGAAAAATAAAACAGGTGTCAAATACCTGTGGGACAGAGTAAAAAGTTCAATATACATATAATTAGAGTCCCGGAAGGAAAGGAGAAAGAGATTTGGGCAGAAGCAGAGATAATGGTCAATAATTTTCTAAAACTGATTGAAGACTTCAGCTAACATTTTCAAAGCCCCGCAAACATCAAGTGAGATAAATATAAAGAAAACTACATTACCTTCAAGGGATCAATGAGAAGGCATTGATAACTTCCCAACAGAAACAATAGCAGGTAGAAGACAATGGAATAGTACTTTTAAAGTGTTGAAAGAAAAAAAAGCCAATCTAGAATTTGAAACTCAATAAAATATTCTTCCAAAATGAAGGAGAAATAAAGATCATATATCCTCTTTAACTATGGATATGACTTGAATTCCTCAGTTCGACCTTCAGGAAACTCCATATCTAGTTCTATGACAACTCTCAAAACTTTACTTTTCTTTATAACTAACTCTATGTCTACACCAGCCCCTGGATATACCAGACTTGATCTCATGCAAAATACCTAGTTATGATCTTTGTCCCACTTGGAGTGCCTTCACCTCTACTCCAACTTTCAAAGTCCCACTTGCTTTCATCACAAAACCCAGCTCCTACTTTCATTTCAAAACCTTCCCAGACTAAGTCCTACACTCTCCAAACCATTCATTTTGGTTTTGATACAAACTCCCTTGCATCACCATTTATTAGTTTTTAAGCAACACATTTTATCATATTTAAGATGACATTGATTTCCAAGACACAGCAATATTTTATATGTAAGGAAGAAAGAAAGAAGGAAATGTGGCCAATTAAACTATGTGTGCTACAATTCCTCAACAATAGTTGCAGTAGCCTCCTGTTGTTTTGAAGTTTCTCTTGTCTATTTTAGGGGATTTGGCAATGTCTCCTGCTCTCATTTGCAATATATATAATAGGCAATAAAATATATAACTAAATGTAACAGATCTTTGCCTCTTTTGCAATGTCTTCCTTTCTTCTGGTGCCATAAAATATTTGGTTTTGCTTTATAATAAAATATGGATTTGTAAAAAAAAAAATACAAAATTTTTTCAAAAAGAATTATTTGGTTCATTTGTGTAAAATTTATGCCCCATTTCAGTACATTTTTCCACATACACAAATTTTCATTTCAATGCCATAACTTAAGGTAATATTTTTAGATATTCTAAATATAATTAAATTCACTCCATGTAACACCAGCCATGCACGTAATTCAACCAAAGTGGTGACAGTAGGAACAACTAGGACCAAGTGTTGAGTATGTTTGGGCAATGACAGCTACATCCTGAGTTTAGCCTGATCAATAGCAACTGTATGACATGTCTCAATTTGAGATGTTAATATCAAAAAAAAAAAAAAATGCAATCTTAGAATCAACAAAATACTATATTACTTGCTTCCTGAAGTAGATCCTAAGGTCTCAGAGGACCTCTAGTAGTTCTTCCATGTTGTTTGGTATAATGGCATAGTTTTTAGCACAATACTGTGCACATAGAAGACATGAATATAAAAAATTTAATAGGGAATAAAAATTAATAAACATAGGGAATACAAACTTGTTGAATTAAAGTAAAAAACAGAAATAATGTATCATGTTACCCACCAGTATTTCCATTTATCAATATAAGCCAAGATTTATCTTTATGCATGTCATATGCAATATTCTTTGTTCTTCTAAAGGGTACGTAAGTATTTATGAGGGGTCCATTTATACCCAATACACAGTATTCTAGAACATAGTGTATTCAGTTTACCTGGGCAAAGTTGGCACTCTACTGACTTTCTCCTGCCAACAAACAAATCTTCCTCTATTTAATTGGATGAGAGTTAATTCCAAGAGATATCTGTCTAAAATCATAGGGTTAGTTTGCAAATTTCTCTAGCAAAGCTATTGCAGAAATCACAGAGAATTTTGATTGTTACTAAGTCCTCTTTTCATGTATATAGTGGTTGAAACTTTTATTTATAGCTCAAAAGCACTGTTACAGTGACCCTACACTGAATTCTATGCCCTGAATAGATTGTGCAAAGCATGCTGGAATTCTTGTGGTCAATATCAACAACCTCACTAATTTGGATTGAGTAATTCAGAAATGTGTTAATTTGAACCTCGCCAAATGGGTTGAAGTGTACCCCACATGTCTAGGGAATAGGAGAGGGACAATATTTGTAAAGACAATTCATAGTGCATAAAACTTGTGGGGAAAATGTCTTATTTAGGAAACAAATTGTTTTCAATACCTCAAAAGCATTCATTTTATACTAAAATTTAATGTTGAATCCAAATCATTTTTATCTATTGATCAAAACAAGTTCTTGAACACCAGTGGTCATTAAAAGCATTCCTGCATGTTCTTTACGGTAACAAAGCTGGTATGATACAACACAATTCTTCCAGTCATTGGAATCAGAGACTCATCAGCTTCCGTCATGGGATGACATAGGGCAACATACTTAACTAGTCCTGGTTCTAGTTCCTCATATGAAAATAGATCTGAGGAATTCCTCCTAAGGCCTGTGTGAGAAGTAAAGGAGCTAATTGTGTGAACATTCCTCAGCATGTAGTTGGAATGGAAAAAATGTTTATTGAATTAACTCATTATTTAATGAGGAAATTAAACTTCCTTAATTCAGACTTTTAACTTCATTTTGTTGTTCATTAGGATGGTTTTACGTATGTCAGTTGCACTAACATTTCCAGTTCAAACTATCATCTCAATGAGGGCTTGGTAAACTTTTTCGGTTGAGGGCTAGATAGTAAATATTTTAGATTTTGTGGGTCACATATGCTACCTGTCTTGTATTGTGTTTTTGCTTTTTTTTTACAACCCTTTAAAATGCAAAAACAATTCCTAGCTATTGGTCTGTACAGAGACAGTACTAAATTTGGTCTGTGACCACAATTTGCTAGTCCCTGATTTAAACTTTGTACGTTTAATTTTATTTTTGCATTTATAATATATGTTACTAATGTGCTTCCAAGATTTAGAAAGATAAAAAACCCAAACTGAGATTTATTGGATAATATTTAGAGTACTCTCAATTAATATGTTGGAGAAAGTAAACTTTGCTTCAGGGATATTTTGGTAATTTCTAGAAAACTACAAAGAGAATAACAGAGACAGTAATTTTTTCCTTCTGTCTATGAAACAAATCAAAGACTTTTATGAGCTTGTGCACATCTTAGGAAACAAGGAAGTTTGTATTTTGTTTGATTAGAAAATGTGAATTCTTCAAACGTGCTTCAGTTAGTCTCACAGGTATACACATTGATTAAGATTTCTTATTAACATACAATCATCTCCAAATGTTTCCACTTAATTGCTTTTTATTTCAGTTAAGTACCAATGTTCTTTATTCTCACACGTAGTTTAATTAGCATGGAAGGTCACTGAGAGGTGTTAAGGCACAAACTTGCCCAGAGGAAGCAGTTGATGCCTGGCTGGCTTCTAATTATAGGGCATCCTAGAATTGCAGAGGAAAAGGGATCATAGAGGGGAGAACAATAATGAAAGAACTAAAAATGAGCAAGAGGCATCCCCGTGTACAGGAAGAACAGATGCTCAGCTCCTCTTATTTTCAGGTCACAGCCGCAAATGCTTATCAGTAAGACATAAAATACAATGTACAGTAGTTTATAGATTATTTGACAACATTTTTTGAACACCTACTATGTGCAAACATCGTGGTAGATGCTTGTAGGGAATATTAAAGTGTTGTTGTTGAGAAAAATATGGAGTTAAACGTGTAATGATTAAATATCACAATCATGTGATGGGGAGAATATATTATTCTTTATTATTTATTAAACACTTTCATTACTAAAATTAATCAAATATTTTTGATTTTACTAAATCGTTGCCAAATTATACTAGAATCTGGCTATTTGGCCATATAATCCACAGTATTAACCATATGTAGATATCCCTAGAAGTGTTTGTTTTCAGTTAACAACAGTGTACTCCTGTACAAAAGTCTATCTTAAAAAACATTTATTAAAATCCAGTAATAAATCAAAGAGGGTAGCTATTAGTACTACAAAATCACTTTAATTTTATCATGTAATTCACTGCATAGTTGCTGTAAACAAGAGGTACCTTAATGGCATTAAAATGGAATTTGATGTGTGACACTTTATCTATGACTTTTCACAACGACACCTAAGGGATAAATCCAGGTTTCCCTATATTTTATTTTAGTGCATTTCACAATGATAACTCCTGTACAAGCAGACTATGCTTTAGACTAGTATGGGTGATGATAGCATACAACATTTGTAAAACACTTTTGTGTGCCAGGCATGGTTTCAAGAGCTTAATGAGTATCACCCCATTAATGCTACATGAGTCCTAAGAGGAGAGTACTATTATTGTCTCCATTTTCCAGATAGGGAAACTGAGGCAAAGAAAAGGGAACTTACCTGAGTCATATGCTTGGAAGTCAGAGAGCTTGGAATTGTAGTTGGTTCCTGTGACTCCAAGATCTTTCACTAGTAATTCAGTCTTAATGTTAGTAGAGATACCTCGTAAATTATGAAGTGGTATGATCGATTCATCTCTCCACAGCATGAGTAAGTAAACAGCATTACATGTTCATTTAATAAAGAATGATTTCTTCGGTGAGAAAAGTTTAGCTGATATCTCTGTGCTCATTACGTTACCTCTCTGGGATTCAGTTCCCTCATAAATGAAATGATTTGGGCTAGACTCACTTTCAATACTATCCTTTTTCTTTGAAAGTATTTTTAAAAGTGTAAAATCATGATTCTCATACAAATGTAGAATGAACACATATCAAAGAGTTTATTTAACTCCTGAAGTAGTGAGAGAACAAGTAAGATGCTACAATTGGTTCAAAGAACTATAAACGCCACACTTTTATAGTTGAATCAGGAATGTAGAAATTAATTTAGAAACAGATGCAAACTGGCCTTTCTTTGGGGAGAGTGGATCAAGTGTCCCTCCACTGGACATAATTTGCATATCTGTGGACAAGTGTCATTTGCATTACTATCAGTTATCTACAACTTACAGAGTTGTAAAAATAGCTAAAAGATGAGGAAAGGCCCAAAATTCCCACAGAATCAGGTAACTCAGAGGGTGCGTTAGACAACACACTGTTTTTCACTGAAGATGCTCAGTGATCTTTCATGATTTTCCCCCACACCTCAAACCAAGTCCTATGGGAAGTCCAGTGTATAAAATAGGAACAGTATGGCTGCTTTGATGGAAGAAATGGGAAGGTGAGGGCGGAGAGCTCCTGCCAGTTTGCCTCAATCACTCACCAAAAATTCCAAAAAGTTCCCCTACAACTGCCCTTGAGGTAGCTTCTAGGGCTGTGATGGCTGTATAATCTCTCATAGCTTCCGCAGCTAGCATTCTGCAATTTCCTGATTCTCTCCTTTGGAGACAAAAGGCTGAGTTGTCGGAGATGAATGCATTTTGCTAGCATCTCAGTGACAGTCCATTAGGTCCCCATGACACCAGAAGCATCTTTCTGGGTCAGAAGCCTGGAATTCTTCTGATGAATCCTCAGAGACCCTTCTAGGCTCATAACATTGGAATATGCAGAAATTATTATGCCCAGTGCAAAGTCTTCTCCGAAGGCTGTGTCTGTTAAACCCCAGAGTAGTCTTTTCAACAAGGACCTGGAAGCTCTTCCCTCCACCCAAGGGGTCTTTGACCATAAGGCATTCATAACACTGTTAGATAATGTGTGAAAATTCAATGGATAATTCATTAACTGAATTCCCACGTATGGACATATGAAGGGGCTGTTCTGGCAGGGTTTGTTTAATTAGACTGGAAAAATCCATAGTGAGTTATAACTAATTTGTAGGAAACTGTGAGATCAAGGCTATGTTGAAGAGCTTAGTGTTGACATAAATTTAAATGAGCATATGCAGTATTTTCTCTATGGTCATTATTATCGGGAATATTTTCTACTAAGAGGCTTAGATAAAGGTTACAAAATTAGTTGGTATTTTCTTTCACCATTTCAGTGCTATATCAATGCTATTCTAAATATCCCCAGGAAATTTCCCTATAGATTGATTTGGGGGTGTAGTGGGGGTTATACAATTTGTAATCATGCCATATCTTTCCAAATTTCCTGCGGTTTGCAACTCTCTTTTAACAGCTTTTCTTTTTCACCAACCAAATCACAGCCACCCTACTATTAATCTGCTTTTCTTCCTTTATTGGTTCTACTTGTTCTATTAAAATACTTAAATTTCATTAAAATATGTTAATTGAACAAGTTACATAACAATAGCTGACATTTTTATAAGAAAAGGAAAATCAACTGTGTCAGCTCAACAATATGTCAGTTATTTCCTTCTTTTTTTAAAAAATTCTTCTCTATTCCTTGCCAGGAAGCCCACCTATTTTGAAGATGCAAATGTAGGGAAGTAGAATTTGCTACCCCAAAATGTGTCCTTTTGGCTTGAGGATTATTTTGGGCTGATTATTTTTAAGAAACAAAAAACTTAGGAAGAAACTTGGACTTTCCCCCTAATTGCCTACAAAAACTTAAGTTAGAAGGCCTGTTCCAGGTAGGAGCTATCACCATGGATAACTATAGTATAAATTAAACTAGAACTAGGTGTGGTAGACAGGGAGGAACCTAGCAAGACCCATTTGATCAAAGTCCTTTCTGTGTCCCATTGTCCCTAGATGGCCCAACAAACATTTGTTTACCAAATGTTAACTCCTTTCATCTTCCTGTAAATTGCCTCCTTTCCCTTTGAAGGTCCACCTCTGCCCGATTCTGCTTAGTCCAGAATGACATACATATCTCATTTTGCCTGACTGTCTTTGGAATTTTTCAGGCTTGTGTAAATACCCTGTGCACATGTATTAAATTTGATTTTTTTCCTGTTAAGCTGCCTTATGTCATTTTAATTGTTTCACCAGCCATGAGAACCAAGAGGGGAAGGGGGAAATTTTCCCTTCCCCACACAATCATAGCATAGATATAACCTTATTGTAATTTTTTTTCTCATAAACTATCATAAACATTTTTTCAGATTACTATCTAGTATTCATATTTATCTTTGTTCTTATTTTTTATTTACATGAATGATTTTTATTATAGCAGATACAGATACATTGTAAACTTAAAAAAACTCCAGAAAAGTACAAAAGATAAAGTAAAAATCATCTGAAATCCCACCAACAGAGATAATAATTACTGTTTTAACATTCTTTCATTCATCTTTTTACACATACATACACATAGAGCTTTCAATTTATAATTTTACGTAAATGGTTTCATAATACACGCAGATATATAACCAACTTTTTTTGTCTCAATAGTTTGTTCTTTTTTTCCTATATTCTAAATGAATATAGATATTCATCATCACTTTAAGTGTCTGAAAAACACTGCATTGCAGGTTTTTACCACCAACTTTTTAACCAGCTTTGTCTTGCTGTACAGATGGAGGGGTTCCAGATTTCTGCCAGTGTAAACAATGTACTGCACACTTCAGGGATTATCCCCTTGCTGTAAATATCAAATATTATCATTATCACATCAAATAAGAGGCCCTTTTGAACCTTAGAACATATTTTAAACACTGTTCTTTTCAAAGTTGTAACATCTTATGCTCCCGTCACCAGTGTGACTCTTTTTCACTGCACCCTGCCCCCATCCTGGGTTTTAGTCATCTGCTTGAAGTCCTAGTGCTGTGGGGGAAGCTGGAAACAATAGCTCATCATATCTAAGTTTGCATCTCCTTGATTACCTGGGTGTTAGAATATCTTTATATGTACTTTTCGGTCATTCATACGTATTCTTTTATGACTTGGCTTTTCATATCCTTCGTCCAGATTTCTACTGAAGTGATCATCTTTTTTCTGTCAAGTTTTCCTTTTGCTTTGTTTTTCTTACAAAATATCTAAATTTTATCACATCTATTTAAAAAGTTTCCTCATTTTTATTCATCATGATTTGACTCATACATGTTACGTGTTTATGGAGGTTTTTTTGATTATTATTTATTTTTTTGATGAGGAAGAGTATCCCTGAGCTCACATCTGTTGCCAATCCTCTTTTTGCTGAGGAAGATTGGCCCTGGGCTAACATCTGTGCCCATCTTCCTCTACTTTATGCTTGGGATGCCTGCCACAGTATGGCTTCATAAGCAGTATATAGGTCTGTGCCTGGGATCTGAACCTGTGAACCCCGCCACGAAAGTGAAGTGTGTGAACTTAACCACTATGCCACCGTGCAGGCCCCCTGGTTGTTATTTTTGGTGGTATTGTTCACATATTTTAAATTTACTCAGTCAAATTTATCAGTTTTTCTCTACTGTTTTTAGTGTTTGTGTCATAGGTGGAAAGATCTTTCTCTAGATTATAAAAATATTATCTCATTTATTCTTCTAATAAATCTGGTGTTTTATTATTTTTTAATATTCAAATTGATATATTTAGTACTTATTTTGGTGTACAGAAGAATGTGAAAATCCAAAATTTTTCACCCAAAGGCTAGCCGTTTTGTTTATCTCCATATAACACTGGAAAAATAAAGACAGGTGGAAATTCAGGAATTATTTGCACTTAAAATATAATTAAATCTGTAGATGATGCCAGATTTGAATAGAATATGCCAGAGGAAATTGAGGACGAACATCATTACTGAGATTGTGGGCATAATTTTACTTGGCAATGGGGACTCTATTGGTATATAATATTTATTATGTTAGGTACCTGTGCTTATCATTAGAGAAGGAGTTGAAGAAATTAAATTTAGACATCATTAAATGTTAATGAGATTAATGAAATATAGAGCGTGTTTTCTATGGAATATAATAACTATTTCCGCAGTATAGAGAAGAAGCGGGCAATCAGACAGAAGGATTCAGATTTAAGAGGGTAAAATATATGTTATATGTTTCATAGAGCATTGTGCTAAGTGAGGCATAAGTTCTATCTTCATTCAAAATATATGAACTGTGAGGCCGCTAAGATTGGCTTTATGGGTAGGACTCTGAGGAATTGAAATGTTAACAGACAATAAGTTAGTAGAATGCCTCAGGCAATTACAATTAACGAGAAAACAGGGTGGAGACAGACTTCATTGAGGATGGGACCTAGGGATTATAAAATCATAAAGGCACATTGTGTTAGTGGACCCTGCTGCCAGACGGCTCTATCAGGAGCAAGTTGTCTGAGAGAAAGAGAGAAAGTGCTTCCATGTCAAACTCTAAGACTCTAGTTAGCACTACAGGGAGACAGGCGAGAACACAGGTAATTAGAAAGGAGACCTTTATTTTGCACTAAATTTTCATTTATTCTCGCATCCATTCTACTTCATTGATCTGTCTGCCTCTTCCTGCACTCTATCAATTGTTGTAACTTTATAGTATATTTTAATATCTAAAATATCAGAAGGTTGCTCTTTACTCATCTTCTCCAGAACTTTACTAAGTGTTTACCTATGTTTATTATTATCATCTTTGATTTTAGAATCACTTTGTCAAGTGTTCCATCCTCCTTGTAATATCTGTGACTACCCTTCACCATGTAAATTTTAGTCATGAATGGATAGATTAAATTATTTATGGTAGCAAACAACCCCCAAATCTCAGTGGGTAAACACAACAAGTTTATTTCATACTCAGAGTATATGCCCCACATGGGCTGGTGTGAATGGTGCAGGGGAAGGGGTTTGCTCCACAGAGTTACTCAGGGACTCAGGCTGACTGAGCTCTAACACTTTAAAGGGCCGCTACCTAGAACATGTGGTCTCCTCAGCTCCCCAGTCGCCAGAGTCGGGAGAGAGCAGCTGGGGAATTGTGCATGGGTTAAAGAGACATATGTTTTTCCCTTTCTCACAATTCATTGTCTAGAATGGCACTCTCCAACAGAACTTCCTATGATAATGGAAATGTTTTATAATCTGCAATGTCCAGTACAGGAGCCATTAGCCACTTGTGGCTAATGAAATGCGAGCACTTGAAATGTGGCTAGTATGACTGAGGGACTGAATTTTTAAGTTTTGGGAAAATAATTAACTTAATTTTCAATATAAATAACCACACGTGGCTAGCAGCCATGATATGGAACAGCTCAGATCTAAAACTAGCCACCTTGTTCTGCCTAAATGCAGGGCAGCTGGGTGTATACATGAGTAAGTGAAATATTTAGTGAGCATTACTGTCTCTGCCTCCACTCCCAAAACAACACACACACACACACACACACTCCCACTGGGAAGTTCATTGTGATTGTAGCAAAATCCTAGTTTAATCTTTCAAATACAGGGTATTCCTTTTCAAGAACTAGGTTTGGCTTTCCATTTATTCTGACATTCTTTTGTTTCTAAGCCACATTTCCTGAGTTCGCTTCATATAAATCCTGTATATTTCCTTTAGAACTGACTTTTGAGCAAGACAAACCAGTGTTATAATTTTAGCTCTGCAACTTATCTTAAACTAACATAACCTCTATTTACCTTAAAATAGTAATGTAACCTCTTTTTTTGTGAGGAAGACCAGCCCTGAGCTAACATCCATTGCTAATCCTCCTCTTTTTTGCTGAGGAAGACTGGCCCTGGGCTAACATCTGTGCCCATCTTCCTCTACTTTATATGGGATGCCGCCACGGCGTGGCTGACAAGCAGTGCATTGGCGGGCGCCCAGGATCCGAACCTGTGAACCCTGGGCTGCCAAGCGCGGACTAAACTGCTGCGCCACCGGGCCAGCCCAAGTAACGTAACCTCTTTAAGTGTCAGTTCCCTCATCTATAAAATTAGCAGAATAACAGTACCTACCTACCCAATGTTGGCGCAAATAATCCATAGCCAATCTATAAATCAAAATTGGGGTGAGTTTATTATGAGCCAAATTTTGAGGACCACATAGCCAGGGGCGTTCCTTCCCCGAGGAAGGAAGGGCACCAAAGAAGTGGGGGTGTACAGAGTGGTTATATACCATCAAAGAGCATATATCACATATGAATGCCATGTCCTTTTTACAATGGTCACAAGATTCCCCTGATTGCACAGCCTCTTATGGACACTGCAGGTAGCAAGTCTGCTGTCTTGAGCTGGGTGGTCACAGGATGAGCACAGCAATCAAATCCTCGCCTAGGGAGAAATGCTTATCCAAGGAAATGCTAATGTGGGGGAAGTTGCATCCTTATTTTAAGGGCATTCGTTCTTGTCTCTGGGACATGGTAAATGCTCAGAGCAGATATACAATGCATGTTCAAAGGTCAGTCAGGCCCTTTTGGAAAAACAAGGTCAGGCTGAATTAGTTTTATACCAAATGGCTTCCTCATAGACTCCAATATATCCTATTGTTTGCCATTTTATTTATCACCAATGCTATCACTGCCACTAATATTCCTCCTCCTATTACAACTACTATCTTGTTACTGTTCCTTTCATGATAATAATAATAATTATTATTATTTTCATTATTATTAGGTAACAAGCACTTTACGTTGGTAACGGTATTTAGTTTACACAAGAACCAAATGGGGTTAATGCATTTAAATCTGATAAGAATGAAGTTAGCACAATGACTGGTCCATGTTAAGTAATCAATGCATTTTAGCTGTTATTATTATTGGTATTGTCAATATAATGATGATGATCATCATCATCAGCTGTGATTGCCCCCTTAATATCCCTTTCATCCTACCCCATTATGAATGAGTAGGTTTGGTTGGGATTGCTCCCATCCCCAACTCCAGAGGTGGATAATTCCACCCATTGCTACAATGACAGGTTCAGGATGGCCACAAATTCCAGGCCAAAGCCAATTAATACCCTTAGTCATAATGACTTGTTGATAGGTTTGTGACCTCAGATGAGCCAATTAGAGAGAAGTCCAGGACCTCTGTTTAGTGGTTGGAGGAGACATGATCTTTCCTTCAGGACATAAAGGAAGAGGGAGACCAACAGATAGAAACTAAAGCTTTTTTTTCTTTCACCTACTATTAAATAAATTCTGATTGAAATAATGATCATTATTCTCATAATTCCTTAAGTATACTAATAGAGTATTTTTCAATATATTTGGAAGCTATATATAGTGATCCTATAATCTCTTTATAATTGGACATCTTGTCAAATTCTTACTGTTTGTATAACTTTTTCGGTTACTTCTTTTGGAGTTTTCTAAGCATATAAAGTAATTTGAAAATAATACAACATTTGTGTTCTCTTTTCCAAAATTAAATAATATTTTTCTCTTTCTTAACTAATTGCATTGGCTAGCAATTTCAGAAAAATATGAAATAATAATGACACTATCAAACACCCTTCCATTATTTTTGCTATTAATGGGCTCTTTTTGAGGTATATCAACTCAAAGAAATATTCTTATTTTCCTATTTTGTTAGAATTCTTGACAGCAAATATCAGGTCCAGCAAAAATGTAATTCTTTCAAAGATGACTAATCAGAAAATAACAAAGGAACACATAAAACTTCCTACAGCAAAAAGACAGCAGAAAGAGATATAAAGGTAACTGAAAGAGGGGGAAAAAATAGAGAAAATTGTTGCATCACAGAACTTAAAAATGAATTAGAAGCAGTAAAGGATCTATACGGCAGAAATCTAAATCAGCAAAGTGGGGACAAGCTTAAGAGAATCTGAAAGAAAATCAGAAAGAAGATAAAGAAATAAAAGAAATTTCAGAGGAAATTGTAGATTATCACAAACAAAATGCAGAAATCCAACGTATGTATATTTCATGTGTCTGAAAAAGAAAATAAGGACCAATGATGGACCAAAAATAATTTCAAAAATACATGAGAAAAATTGTTGCTTTAATAACGGGAGAATGAATCCTCATATAAAAATGCTTGCAAGATATGTAAGAAATAATGATAATATAATTACATAAGAAAAAGAAACCCTGTGGAATGGGATGTTGAAGTTTTATTCAAAAGAAAAAGAAAGTCTATCATTCTGATTGCTTTATTCCACTGCTCTGAATTGGTTGGCAATTCTGGTAATGACTTGAGTTAGAATGAAGCCCCAAAGCTTTTGAGCTTTTCATTTTGTGCTTCAGCTTTTCAGTCACTCTGGTACGCAGCTGCAGGTTACATCCATTTCCAGACTCCGCCCTTCAGCTAAAAACCCAATTGAGAGGAATAAAATAGGGCACAGGCTGTCTGCTGTGGGTCCTTTCTCCTTCCTTGTCTTAACTGCCAATTGAGACAGGCCTGGCGGAAACTCCAAGTTGGTTTTTCTCGTCCGTTATGCAGCTTCTACACAGCAATAGCCTCTGCCCCCATCCCACCCCCGAGTGAGGGCATCTCTGCCCTGGGATCTGAAGGCAAGCAGGTAAATGTGAAACACATAAAGGACTTCCTTCCTCAATTTGTGTTATGCTCCACTGCGCGTGCAACGAAGCGAGAAAGGTCTGTGATGTTTCTGAAGTTCCTTCCCCATTTGGTCCAATTTGTATTGTTATAAGCCAATGTTCTTTAAAGTTGTAGCAGGAAGATGAAGCTATTACAAGTTTCTGCATGAATAAAGTTTTTTTTTTTTTCCTGCCCTTTCTCTCTGTCTTACTCTCCCACTTATCCTATAGGACATGGGAGAATATTTTATAAATATGTATTTATATTTATATTTTCCTAATGTCTTACTCCTAATGTTACTGCCCTAAAAGGGGGTTCATCTGCCCGCCGCGAGACATGCCAATAGTCAAGAGGCAAGGTGGTGGGAGAGAAAATACTTTTTATTACAGCTTGCCAGCAAGAGGGAAGATGGCTGACTAATGTCTAAAAGAACCATCTTGCAGAACAAAGACAACAGGCCAGTTATATTGGGGCTGGTCTCCAGGTGGGGAGGGATCTGGTCTCAGGGTGGAGGCATCCATCTGATCTTAGTTTCTGATAGTCTTTTATTTTACTGGATATGCATCAGAGACTGGAGCAATGCCTTATACCCAGATCTTTCAGTTTTCATTGATGATGGCTAGCAGCATAGGCTGTCCGTTTGGGGGTCATCACATTCCTAAGGAACTCAAAAGAACAAAGTTAGCATCTTATCGCAGCTGGGAGGTACCTGCACAAGCAGGGGTTGTAAAATCTACAGAGCAGTTAGATCTCCTGGAGGGTGCATATCCAGGTAGGTTAGTTAGTCAGAGGTCATTCAAAGTTACAATAAGCTTTCTTTTCTACGACATGGCTTCCCTTATGTCAACCTTGTCTTGAGCTGGTATCACTAATCCTATCACAAATTACATCCTTTTAATTTTTTTCCCCTGAGTCCAATACCTGATAAAGGCCCTGGACAGACTCCTCAGTGTGTTCTTCCCTCTGACACACCTCTTGCTATATTTCTGCAGTCCTATAAGATATGCTCTGTATAGTGAATAATATAATGCTCTGTGTTTCCATTTGATCTGAAGATGATATACAACAATTCAAGGCAAATATGAACAGCTCTAGCACAGTGCATGAGTCAGGGTCACATGGGGAAAATACCATTTACACCAGGTCGTTTATTAGGTGAACTTTAATATGGGGAACTTGTAATAAAAGTGTTAGAATTGATGAAAGAGCCAACAGGAGGGATTAGCAACTGCAGGGAATTGCTCTCACTGCTCGAGATGGGAAGACAAAGAGGGGAGGAAGTGGAGTTGTCAGAGTTCTGGAGCCAGGAAGAGCTCACCTGTGAAGAGCTGGAAGCACAGTGGGAACTGCTCAGGGGAAGCAGAGACCACAGAGGAGACACGGCCACTACCGGAAACACTGCCCAAAACAGAGAGGAAGAGAGAGAGAAATACCCCGGCACTTTCCTTCCTCCCTCGCGTATATCTCCTGCCAGTGCCTCCCATCGGCTGAACCCAACGCAAAGTGTGATTTCTAGCCATCAGTCTCCTTGAGTTCACATCGGAGCCGGGGAAGGCAGAGGGCAAAAAGTGGCAAATGTGACACCCATAAAGGCCTTTGTGCAAACACAAAAGGCTCACCAAAAATTGAGGGGAATTAAAAAGGAAAGACTGAGTCTTGCTTTGATCAAGGGACTTGAGTGTTATACCACGGTGACTGTTGGGAAATTGAAGAAGATGCTTCTTTCAGAAAGCTACCCCACCCTCTGAAGCTTGAAATCCCTTTCATAGGAAATGAAATTTTGATTCCTCAGATATCAGGCAAAGTAGCACATACTCCTGGGATAGAGAACACCTCCATCTTTTCCATTTTTCTGTTCCTTTCTTTCTAGAAGAACTGGTGCCTATTATTCAACAAACACTTTTCTAGGCTACAGAGATAAAAACTTGAATTAGGCAAAGTTCACGCCCTCCACTTAAGTAGCACACAGCTTAATGGTACGTGTATGTTTGATAGTTACGATTCTGTATATTTTGAGCTAAAATAGACTTATATAAACAGTGTGCTATGAGACCAAAAAGGAAGAAATAACTGATGCAGGGACATTTTGGCTGAGTCTTGAAGAGCGGATTGTTGTTAATCAGTTAAAGGGAAGAGAAGATAATAGGAAGCAGAAAGATTGAGGTATTATCTGAGAATGGAGGAATTCAGGGGGCCTAACACATGTATAGGAGAGGAACAAAATCTAAACTGTATTAATGCTGCACTGGCCCTTCTGTGACCTACCCCACACAGACACACACACGTGCTCAGGGAAGGCATTACTTTTCAGTTCCAGTACGTTTTCCAAATGAGCCTAGACACAATCTAAGAATCCTTCTCAAAACAGTGCTGTTGACATCTGTTTCTAAATGACCAGTGATTGTACTAGGAAATAAAACCCTCTGTTCTCCGTACACCAGTTTGTCATTGATGGGTAGTGTGTTTTACATGGTGAGGGGAATAGGTGACTGATAGAAGGTGGGAAGGGAGATTGTGAAGCAGGGAAAGGGACACAGGAAAGGAAAGCTGACAGCAATGTGTGGCCTTAGAACACACTCAAGGCCAGTGTATGGCCTTAGAACAACGCTGTGATCAAAACAGAGATGACGTATTCATTCATTGCACTGGCTGCAACTGGGCTTCAGGAAGTGAACTTCCAGTTGCTGTGCACTCTCTTTGATGACCCTTCCAAAGTTATGTCGAGTCTGTGAGGGCTGGCTTAGGAGAGAAGTGTCTGCCTGCAAAGTCAGTATGATGTTCTGGATCTTTCCATACTGGGGAGTATGGCTAGGTGGCACTATCTGTAATAAAATAGGGTGACTAGAAATATGGGTTTCATCCTACTCCTCCAACTGTGCCTTTTTTGGCTTCTTTGCTGCCCCGTTGTCTTCCAGGCTCCTAAGCGTGGATATACCCCAATGAAGCAAATCAGGGTAACACTTTTGCACAGTGAAGAGAACAGGCTGAATTTCAGGGTGAATGTTCTTAATTCCAAGTGGATGTTCTCCTGAGATATTAGGCTGTGGAACTTGGGGCTGTGGCATGGCCTGAGGTCTGCAGTGCTCTTGTGCTTACACACAGTCCAGTATCAATAAATCAGCAGCTTGGAACCGATAATATTAGACAGATAAAATGAATAGGGCACCTCGAGTTACAGATTTAGTACTGTTCTTCCAAAGCTTGAATATATTATATTTTTATGTTAACTGGAAATTAGCTGAAAAAGTCTTATACATATTATTATTAGAAAAATGACATCACCATCACATGCATTTCCAGCTGATTCCTAGCAGCCTCTAATGCTAAGCAAAGATGCATAAAGAACATCAATGAGAAAAAGAAAATTCTAAATGTATATTGATAACCATTTCATGAGCCATTCGTTTCTTCCTATACTGTCATCATGTAGAATTTCCCTAGGCATCTCGTACTTCTTAGAGGTTGAAATTTGTGTTAACTGTTTTTTTCCCACATGAGGGCATCAGTGCTCTAAGCAGCCTTTAGAATTCACCCTCCTAAGTTTGACTTTAAGAGCTCTATTTTGAGAAAATGAAAACACTTTACGAGCCTCATACATCTTAGACTATATAAAATTAACGTTTGGTTTGTCTTCCTGGAAAAGTCATTCATTCTTTTCTTTCACTCATTTAGCAATGTAATTGTACCTTCTTATATGGGAGAAGAGAAGATGACACACCTGTGACGTTGCCACTCTCCACATCAATTTATGCCTTCACAGTCAACCAGGGTCAATTAGTTCCTGTTATATTAAGACAGAATTTAGATGAGCAGTAATACTATAACACATGTTCATTAACATGAAAATTAATCCATTTTAAGAACTCCATGTGTATGTGTGTTCGTATCCCACAGATTTATTTTCACAGCCCAGGACACTGCCATCACACATTACCCTTGGTTAATTCTAAATTTCGCACTTTCGGTTGAGAGTAGTTCAAGGTAGTAATATAGATGAAACCAATATAGAGAGATCCCAGGTATATTACTCTCAGTCTGGTTATTGGCATAAGGACTAAGTTTGTCAGTGAGAACTTGCAGTGGCTTGACTTTTCCTTATCGACTAAGAATAAATTAATCACCTCAGCATTGATATCATCCACAGTAAATCCTGACCTGCTTTTCTGGCCTTATCTCTGCCTAGTCCATTCTCAGATGGCGAACGAGTTCCAACAGAACTGCTAATTCACACACCGCTTTCAGTTAGTGCAAAGGTATCCCCTGCTGTTGCGTTTCTCATTCTGTCTTTTCTGCCTGAAACAGCATCCTTAACCCCCATCTGCATCTGTAGAACCCTAGTTCCATTTTGAGGTCCACTGTGGATCTGGGATCTGATCCCAGATCATCTGACGTCACCTCGTCCATCCCCTGGCGTGCGATCTCTCTCTGACAAGAATGCCAGGGGCATGTTGTGGCACACTGCCCTTGATTCACTGCCACTAATTGGCCCCGTTTTATTATTCACAATTGTATCTGATGTCCCCCTAACATCTTACTGCAGAAATAATACTGGACCCACCTTTTGGTTCCTTTAAAGGGAAGTACTTGGCTTTTCACTCAAAAGGATGAAACAGGAAGTTCCCCCCTGGTATTTTTGTGAGGTCTTCCTTTTGCCTCTTCCGTGAGTTTGTCCTCCCCGCCACCTAATATTTCATGTGTGATGTGACTCAGTCACCTTTAACATCCTATCTGAGAGTCACAGTTGGCAGGTTTTGCCTAGAGTGAATGGTGTAGACTCAGCTTGCTCAGCCCCTGAGTTCTGAGCCCTGTTCCCTCTAATTCCTTCCTTTGACATTTCTATCCTGTAGCTGGGGTGGAGGTGAAGAGGAGTCACCAATTTTACGTTACAGATGAGAAGTTAAGTTCAGGGAGGTGACATAGCTGGTCTAGTGCTAACAGGAAGCAGAGGAGGACCGGAACAAAGAATACAGGCAGGTGTCAGGAACCGCACCTCTGGGCTTGACTGCTGCTAGAGAGTTTCGGACCTGTGATTTTTCTCTTCTCTTTGCTGGTGTAGAGCTTTCCTTTTTAATCTAGAAATTATCACAATTGCTTTTTCACTAGAACATAATAAAAATAGCCAACAAAGCCTTCTGGAGTCACTGAAGTCCTTCACTACACACGCAGCTTATAACTACAACAACGATGCCTCCCCTTCATAACTTTGTAGTTCAGTTATTCAGTCAGCAAATGATTACTGTGTACCTATTGGGGTCCAGGTCCCGAATGTCCTTGCCTGCAGGAAGGTTACATTACCACGTCTATTTTTATAAATTTTAAATTTAACCTTTTCAAGAATGTTTCTTTCCGGGTGAAATATGTTATTCAGAGTCCTGGAAGAACAACTCTTTGAAATAGTTACTCTGTGTGAAAAAAAAATGCACACACACAAATCATACAGCTATATGTGTGTATATCACTTATATATGTGTGTGATTTGTGTATGTATGTATATGTATACATACTATATATATATATACTACTTTGAAGAAAAGCAGAATTGAAAACTAGTTTTAATTTCTCGTTAAAAGTAACAGTATGGATGGATGAGCCAACCTAATCTTCCATTTCTACCATTTAGGGTCTGAGACTGCTTGTTCTGCTTGATACTTTACTTTATTCTCAATCACCTTTCGTGTGGCATCAAAGCCTTCCTCAGTTCTATCCCAGCTTCATATATTTTCTAATTCAGTGTGACTGAGTTTTCTAAGAACTTTTCTTCCTTGCTTTTGAAGCTCTTTCAAAGATTTTGAAAAGTCCTCTGGTCTGTTCAGGAATAGTCATGCATAAAGATGAACCGTCTTTGTTTTATGGCTGAATAACTTCCCTTCTTGGAGCACCTCAAGGGGAACGTATTTAACCGATACCATCGTTGGCTTGTCTAGTTTCTCTTCATCCTCCTCACTCTTCTAGTGAACCCCATGAGTTTGAGTATTTCCCAGATATCCTAGCAGTTTTCCTAAAACTACTTGTGGATCTTGAAAAAGCAGACAAAAATGAAAAACAAGATATAGCAGCCAAACATTATGTGTGGTCCTCATTGTATCCTGCTATTTTTCAATTTTCCCAATTAATTCTTAGCTGAGCTGAATTTAGGTCTATCAGAAAACAGTGAGCTTCAAGAATTCCAAGTTCATGGGTAAAGAACTCATTCTTAGTAGAAAATAGCAAAGATATATTTGTGTAATTCCAGGATCCTGGGTGTCAGGTGGTGGTGGTTGTGGTGGAGGGGTAACTACAGCCTAGGGTTAGGTTTACACTGGTAAAACCAAATAATCGAGTAAATTTGCAATACAACTCTTGAAAAAATTCTTTTCACCTTTGCCTTAATTACCACTCGAACTGGGTTATGAATATGAATGATTATAAAACCTTCTCTTTCCTCTTTGCTTTGTCATTGAGACCTGGCCTTTAGGTTGTATGATTTTCTTCTATACTTCCCTGTCTGACCCATCCGGTCACAACGAACTGATGCCTCCAGCATAGTTCGCTTTTAAGGGATGTGTCTCATTTCCTCCTCCATCTCACTGCTCACTTGTTTGATAATTTCATTACCAAATGTCCTGCTATCTGTTTTGGTTTCCCAAAGCCATTATTCCATTTAATATTATTTTCTCCTGAAACTGATTTTTTTCTCTCTCTTTGCTTCTTGAATTTTTATTCTTCTTTTCACCCCTTCTGTTCTTTTATTTTCTTTACTTTCTGCCCTTGTCTGTTCATCTCTACAGGACCACTGTCCAAAGGCCTCTTGCGTGGATGTAGTGCTTTCTCTATTCATCTATCCATTGGTCTATAAAAACTTTGAAGCAAGAGGAAGGAAAAAAAAAATCACTGTTTCCATAATTAACAATAATTACCCTTCAAAAATCTCAAGTACTCAAGAAGCTTAAAGGCTCATGAGGGTCCTTGAATCAACAGGCAATAGAGAAAAAAAATTATACCCGTGATAGGTTAAGTTTGTGAAGAAAATGCATTATTCAGCTCTTGTGGGTGACAACAGTGGATTTATTTCTTAACTTTGGCCAGGAGGTCCCCTTCCACTGCATAAAGTTTAGGAAATATTAGTTTATTTCAGCAGAGGCTGTTGGGGGGTTCATCTTATAGCTGTCTTAGCACCACTTCTTGCCCAACATGATTTGTTGTTGCAAGATCGAAGGCAGCCCACATAAGACATTTTCTATAGGTAATGATTACTAGAGGCCTGGCCATGGCTCACATAGTGGAGGATGGGCCTTTCATTCTTGTAGCTACAAAAATCGCCCAAGTTCAAGAGAACTTGGAACATGAGGAAAGCAAGGATGCTGTATCATAAACCATGCTAATGAGTGTACACCCTGGTTCGTAGCACTATGTTTGATGAGGAACAATATATACTAAGAGTTTATGAAGAATATACCACGGCTAGTCACTCTGTCAAGGACTGGGGATACATCTGTGCATCAGTCGGGTTGGGTTGAGTTATACAACAAAAACCTCAAAATCGCAGTAACATAAATCAACATAGGTTTATATGTCATTCATTCCATGTGTCCCTCATGAACCAATGGAGGGCTCTGTTCATTGTAGTCCCGTAGGCTGACCATCTTGAGTCATCAGATAGCCAACATCTTGAGTGCTGCCATTCACTGAAGGAAAAAGATATTTGTAGTGATCAAACCAGCAACCAAATACTCTGTCCTGAAAGTGACTACCACTATTTCTGTTGACGACTCACTGGTCAAATGGTCACATGGGCCCACTCCACACACGAGGTGTCAGGAAGTGCAATCCCACCATGTGCCCAGAAGGGCAAATAAATGGATATATTTGGTGAATAGCATCAATGACTATCACAAGCTGTGAAAATTATAGATCTAGTGCTGCTGTCAGCAAGTTTATAGTCAGCAGTGCATGGAAGGGTGAGGGGAAAGTGGTGGGAAATAGATTCAGACATTTGTGCAAACAATGTAAAGCAGTATGATAGAGCAAATAGAATATCTAATGGGAGTACACAGGTGGGGACCTGCACCAGGTCTGAGGATCATGAAAGTCTTCCTAGATAAATCTGAGACGTGAGGAGGAGTATGAGTCAGGCTAGTGGCAAAGTCGATTACAATCCTGTTACGTTCAATCCTCAGAACTCAGGACAACCTTAAAATGTAGGAATGAATAATCCTCTTCTATAAGCAGTGAAATCGAGGCCCAGAGAGATCATGCAGAGTGAGCCAAGAGTAGAATCGAAGTCCAGCTCCCTCCAAAGCCCCTGCGTTCAAACACTCAGCTAGATCTGAAGGAGGAGACTTTCCTGCTAGGCTTTTTGAAAGGAAAAGGAATAGCAGTTATGTTTAACTTAAAAAAAAAAAAAAACAGGTTAAAAATACCTCAAAAGAACACCTGTGATCTCAATCTAGGTTAATTTTGTATTGCACAAATTATAACACAATTCCAAAATACTAATTGCTACATGAGGCATTACATCTATCTTGGGGGGAAAACCCAGTAGTGCTAATTAAATAGTATATTTCTCTAAAAGCAATAATTGAGGCTTGGAATGGAACAAAACAATTCTGGGATTCTACTGTTCATAAACCCAAGCGAATGAATACAACAATGGTTTATTTATGTAGTGCTGACATTGTGTGCTACACAGCACCTTACAGCTCAGGGAACAGACTGAATACAAATACACCGACCCGACTGTTTATTTCTTCAGTTGGCTGTGAGTTACCAGTGTTTAGAAAAGGATAGTGTCACTGAAGAAATTTACACAAAAGGTTGATTCAAGTCCCCATATGCAGGAGTTTATGAACACACAAAGCGCTGCACATCAATAAATGTATCCATCCCCCAAACAGCACTAAAAGAATGCTGGGTTTTGCAAGCAGGCCATAAAATCAAGGCGACACACAATTAAGGGTAAAAAGTGCTATATATCCTCCAACACCTAAGAGGGTGGCCACATAACAACTTCCTAAGCATGCCTTCTTGGTATATGAAGTAGTAGGCAGCGCTCGAAGGAATGCATCCTTTGTAGCAGCTGGTGAGGGGGGGAGTCAGAGAAAACAATTTCTCTTCATTTTAGTATTTTAAGAAATACATACAAATCTTTTGTTTTCTAAGCTTTCTAGCAGTATTAAAAGTGATTTTGTTGCTCCTACTTTGTTACCTACATTTTTACAGATCCAATTCATCTTTCCACTTCTCTTTGCGAATCTTCAGAGCCAGCCAGCCCAGAAGTGGGGCATCTGCTCAGTGCTTTGAGGATGCCATTGTTGTCATTTCAGATATTACAACTGGCAGCCCCAGCTGACGACCCAAAATTCCCCTGAGTCCCTGCTGAGGCAACCACCCATTGATTTCCTAATTTTTCATCACCAGAAGGCATGGATTTCCTTTTTTACTAATTATATACTTAATTTGAAATCCGAAAAGGGCAACGGGTAACGCATATTGTGTGTGGGTTAACCTCCTTCAGTTAACCTTCTCAGGTCCCTCTTCATGTTGAATGCGAGGACAGAAAATTAAAGAGCACACAAGGGGAGGCAATTTACATCTCTAAGACTAACCAGGATAAGACTCTGATGAGCCTCAGAGAGGAGCACAGCGGCCTTTCTTTCCTCCTTTCAGTTTGGGATTTGCCATAGTTGAAAAGTTTGTGATTCCAGGACCTTTGCTCTGATCTCTGCCCAAAGCCTCAGGATGGAACTGAATTGTTCTCTCATTGATTCCATGAGAGTGGTGGCATTAGGAATAAACGTTACTCTCTGGATCCAGAAATTGATTTTACAGTTGAATACTACGTTTTGAATCAGGGGAACACTTTCATAATGTAAAAAGGAGTATTCTAATTTGAAGAGGGGAGAAACGGTATTATTTCTCCTGAGTGAGTATATATAGGATTCTGTATAACTTCTGGGTAAAATGTCAGACTTGTTGAAATCAAAGAGAAGGCTGTCCCCATACCTGTACTCACATTTTCTTTTTGAGTTTTCTGAGTGAGAGGGAATGAGAGGAGTTTTATTCTATTGGGTAATTTGGGTATATACTATTTAAAGCGATAGGAAATAGTGCTGACGTCATGTTATCTAAGTTTTAGGGTTTCAGGAGCATTGTTCGAATATACTCATGATTGTGATAACAGAATCATTTTCATGACTGTCATCTTACTACCTTTTCTTACCATACTTTTAGGCTCATCTTGTATTCAAGTCACTATTTTTACACATGTAAAGTGAAATGAGTAAATTTTTTAATATACTATGTTCCAAGAATTATCTGTCCCATTTTCCTTTCACTTTGGCTTTTGTGGTTTTGCAACAGGGTCTGGCTATTACTTAAAAATCATGTCAGGCATTTGAGCTTTGAAATTTTAAACAAAGTTGGAGAACACAGCTCAACCAAATGTCACAAGATGTAAGTTTGAGAACTTTTGAGACTTTCCCACTCATTTCTTGTTCTTACTGTCACTACTTCTTTTTATAGCTATCCAGATTTATCTGCCTCCTCCTTAACACCTTGTTAAGCTGGCCTCCTGCCAGCTTTGGGTCATCTGGGGACACATTAACCATTAACTTTCTTCTTTACTGGGATCTGCTGTCACTGGTCACAGATGGGACACATGAGAGTTTGATATCAGTGCTGGGTCTGTGCCCATATGCAAGATGATTCTGCCTCATTAGGGAATATGATTTTTGTTCTGTAGTTCTTTCATGTTGCCTGAGGGCTATCATTAAAAAAAATTCTCACTTCTATTGAATAGGTATTTAGAAACTGATGTCTCTCTGTGTATTAGTTTTCTATGGCTGCTGAAACAAATTACCATAAAGTTAGTGGTTTAAACAACACAGATTTATTGTCCTACAGTTCCAGAGGTCAGAGGTCTGGCACGGGTCTCACTGGGCTAAAAATCAAGTTGTTTGCAGGGGTGCATTCCTCTCTGTCAGCTCTGGGTAGGATCATTTCCTTGCCTTTTCCAGCTTCTAGAGGCTGCTGTATTCCTTGACTTGAGGCCCCTTCCACCACATTCAAAGCCAGCAATGGTGAGTTGAGTCCTTCTCACATCCTATCATATCACTCTGACCTCTCTTCTACCTCCCTCTTCCACTCTTAAGGATCTTGTGATTATGTTTGGGCCACATGATAATCCAGGATTATCTCCCTATTTTAAGATCAGCTCGTTAATGACTTTAATTCCATCTGCAACCCCACATTCCCTTTGTCACACAAGGTTACACATTCACAGGTTCTGATGATTAGAATGTAGACAGTTTGGGGGAACATTTTCCTGCCTATCACATACAGTTAGACTTTTTACAGACAAAACATTTTATTTTATTAAAATATAGACACTAGAAGGTTCAAAAATGATGTGTACCACTCAATGAATTTTCACAAAGTGAACACCTTCATTAACTCTTCAACAAGGCTCAGATCAAGAAACAGCACATCTCTGCCTTCCCAGAGGCCTCCCTTGAGCTCCCTTTAAGTCACCACCTTTCTCCTTCAAGGATAACCATTCTTGATTTTTAACACCATGTGTTAGTTTCGTCCATTTCAAAAACAGCTTTGTTGAGATAAAATTCACATACCACACAATTCAGTGATTTAAAGTATACAGTTCAATGGCTTTTAGTATATTCCAAGAGTTGTGCAAACTTCACTGCAATCAATTTTAGAGCATTTTCATTATCCCAAAAAGGAACCCCACACCCCTTAACCATCACCTCTCCACATCCTCTTCCACCCTTACCCCTGCCCTAGGTAACCATTAATCTACTCTCTGTCTCCATTAGACTTACCTTTTCTGGACATTTCTAATAAATGGAATCATACAATACGTGTTCCTTTGTGACTGGCTTCTTTCATTTAGCATAATGTTTTCAAGGTTGATCTATGTTGTAGCATGTATGAACATTTCATTTCTTTTTATTGCTGAATAATATTCCATTGTCTGGATATACCCCATTTTATTTATGTATTCATTTCTGAATGAACGTTTGAGTTGTTTCCAACTCAATGAATAATGCTGCTATAAATATTCATGTACAAGTTTTTGTGTGGACATATGTTTTCATTTCTCTTGGGTACATTCCTAGGAATGGAATTGATGGATCATATGATAACTCTATGTTTAAATGTTCTAGAAACTGCCAAACCGTTTTCTAAAGCAGGGGCACCATTTTACAATCCCACTTGCAGTGTATAAGAATTCTGATTTCTCCACATCCTTGTCCACACTTGTTTTCATCTGTCTTTTCAATTATAGTCATCTTAGTGGGTATGAAAGGGTATCTCATTGTGGTTTGATTTGGATTTCCCTGATGGCTTAGGATGTTTAACATTTTTTTTATGTGCTTATTGGCCATTTGTGTATATCTTCTTTGGAGAAGGTCTATTCAGACTATTTGCCCACTTTTTATTTGGATTGTCTTTTTATTATTGAATTGTAACAGCTCATTATGTATTCTAGACACAAGTACCTTATCAAACATATGATTTACAAAACTTTTCTTTCATTTTGTGGCTGTCTTTTCACTTTCTTGACAGTGTCCTTAGAAGCACAGAAGTTTTTAATTTTGATGATGTCCAGTTTATTTTTTCTTGTGTTGCCTGTGCCTTTGGTATCATCTCTAAAACAAAACAAAACCTTGCTTAATCCATGGTCATGAATATTTATGCCTATATTTTGGTCTTTGATCCATTTTGATGTAATTTTTGTATATGATGTGAAGTAGGAGTCCAAATTTATTCTTTTGCATGTGGATATCTAGTTGTCCCAGTACGATTTGTTGAAAAAATGATTTCCATTTCACCCATTTTTAATGCATTCATCTAGCATGTACATTTTTTGCTGGCTTTTTTCACTCGAAATTGTATTGTGAGATTCATCCATATCTTTGCATGTAGCTTCTTTATTCTCAAGGGCCTCTAGTTTTCTGCTATATGAATTATCATAATTTATTCATCCATTCTACCTTTGTTGGGCACTTCAGTAGCATCTAGTTTGAGGCTATTATGAGTAGTGTTGACGTGAACATTCTAACACATGTCTTTTGGTAAATATCTGGACATATTTCTACCTGGCTATAAACATTAGAAGTGGATTGTTGGGTACTGGAAATCTTATACCCCAGCTTTAGTATAAGAACAATTACTGGTTCTCATATACTACCAAAGAAAATCTGGGAGATTCCACTAGAAATGTTGCTACTTAGTCATTAATCTGAATTCTCTCTTATCCTAAAAAGGCGTCTTATGCCACCCACAATGCAGAGCTTTCTTGGGGAATATCTAGGTGTGGTATAACAGGAAGGAATGATAATGAAGAGGTGGTGGTGGGAGCCTAATTTGTTAGGATTTGTTTTTCCAACAAATACTCTTTGAGTCTCTGTGTGTTCAAGGTTTTGTACCAGGCATGGGAAGAAGCCAATGTAGGGAATAGACATGCTAACATGTAAATAGAAAATTATTATATGGCTTGGTGAGTTCTCTGGTGTTCAGTGTGTAACTGGCATGCAAAGTAGGATAACTTTGCCCAGATTCCTGGGAGTCAGTGAAAGTTCCCAGAAGAAGTGGTGTATTATCTAAGCTGAGATCTGAATGATGGGTAGGAGTCCCCAGGTATGGGGTACTAGTCAGTAGAGTAATGCTACAGTAGAAAATAATGCCTACTGTCTACACTAGGTAGACACATTCTATCAAGGATGAGCTAAATCCTTGGTTTACCTAGAACTGGATTAGGTGAAAGAAGTTTAGTGTTTTCTTAGCTGGTTAGATTCCTTAGCATTCCTCTGTTACTGGCTGTTTAATTCAAAGTTGCTTGGAATCTTAGAAAGACAGAGGCTCTTGGCTTCTTTAAAAGTTTGTTTTTTGGTTCCCCAACCTCTATTTACTCAGGGAACAAAGACAGAGAATGACAATGAGTTAAAGAAATGGAGGTAAGGAAGTAGAGACAGCAAAAATTAAAAAAAAAAGACATTAAAAACTTCGACAATTGTATTTCAATAAATTTGGTTTCCTTTGCACTCGCATGTATTTTACTTGGTGAATTTAATAACCTTATTCTAATAAGGGATCCACAGTCACCAGTAGACTGCCAAAGAGGTCCACAACACAAAAAGGTTAAAAGCCCCTCACTTAGAATACAAATCCAAAACTTAATTATGCTAATAATTATGCTAATAAAATATGCATTTTATTTCTATTTAAAATAAGCTACCCCTGAAAACTGGTTATCAGTGTGAGTTGATCTAAAAGATCGATTCTTCCTCACCACTGTCCAGAAAAGACATAAGTAAGACTGATGCCAATGAACTTCTACAAGTAGAAGCACCTGGCAGCTCAGTGAGGGAATGTATAAATGGTTGGGGTTTACTTCTGGGGAACTAGGTCTTCAAACATTCTGTCATCGCTGGTCTGCAATCCTTTGGTAATAACTTCTATATGTACTCAAGTTCCTCTGAGTCATAGCTTAATTTTCTTTTCTTGAAGTGAAACTAAACCTTGAATAGGAAATAGATTTTTTCCTTGTAAATTTGCTTATTAACCACTATCCTGATTTCTCTGAAAACTATTAACTATAAACCTCTAATCACTATAAATCCAGTTTCAGCAAGAAATTACCTGGACAAAAGAAAGTGGAAGTGGGCAGGTACACAATCCACCAGTTGTGTTTTTCCAAGAGGATCATCTTTGTCTCCTTTAAGCAGATGTCAAATCGGAGCCTCCCAGCAGGATTACCAGGGAGTCTCTGAAACAGGAAGTTTGACTTTGTGTATCACATTAGGAAATCAAATTAGCTTTTTCCTGTTGCTTTTAATAAAAATATACAGATTCTGATTATTTGAACATAATTAGATTTCCTTACTTAGCATACACTTTGCTGTGAGTTACTGGGTATTGCTGAAAACCAGACAGAACCTGGAGCTCAAATCAGTAGCACTCTGCAAGAGTCACACTGCCTCAGTGCTGTGTTCTGGTGACCAACCTATCCTAGAGCGTGGGGTCCATTTTATACTTTGGCTTTGCTAAAAAATTGTCCTCCTGGTAAATAAGAGCTTAATTATTGAAAGGAGTAGTCTTCCTTTGAACTTTTTAGATTTTTGAGAATAATACCCATTTATCTAGACCAAGGATTGACATACTACAGCCTATGGTCCAAATCTGGCCCCCCATCTATTTTTTTACACATAAAATTTTATTGGAACACCGCCCCTCCCATTTGTTTACATAGTGTCTGTGGCTTTTACACTACAACAGAGTTGAGTAGTTGAGATGCACCACATGGCCTATAATGCCTAAAATATTTACTATCTGGTCCTTTAACAGAAAAACTTTGCTGACTCCTGGTCTAGACTATAGAATGTCTTTTGCATCAGTTTGTTTATGAGAAAAGAATGTTTAATGGCTTAAGAAAATCATTAGTATTCAATGGTTCCAATTTTGGTCTGAGTTGCTCAAGAATTCTGAGGCCATTTTATGCTTCCAATTTCCCCTCTATAAGTGATGAGGGACTACCTGTAAGGTATCTAAGATTATAGGGATAGTTGTGTTAGGCGTGTATCTGTCTATATAGAAGAAGCACAAATTAACCAAAAACGTACTTGAAAATATGGTACAACCAGAGCCCAGGGTCAAAGTGATACCTGTAGATATCCTGGGAAGCCTAATAATTTATTGTCTCTTCAAATTAATATTCTTTAACTATTTTTTTCAGTATATATTTAGCAGAGAGACTGGGTACTCTGTGAAGGAAGAAGAGGATCCTGTTAAGAATTTTGACAGAGATACTTAAATTTTGCTGAGATTATGACTGAATAACTGTTGGTAAAAACCAGTATCATTATGTATATTTTTGTCTTTGTGCCATTGTGCAAATAAAAAATTAATATGACGTGGAACATACCCCTTGGCATTTCTAATGAACAAAATAAAATGCAATATGTAAAGCATATTGAAGAAGACAAAGTGAATCTTAGCCTGTTTCTAGAGTGGGGATTTTTAGGGAGGGCCAGCAGGTTAGAAAAAGAAAAAAGTATCCTGCAAAAGTCAGAACTGAGGATTTGGAAATCTTGAGGGGCCATTAACGATGGGGTCAGAAGCCAAGTCTGACTGAGAAAGTAAATTTAGGCTGGCAGAAAGAAAGACGTGTGAACAATTGTAAAGCTGGGAAGGGGGCCTGATTTGGAACAAATTTATTACTGTGACATGCTGTACTGCTTCTCTTTAGGGTTTTATTTATCTCCTTGGCACACATAACATATGATACAGGCTTTCATATAGCTCTGCTTTCTGCAGCTTATCTGAGACTTCCCGGGGATGTAGCGTAGGAGTAGGAGTGTAGGATGTACACTCTTCAGTGAGATGTAGTGTAGGAGGTTGAAGAGATATGGCTCAGGAGGACAGCAATGACTCAGGTGGCCATCTGAAGACAATATAAGGGATGTTGCCAGATGTTTATGCTTAGTTAAAAGACCATCACTACCTGATACATTCATTCAACTGACATCTATCTATTAAGTGCCTACTATTGCCAGATCCTGTGCAGATACAGAATACAGGCAGAAATAGAGAAATGAGAGAAAAAAATCAGCTCCCTGTCCTGGTGGCACCAGTAATGGGAGAGAAGGCTTACAGTTACAGGATGTGTGATCAACATTATTTTTGGTGCAGGAGAGCATTATGCTAAGGGCGCTTGGCATAAGGGTACCTAAAGGAGCTTTAGGAGTTTAGTGTGGAGGGTGATCAGGGGAGTCTTTCCAAAGAAACTATGAAGTGAATCTTGAATGGTAAACAATAGTAAGTTAAGGGGATTCAGGGTGAGAGGAGGCAGCCCTAGTGTGTACGCATCTCAGACATGTAAGGGAGTTAATGCCATAGGGGCAAATCTTAACCAATAGAAGATGGGAATTGATGGATAAATGCTCTTCACTCTTGTCCTTTGGGTAGAGAAATCTGGAAAGCCTTCTGTAGGCTTCTTAGGAGGTACTAGTGAATGGTTCCCCTTGGCTCATAACAGTAACCACAATAATGCACCCGTATACTGGCTTTTTTTTCCTTCTCCTTCTTCTACTTTCTGCTCACTCACTCCTATTCCCTTCCAAGAACAATAAACAGGTGTCTGAAGGCATTGAGACAAGAGGTAGTTCTATGCACTCCCAAAACTGCCAGAGAATCACTGTGGCTGGAGAGCAGGTGCCTGTGGACAGGAACAAGAGGTCAGCTGTGGAAGCAGGCAAGGGCTGAATCAGAGATGGTCTTGAGGGCTGTGCTAAAAAGTTGGAGCTTTGTTCTGAAGGCAGTGGGGGAACCATGGAACTTTAGGCCTTGGAACGACATGATCACCTTCCTATTTAAGCACTTTTGCCCTAATTAAACGTTATAAATAACATGCCCTACACAACCTTTCCACCATTTGCAAGGTTTGCTAGCAAAGGGCTCCATGTGTCTCAGAGTAACTCTTCCAACACACTTGAATTGTATCCAAAGCAGACCCATCATTATCTATACAAAATACACTTGGAAAATGCAATTGAAAACATTTTCATAATTTTATAATAGTAAAGGAAATGTATACTCATAATAGCAAATTTAGGAGACAAGGAAAGCAAAGCAATAAAATTAAAATGAGCCATAATCCTATTGCAGCAGGTATATTGTTAGAATGTTGATATAACGTTAATATTTTAATATATCTTTCTCCAATTGTTAATTTATGTAGGTATATTTTGTGTTACACACTGTATTGCATATTCAAATTTGTATCTTTTTCACTTAACATTACGCATGAACACTTCCCAAGGACATTAAATGTTTTTGAAGTCATGAATTATGATGAGCACATAATAGTCCATTATATGGATGTGCCATAATTTAATGAATCCCTGATTGTTGGACATTCAGTTCATTTCCTGTTGTATGCTATTATAAATAATGGGCATTTTTTCCTTGTGCCTTAAATCTTTGTCTGAATTTATGACTATTATTTAGGAAATGCTTCCTGGAAGGCTTGAAGTAGTAATTTTGAATACTTTTATGATAAATAGATTAATTGGATAGCTTTAGAATCTAAGAACATAAACTTTGGAATTTTTAGAATATTCTTGATATGTATTATCAATACAAATTAATTAATAGAAAAGCTTACCAGTTTATACTCTCATGATATTTATTGTATACAACTACTTTGTCACCCTTCTTTCAATATTGTGAATATTATTATTCTTAAAAATCTTGATTATTTAAAAAATGAAAATTTCAGTCTAATTAAAATTTATATTGCATTTTCAATTTGCCAGTGAGGCTTAGGAAAATAATTTTTATCTTGTCATGGTTTACCTCTAGGGTATCTGAATATCTAACATCTAACTAATAATGGTGAGTAAACATCCATCATGGTGAAGACAAAATCAAAAACTTCATAGGTTCTAGAATGTCCACTCTCCCATCTGTAGTGTTAATCAGGGTAACCTAGAAACTTCAGCAAAACAAAATAAAAGCCCTAAAATTCAGAGACTTGCCACAATAAAAGCTAATTTTTCACTCATGTTTCAGTTCAGGGCGGGTAGGTTTGGTGGAGGAGGAAGTGCTCTGTTCCACACTGTTTTCAGTGGATACACTGTGGGCCTCAACCCACATCCTTTGGGCCTTGTCTCTGATTGCCGACTATGACGGAGATGAACAATTGTTGCTAACAGCATCCCACCTTCAGCGTGCACTGTGCTCCTCAACCTCGTTCTCTCCCTGGAGGCCCGTGAACTCCATGGTCCCCGGGAAGGTATAGGAAGAGCTCATGCAACCCTAGCGCTTGTGCATCTTAGAACAGCAAGGGGATTAACACCCCTGAGGGCAGTGCTCTGTCTGTGGGAGGATGGCAGATGAGAACTCATGCACAAATGCTCCTACATCCCAACCTTTGGGCAGAAAATCCTGGGGGCCACTTTGCGGGCCTCTCAGATCTCAGCAACTATCTTCCCTTTGCCCACACCAGTGACCTGAATAAATCTCCTTTATAATAGCTTCCTTCATCCACTGTCTCACTATCCCTGCTTCCTCATCCTGCTTTCTAGGATCAAGGTCCCAATAAACAACTTGTTCCTAAGTCCCTTTCTGAGGCTGTGCTTTCAGGGGAACCCAAGCTAAGATATTCAGGGACATAGGTTCTCTCCATCTTATGGCTTTTCTATCCTCTAAATCTTCCAAAAGAAAGTGCCAGAATGTGGAGGACTGTATGGGAGGTGTCCATGGGTCAGACCCAGAAGTGGCAGATATCACTGCTGCCCACCTTCTGTTTGTCAGAATCAATCACAATGGAGGCTGAGAACTGTTGCCTAGCTGTGCTCCCACGAGGAGAAGGGAACAGCAATCCAGGAACACGTAACATTGTCTGCCACACTAGCTTAGTAAGTTTCAAAACTCTCATTTCTATGTCCTAAGAAAAGAAACGGAACTTGTCTCTTTTGTCAGTGATGGGGGACGACCAAAGATTATTGTTTTGCCTCAGAATTTTTAGAAATTAGCACTATATTTTTCTCTTTATTCTGGGAATGTAAAAACTTGTTCTACTTCTTTTCCCTTGAAATTATGGCTTCCAGGTTCTTTCAGAGGAGTTTGTGTTTCCCAAATGACTTGTCCCTTGTGATTGCAGTTTTTCTTATTGTCCTTAAGTACTCACCTAGTTACAGACGGGATGGTTGTGGTTGCAATACCCTAGTGCAGGTATAAATTCATGTGTACTGAGTATAAATTTAGTCAATGAATATTTTGAGTATCTACAGGGACTTTATGTTTATCAATGAGGGATAAACAAAATTTATGTGGATGGAGCCCTAATCTGGTTCTTCAATTTATTAACTGTATGAACATGGACAAATCAATTAACTTCTCTGAGACTCAATTCCATCCTATGTAGAAGTGAGAATAATAATATTAATCTTGCCTTTTGATTTTTAGTTCTTCATTTACCTGAATGCATCTAGATATATAGCATGCACTCAAGAAATGTGAATGTGCCTTCTGGAATGCTTTTACATTGTCACTAACTTATGAGAGAAAGAAAAAATTAAAAACTGTGATTTACTAGCCAACCCTCCTTCTAATGAAGTCTTTTATTACTGAATTGGGTAGTCAAATTGAGGGAAGAACTAAATTGATAAAGTGTATTTGAAGAAATTGTAGAGAAAAGGGGAGAAAGAAGTCATAACCTGGACGATAAAGGAAAGAGAACTCTGGGGAAACAAAGATGTCCAATAAAATTGTTCCTTCAGGCTATGGTCAGTCTGGTGTATGATGTGAATTCTCCATTACCATAAAAAACTAGTAACATTAGTGTCAACTTGCCAATGCTTTGGCAGTTGGATTTGTTTGTTTGGGGACATCATACATGGCTGGCTCTGCTCTCAAAGTGGGCTTCAGTAGTCTAAACAAAGGCTACTCAGATGGGCCAGCACACTTGAGACATCCTCTACTTCTCTGAAGAATTTTCTGCACTTTTGTGTTTGGAAAGTCACATAGACTCACTTACTGAAATTCAGATGAGAGGTAAAACCCAGAACTTCTCCTCTAGAGATGGGGTGTGGGGCGATAGGGCTGAATGGGTTTTGTAACCTCCTTTGGCCCAAAGACCATAGAGTTTGCAGATCCATAAGAAGCTTACCAGAAGAACCAATGTTATTTGCTGGAAACCAATACCGTATAATGGGCTATATAAGAGCATGGGATTTGGAGGTAGTTACATCTGGATTTGAACCCCAGTCCCAGCACTTACTATCAGAGTGACATTGGACAGGCTAAGTGACATCTCTAGCCTCAAATTCCTCATTTATAGAACAATGATAGGGATACCTATCTTGCAGTGTTTGGGGTGAGGGTTAAATCAGTAAATACATATATAGTGCACTTGCCACAGATTTTGGCACATAGTAAGTAGCAGTTTATTATTAATAATAAAAGATAATAAGTACAACAGTCTGGCATATCAGGCCCTATCATGTTGCATTAATGTGATGCTGGACAATGGATGAATTCAATCCCTGTTCCCCAAGGGTAACTGTAGCTATCTGTTGGCGTCTACATTCATTCTACCACACAAATGTGTAACAAGGCCACTCTGCAGGTGAATTATTTTTGTCTGGCAAACTTGGGTATAAAAATTATTCTTGGAGGCATCAGTCTGAAAAGCGTATTCATTAGCTTTAAAAATGAGAAACCTGATACATTCATACCCATCTTATGTGTACACTTATGTCATGGTCAAGGTACTGAGGAGACAGAGGAGAAGGTTAGCATTAAACACACAGTGCTTTCATAAATGGACTGTAATTCATTATTTGGTCATCAGAGTGATACAGTTCAATGGATTGCAGCACAGAAAAATGCCAAAGTGTTTTACATAATGTCAATGTGCGCTTGGTAATTATCATTTACGTAGCACCTTGTGTTTTCAACATGCATTGCACTCATTTAAAGTCGGTGGGTAATATTTTTCCTCCTGGAGGGCTTTGGAAAATAAATATAGAATAATGTAGGAACAGGACTGATTCTTAGCTCCCCATGTTTCATAGTTGAGAGGACCCAGCAAATGAGGTGGAGAACTGATGATACCTGATGATCTTTGTTCCAATATGAAGTTCTTGTCATCACAAAAGATGCCTTATTCTTACTTATTTCCTCTAGTTGGAGAGATTTCTTTGGGCCAATGTTTTATGGCCCTTTGTGCTCCAGATCCCAAATGAAGAGGTGAGATTGGCATCAGCAAAAGTAGGCAGAAGTGAGCATACTTTTTAGACAAAGACTCACATTTATGTAGTAGCCTACATTTTCCACAATAGTCTTACATGTTTATCACATGACCTCTGCCACACTGTGAGAGTGATAAAGGGCAAGAATTATCATCTCTCTTCTACAGGTGAAGAAACTCCATTGCAGAGAGTTAAGTGACTTCCAACTTCAAGATCAACATCCTTTTGACTCTATTACAAAATCTCTGTGCTAGCAATCTTGGTTTTGTTGAGTGATGATAGTGGAAGCTACAGTACCAACTTATGGGTCTGGTGGTAGACAAAGTGATCGTTCTTCCATACAGCAAATGTTGGAAAAGGCAGCCCTTCCTGGGAGTGGATCCAGCCCTGCTCCAGCCAAGGTAAGTGGCTTGGCAAGTGGAGCATCAGCTGGATTTCAACCCTTGTTTACCCACTCACCCAGATATGCTTGTGAAACCCTAATGGTAGCTCTGCTGGTGGGCGAGGGGAAGGAAGGCTGTGGTAACTGGCCTCCAAAGATAGTTGTCAATAATTCCTCCAGTTTCTGTATGTTCATGACATACTTCATAGAGAATTGGAGTTTGTTTCTCCTCCCTTTAAATATGAGTTAGTCTTCTGACTATTTTGACCAATAGAATTCTGTCAAACTGATAGTCTAATATTTCTAAGCCCAGGCCTGAAAAGGACTGTGAGCTTCTGCTTCCTTCCTATTGAGATGATCCTTCTTGGAATCAAGTCACCATGCTGTAAGGAAGCTCAAACAGCTACAAGGAGAAGCCCATATGTTAGAGAACAATGGCCCCTAGCTTCAGCCCTAGTTGAGCTCCCAGACAGCAGCCAGGACCAACTGCCCCATATGAGTTAGGCCATTTGGACTTTCTAACCATCCCAGTGCCCCAGCTGATCCCAAATGAAATAGAAGACCTGTGTTGTCAACTCCCAGATAATGAGAGATAATATTATTTAGATGTTAAGTTTGGAATTGATTTGTTATATAATAGTAGATAACTAAAAAGGAACTCACATGGATTATTGAGGACTGGGGCATGTGTGACCAGATTTAGTGATTCCAGAGTTACTCCCTGCCCATATTTTTTGAGTTCTCAGGACACTACTATAAAGTGCTTTACACTTTCCCAGTTGAAACCATTGACTGATATAGGGCAGGAATGGGAGAGGACATGGACTGGGCAACAGAGTTGCTATCACTTGCAGTCCTGGTTCAGAGTTTTACCATTCATCATTTTCCCAGGCATGTACTTTCCTATTTACATAAAGGGAGAATCAGACCTGCTGCTAGTCTCACAACTGAATTGGCTACAGTCATAGGAGCTGGCAAGTGCAGTGGACTGAATGGTGTCTCCAAAAAAGATATGTCCATGTCCTAATCCTCAGAACTTGTGCATGTTACCTTATTTGGAAAGAGTCTTTGCAAATGTAATTAGGTTAAGGATCTTGAGGTGAGGAGATCATCGTAGATTATATGAGTGGGCTCTAAATCCAATGACAAGTGTCCTTATAAGAGTCAGAAGGCGAGGAGACAATGTGACCATAGAAACAGGTATGGCTCCAATATTTCCACATAAGAAGCTTTTTATATAAATGTCTGCAGCCTGGTTGGAACAAAGAAACAAGAGAACTTGCCTTGAAGCTACGTTTGCATAGCAAGCACACTGTTTTTCCTTTGGTATAGTTATCGAGGGTGGGAATCAGGGCTAGTTTTCATGAGGAATTGACACTATGAACTTCAAAAGATAAGAAATGAGTTGGCCAGGGTAATAAGATATAGGAGGACTGGGGAAAAGGCATTCCAGGCGCAGAGCCCTCTGTAGGTTCTCAGTATATTTTTAATAAAGAAGCAAGTGTCTACGTACCTCTAAGTGCTTTGCATCATTACCACCTTTGGAACAACACCCAAGATGCCTACTATGCCAGCTGTCAGCCTCCTCCTCACTTCCTCTCCCCTTCCTTTAACCTACAAAAACACTGCCTGCTGATGAGTTGTAAGTCATTTTGCAGAGGAAATTGGGTGTGCAAATCCTGTGATTAGACAAACATCCCTCATTAAAAGTTGTAATCCACTGGCCCTCCGTGTTGACACCTTAATTCTGAACTCTTAACAGCCTGAGCACACTCAATGGCCCTGAACAACTCCACCTTCCTCATCTCTTTCCCAGCCCCTCCCCTCCTTGCTTGAGTCTCCACCAGAAAATGACACAGTCTTCCAGATGGGGTAACACGGCCTTCTCTTACTTGCAGTGATAATAATGTTTTCTCAGTTTTATTACAGTCTCTTGAGAGTGGGACTGATTTGCATATTCCCTAACACTTAATTAAGGATGTCACCTTCCCAGTGCCTTGAAAACAGTTGCATTTTTTCTTCCTCCCCGGGCAGACCTCCAACAGTTACCTCCCACATTTTCTGCTGCAGTCCTTTTTATTACTTTAATGACAAATAATTGGACAGATTCTGAGTAATGAGGGTGAGAGCCAAAGGACTGTTGCAAGGGAGATGGCTGCGTGTTACAAGACACTTTTAGTGGTCTCTAAATCAGACAGACAAGTAGAGTAATGATCATCTTGCCGTAATGAGACACAATTAAGAATCACTGCGGCAAATGACAGAGCAGTTCATTGAACAATAACCTCCTTCTTCACGCTCTCTCTCCCTTTTTTTTTCCAAAGGAGATCGAAGCTTAATTATAGCATCGCCATTTGCAATGCTATCATTAAGACTATGTCAGCACTTCCAATATAAATCGCATATTTTCAAGGGTTTATTACTTAAACATAAAAACTGGCTCCATTTTGAAATTTAGGGTGTCAGATCTCAATCTAAGAAAATCAGAAAATATAGATTCTCAATGTTAGAAAAGCTCTTACAGGTGCTCAATTTATAAGTGATCTCTGAATGCTAGTATACATTTAATGGATCAGGGTGTTTTTGCGTATTTCTAAGGGAAGACCCTTTTGTCCAATGTTTCTCAAACTTCAGCATGCATCAGGATCACAGGCAGATTGTCCTGCCCCACCCCAAGTTTCAGATTCAATAGAGGGAGCGGGGCCGAATTACATTTCTAAAAAGTGCTCAGGTGATACTGCTGCGCTCGTCCAGGTACCACACTTTGACAACCACTATATCAGTCTTTACCATGAATAAGGATCAAAAACAAAACTCCAAACCACCAAACCGCATATGTCAAAGGTTAGTGACTGTGATTTGTATTTAAGAGACCATATCCAAAGCCACGTAGGAAACAAAGTGTCCCCTTCAGAAATCCACCCCATGACCCCACTCCACTCTAAACGGCAGTTATTCTTTTCCAGTCAGTCGTTTAAAAATAAAAGAGAAACTAAAAACCAAATATATACTTGAGGAATCACTGCAATTTAAAATGAAGCATTCATTTTGATTTTGCTTTGCAAGTCCCCTTTCTAAGGAGCAGAACACCCTTTGGAATGTTGTCATTCTCTACACGAGTTCTCCTTCCCTGGTGCTGTCTATCTCCCCTGATATAGTGTGTTTGGAATGGCCATTACATTCCCAATTTTGTAGATATAGAAATGGAAATAGAGTATAAATAATTTGCTCAAAGTCATGGAGATTTTGTGCTAATGGTAGAGACATCTCTCTGGATGTTTTCCTACTGACTTATAATCCATATTTTACAATATTTATAGACGGACGGCTCCAACGCTGTTATACTTAATTCCAGTTGTTTTGTGATTGTTTCACAGCAATTCAATTTGCTATGGAATAAGACCAGTTAAGGAAATTGGAGAATAATTCATCATTTGTGTCCCAAATCCTTTTAGAAGAATGTGGGATCATAAATAATTAACAACAAAATGATTTCCATCCTCTTGTCTTGGAAACCACGTTGCAATTAGCCAAGTGCATTATACTACATGTTTAATAAATAATATAAAATAAATTTGGGATAGTGGAAAAATTCAGTAGTGACTATAAATGTGTCTGTGGAAGCACACTCTTGAGTGAAGGAAAGTAACTTCTTTTTTGTTTTTTTTAACTGAATTTACCAAACCAACCAATTTTTCTAGAATTGTGAAGATGCAATCTAAGGACAAGTTAGTGAATTGAGGGGTTTGAATAATGCAAAAAAAGTTTTGCTGATTAACAGACTTTATGAGATTTAGACGCCTAACTTTCAGCAACCGCAGAGCTTGGTGGTTTTGTCATATGTAGGAACATAGAAGCACCTGACAATTATCTCAGGGATTATGCTAGTCAGGACAGACTGAGTTATGCTGCAGTAACAAAAATCAACAAATACAGCAAACTCAAAGTATCACAGAGGTTTATTTCTTGTTCATGCAAAATCTGTTGTGGTTCTAGGTGACTCTCCAGGGCAATGTTCCTCCATTTAGCAACTCATTTATCCAGGCAGCTTGGATCTTTTGGTTCCACCATCTCCACTGAGGCCTCCTCAGTCGCCTTGGTGGGGGAAGAGAATGCTGGAAGGCTTTGCATCGGCAATTAAAGCTTTAGCCCAGTAGAGTCAGACGTCACTTCTGCTAACAGTCTATTGCCTAGAACTAGTCACATAGTTCTGTCCAAGTCCAAAGGGACAGGGAAAGGTCATCCTCTCACACATCCAGGAGGAGAGAGGGCTGGATAAATGTAAGGACTAGAAGTCGTTATCACAGTGATTCAGACAAAACTTCCCGTTTTCAATATTCTACACAAAATTACTTCACTCCCTAGCATCCGTCTTTGCTTTCTAATTGCATGGTATGAAATTTTTATTTATTGTATCTGGCTAATTGTCTCTGCTCTGCGTTTTTACCATTAAAACATAAACTAAGGCCTTAATCATGTTGAACATACGTGGTTCACAAAGTACTTTCAAATATATTGTCTCAGTTAATGTGATCCCGTAATAATGTGCACAGAAGGATATCATTGTGATTAATCTCGGGAAATAGGCTCAGCAAAGCTCAGAAACTTCCTCAAGTTTTCTTAGTCATGTAAGTGCTGAAGATGAAACCAAAGCCCAGATCTTCTGAAGTCTTATATTCAGTCTACCATACCACATTACTGTCTTTGTTGGAGCTCTTTGTGCTCATTCCTCTCAAATAAGTAAATTAAAATTACTCTTGTGCCCTTCAACATGGAAGATTCCGTATCTGGCTTGCTTTAGAGTTTCAGACTCAGTTCAGAGTGTTTATGAAGTCTGGGGTTGTTTTGTCATAAGGTTGCTGCAGAAATCATTAGTCCATAATTTCCTTAAAAGTCTAAAATGCACTCAGCTTCTATTCCATTTTATTTGATTCTCACATGTGCTTTTAAAATTTTGGATTACTGGCCATTAAGTTAATTTTATTAAATATCTGTAATTTCAGGGTCTCGGCTAATGCAGTTCTGATATGTACCATTTATACTTCTTTACCAGTAATTGAGATCTGTCAACTTTTATGGTGTCATTTTATAGTTCCTCTTACCCCAGAACTTTAATGCTTTTTACAGAAACTCAGCTCCTTGGAATTAGGTGTTTGCCTTTGTACCAAGGGAGAAAACGAGGCCCACTGGGAGCCATATTGCAACTTACCTCCAGACCACTTGTTCTCCTCATGGCTCTGGGGATGTACACAGCAACATTCTGAACCGATTTTCCCATTTCAAAGTGAACTATGAATGCAGTTGTAAAGTATATAAATGTTCATTCACAAAATCCAGTATACAAGAAATGTAATTTTCTTTCCCCTTAAGTAACTCAGGCTAAATATCTCTTATAAGCCCCTGTTCAACTGGGTGGCAGAAATGTAATTTCATTTTATTTAGGGTACCTGCCTGCAATTAATTCTGTTGGTGCCCCCACCCTGTCCCCTTGGCATTCATCATTCCCATACATGCCAACAGTGTCTTACTGCCAACGTCTACAACTCTCCACCTGAGGGCTCTCTCATCCACATGGAGGGCAAAATGGAAGTACTGAAGAGCAGCCCCCAGCCAATTATGGATGGATAGTTTAAGAACCCATCAAATAAAAGCAATTTCTACAGATGACCTTCTACTCTGTAGAAACTGTTTTATTTACTGGATACTTATGTATCATTTTCCATCTAAAGGAAGGGCTATAGCCAATGGCTGAGTGATATGAGAATACAAAAGGTAAGCCCTTGCCTCAGGGGAGCACAACTCTGTGGTACAATTTATGCTCCAGAGCCCTTGTGGATGTGAGACCATATCCTTGCTCAGTTTTTACCCTTCTCTTTCCTGCTTCACTCCATCCCTTACAGGACGTTTCCTCAAGAGCACTCTCTCAATTCATCACGTATATTCAAATCCCTGTCAGGAAGTATGCCTCAAGGGAATTTGACCTAAGACACTCAATTATACAAGATAGGTTATTTCCTAAGATTTACATAGTTTTACAGTAAAAAAGCTTTTTCTCATTTTCTAAAAAGACAGGACAAGTCAAAGTTATGATTTACAGGGGTTTCTTTCATATGATATTTTATAATCAGTCAAATTCAAGGTCCTATTTGAGAAGTCTTATTTTCTTGGCTAAATGTAGCCTTGCTATATGAAACTTTAGCCAAAATAACTTGCCAGAATAATTTTGCATTTGAAAGGTAGGCTTGAGCTCCTCTTGGTTGGAGATAAGAATTACAAATAGTCAAAGACTATACATGAACTCTGCAGGTGTCAGGAAATGAAAGAATACAAAGTGGAGTACTTGAGCATCTTTTGTATGCAAACAGACTGTCTGTCTATCTTTCTGTCTGTGTCTGTTTATCTATTTATTTATCTATCCATCTAGTTTTGAATGTCTTTATACCCACACAGGCTCTTTTTGTTAGGGCAACATAACTATCTATTGCTAGTTTGAAAGCAGCTTAATATATACTGTGTAAAAACACTGAGTTAGAGACAGTTTAAGAAAGTGCCTCAGTATCATAGTATAGGGGTGGTGATTAGGGCAATACTGATTGGGTGGGCTGCTCTTTCTCAATTCTTATTCGGCCATAAGAGCTTGGTTTTATTCTATTGCACTTATTGGGCCAATAAATGCCCGATCTTGACAACCTCTCTAGTCCCATCTCTTTGTATGCCGTGCTTCATCCATTTTTGAAAAATTTTCAATATAGTTCACAGAAAGTGCCCTGCTATTTTCAACTTTGAACTTCACACAGGTCACTCTGCCTGTGCCTCTTTCTCCTACCTATATTTTTGCGTGGTCAACTCTACTCATTCATCAAATATCCCACCCACTAGGAAATCACTGATTACCTGTGGATCCCATTGCATTTTGCTTACCTGGATCCTTGTCTTTTAATTCATCTGAATTGCTTTTTAAGTTGTCTATTGATGTCAAGGAACATATATTCAGTTCTGTATTCACAGTACCAAACACAGAGCCTAACATACAGTAAATGTTCAAAAATAGTACTTAATATTATTTGAGTTGTTAAAAGTAGAGACAGAACACGTATCTGAATTTTAATTAAGTTCCCACAGTTTCAAAGCTCAGACATAAAACACCTTTACTGCTCAATACCTATCCACATCAAAAATATTTTTGCCTTTTATTCTCCTATATTCTAATGTTGATAAATATTGCACACTATAATGCAAATAAATGTGAATTTACTGCATGGGGAAATTGCAAATTATCTTGCAAACCATGCAGGATTTCACAGAGTTGATTAAAGTGATGTTGAAGAACTACTGGATTCAGTGCAAAGCCATTGAAAAACATGGCTGTCCAAACGAGGAGTGAAGAAGATAAGCATGCAAAGATGGCTCAGTCAATCAGTATTTCAAACAAGAATAATTAGTATAATAAAGGATTAAGAGAATCCTTTGGAAAATTGGTCGAAATCTTTGATTATTTTTACAAAAATTACCCACTTTATAGAAATATTGTAAAAGTAAGATGTCATGTAATAAATCTTCTATCAATATTTCACATCTTTAAATTTTTTTGTCCCTTAAGAAAAGTAAAACTAATTCTAGGAATTAGTGTATAGATGCAAATCTTACCTAAATTTTATTAGTTTATAAGATAAATACACTTTTTTCCTACACTTTTAGGTTATATTTATAAAGTACCGGCCCAATCAAAACATTTTTTCCACTTTTTACCATGAGATTTTGGTTTCCATTTTAGGTGGATTCACTTTAAGTGGTCTTCTTTCTTGGGCACTAATTATCTTCATGTATTGAGAACCTTTTGTAGTTTTAGGGACGAAACTAGAACTGAAATATGGCGATTGTAGGGAGATGACCAGGAGACTTTTGAGAATGAAAGGGAGCATAATTAACAGGCATATCAGGACAGTAGGTATAACCTGGAACTGCTCGAGGCAAACCAAAACAGACAGCTGCCCTTGTTTTAGGAATTTGTATGTATTGAACTATCTATGGAAGAAATTGTTTCTGATGGTATGAGCAGTCTCCTACTATAGTGTCTTCCTTGCCACTGGAAGTATTCAATCAGACTATCTGTCAGCAATGATATTGATGACACCTGAGGACCCCTTTCCAATCTCCAAGAGCACTGCTCTTTGACGTATACCTAAAGTCATTAGAGGGTTTGGCTTGGCTGTAGAGAGCCTTTTCACTTAAAAAAAAAAAGACATTGCATTCTGCCTGCCCTGTAAACCTACCTGATGGATGGGGTTTTTGGTGTTTGATAACCTTTGCTGGCTTATTCAAGTTTCATCACATTCCTCTCCTGAGTCCCCATTCCACCTTTGGCTGAGACTTAGATTACCTTAAATGTCTATCCCAGGCACTATCTAGCCTTATGGCACTAGCTTCACAAAGGTGAAAATGGAAGTGGGGACCTTAATGTCAGAGATTGAAGGTCAAGTTTTAAGTATCATGTTATTTATAAATGAGAAAGTGGAAGAGTTTACCAATTGGTTAGTGCTTTAAAAAGCAGGGGGTGTTTCTTACTCTTTATAAAGAGAACAACCAGATGAAAACTCTCCTATTTTCTTCAAGTATTGGGGTAGATTAATATTTCCTAAGAGTAATTTAATAACATATTCTACAAGACTCTGATTTAAAATAGCAATTTGAAAACATGAGTGTATAAGCTGGGAAACAGTCATTTAATATCTGGATATCTACAAAAGCTGGAATGAAGTAGGATTTTTTCTTGAACCCTGCCACTAAGATAGCTGCCCTAACTTCTGCCAATCATATTTTCAACTTACTTAGAGAAGATCTTATCTGCAGATAAAACAAGAGAAAATTAAAAAACAGAAGACAACAAAGGTAGAGGTAGAAAAAGTGGACAATTCCAAATATACAACTTCAAATAATCCTGTGTTTTCATGACCACTTCTCATCTTTCTTCTCCATCTCCCTTGTTGTGGCTCATACCTCTCAGGGTTTTTGCTGCTGACAGTATATTCTTTCTAATCAGCAGATCTCCTTGTGTGTACTCTAGGGGCAGCATCTCTGCTCTGTTCTCTCTCTGTCTGAGTTTTTCAACAACCTCTTACCTTGAGAAAGTTGTTAATAATATTTCATGTACTGATGACTTTATCTCTGCCTATACACTGTAAAGTGAAGCAGACAAGCACCACCCACATACATATCAGGTTTCCTGATACTCCATACTTATATAAATGGAAAAGTGAGAACCATTAGACATTTAGGAAATCCTGAAGTGTGGGAGAGGAAAGACAAAAATAAACAAATATTTGTGAAACAGAAAATTTACAAGTAGCAGAACAGAACTTTAAAAAATGTGATTGAAGACTTCCAGTCTGGATAAGATGGCATAGACCCCATTATCCTCATACCAACAAGCAAACAAAGACAGGATGAAAAAGGAAAACTATCGACCAGTATCTCTTCTAAACTTAGATGTAAAAATCCTCAGTAAAATGTTAGCAAATTGAATCTAACGATACATAAAAAGAATTATATACCAAGCCCAAGTTGGATATATTCCAGGTATGAAAGGCTGGTTCAACACTCAAAAATTAATCAATGTAATCCACCATATCAACGAGCTAAATAAGACAAATCATATGATCATCTCAGTTGAGGCAGAAAAAACATTTGACAAAATTCAACACACATTAACGATAAAAATTTCAGCAAGTTAAGAATAGAGAGGAATTACTTCAGCTTGATAAAAACATCTACAACAAAATCTACAATTAATATGATGTTGAGAGACTGAATCTTTTCTCTCTAAGATCAAGAATAAGATGAGGATAACTTATTCTCACCATTAACATAGTACTGGAAGTTCTAGCTACTCAAATAAAGCAAGAAAATGAAGTAAAAGGCATACAGATCAGAAAGGAACAAATAAAATTGGCTATTTTTCCAGATAACATGATTGTCTGCATATAAAATTCCAAAGAATCTACAAAAGAACGCCTAGAACTAATATAATAAGTTCAGCAAGGTCATAGTATCAAGATCAACACACAAACATGTCAATGTCATTTCTATATACTACAATGAACATGTGGAAACCAAAATAAAAAGCACTATACCATTTACAATCTCTCCAAAGAAATCAAAATACTTAGATATACACTTAACAAAATGTGTATAGAATCTGTATGCTGAAAATTATAAAATGCTGCTGAAAGAAATCAAGGAAGACCTAATAAATGGAGAGACATGCAGTGTTCATGAATTGGGAGACTCAACACAGCAAAGATGTCAATGCTTCCGAAATTGATCTATCAGTTTAATGCAATTCCTATCAAAATCCCAGCAAGTGTTTCTATACATATAGACAAGCTTGTTCTAAAATTTAAGTGGAAAGGCACAGCCCTAGAAGAGCTAAAACAACCTTGACAAAGAAGGATCAAGTGGGAGGAGTCACTCTATCACATATTAAGGCTTACTATACAGCTACAGCAATCAAGACAATGTGGTATTGACAGACGGATAGACACATAGATCAATAGAACAGAAAAGAGCACCCAGAAATAGACACACACAAATATGCCCAATTGATTTTGGAAAAGATCCAAAAGCAATTCACTAAAGGAAGGATAGCCTTTTCAACAAATGGTGCTGGACTATTGGACATAGGCAAAAAAATGAACCTCGACTGAAACCTCACACCTTATACAAAAAATAACTCAAAATGGATCTTACACTTAAATGTAAATCTATAAAATGTTTAGAAGTAAAAACATAGGAAAAAATCTTCAGGATCTAGGGATAGGCAGAGATTTCTTAGACGACACTAAAAGCATGAAAAAAAGGGAGGAAAAATTGATAAATTGGACCTCTTCAAAATTTAAAATTTTTGCTCTGTGAAATCTCATTTAAAGAGACTGGGAAGGCAAGCTGCAGACTGGGAGAAAATTTTCACAAACCACATATCTAGTAAAGGACTGATATTTAAAATATATAAAGAACTCCTAAAACTTAGCAGGAAGAAAACCTAACAATCCAATTAGGAAACGTGCAAAAGATACACAGAGACATTTCACTGAAGAGGATATACAGATGGCAAATAAGCACATGAAAAGATATTCATCATTAGCCATCAAGGAAATACAAATTAAAAGTGCAATGAGATATCACTACACACCTATCGGAGTGGCCAAAATAAGAAAATAGTGAAAACACAGAATGTTGGTGAAGATGTAGAGAAACCAGATCACTCATACATTACTGGTGGGAATGTACAATGACACAGTCACTTTGCAAAAGAGTTTAGCAGTTTCTTATAAAACTAAATATGCAACTACCATATAACCCAGCAATTGCACTCTTCGATATTTATCCCAGAAAAATGAACATGTATGTTCACACAAAACCTGTACGTGAATGTTCAAAACAGCTTTACTCATAATTGCCAAAAATTGGAAATAGCCTAGATATCCTTCAGCTAGTGAATGGTTAAATAAACTGTGTTAAAAACATATCATGGAATACTACTCAAAAACAAAAAGGAACAAAATATCAAAACATATAAGAAATTGGATGAATTTCCAGGTAGTTCATGCTCAGTGAAAAAAGCAAATCTCCAAATGTTGCATAATATAATGACTTAATTTATATAGCATTTTAAAATGACAAAATTATAGAAATGGAGTACAGATGAGTGGTTGTCAAGTAGAAATGAAGGGAGCTAGAAGGAAGGTGGGAGGTTATAAAAAGGCAGCATGAGGGATTCTTATGGTGATAGAACAACTCAGTACCTTGACTGTGGTAGAGGATACACAGACCTGCACTTGTGATAAAATTTTGTAGAACTAAATACACACACATGCACATACTCACAAATGAGTCCAAGTAAAACTAGAGAAATCTGGATAAGATCAGTGGATTGTCAATATCCTGATTGTGATATTATACTACAGTTTTGTAAATGTTTTTTGGGGAAACTGGGTAAAGTGTGCTTGGGATCTCTGTATATTATTTCTTACAACTGCATATGAATCTCAATTATCTCAAGAAACATTTCAATTAAAAAAAGAAACTTGAAAAAATGCGACTGGGATTCTCAAGAGAGTCAAAAATGAGATATCACCTATAAAACAAGAACAGGTTGCTAAGAAATGAAAAATCAGAAAAGACACAATACTCCTGGAAATTGAAAACACTATTGCCATAATAACAAGTTTAATAGAAAATTTGGAAGATTCCAGAATGTAGAACAAAAGGACAAAGAGAAAGAAAATACCAGGGGAATAATAAAAGGTGTAGAGGATCAGTCCAGGAGTTCAAATATCTATCTAATAGGATATCCAGAGAGAGAAAAAGGAGAAAGAATGTAGAGTAAGAAAGTGTTAAAGAAGTGAGAGGACAAAAAAAATCCCAGAGCTGTGGAGAACAAGAAATCTTTGCGGACAAAGAATCCAGTAACCAATAAGCAGGATGAATTAAAACAAACTCCAACCCACATCAAGTTACATTCTGAGCAAATCATTCCAAACACGCAAGAATTCAGGAAGTTTACTTCTTATTCACCTTATCTGAGGAAATGAGGATATACTCCAGCACTCAAAGGAGAGAACTTGTTGAAACCATGAATCCAATAAAGTGAAATACTGAGACAGCAGTTGAGTAGCAGACTTATAAAGCAGCAAGTCCAAATTAAAACATGGGGTTAGTGGGATCCAAGTAAAATATCTTCGAAAGATGAGGGTGTACAGCAAGTAGAAGAGAATAATAGCCTGCAAAGCGTTAGGCACATGATGGAGAGAGATAATTCTTTCAACTACTAAAAAAAAGGCAATAAGAAATACCAGGAAAAAAATATATGTAACTCATGGCCCCAGCACAAAACAAACCAACACATGGCATGGTTTTCATCTATTGGTAGAGGGAAAGAAAGGAGAAATTTCACCAGTGACTTTGATTTTGACTAGAGTCAGTGACTGATACTGGGAGCATTGTGATTTAAATGATAGAGGGAGGTGTGATGTCATAGCAACTGCAGACAATGAAATGTAACTCCAGTGTACTTTTTGACTTCAGAATGAGCTATATTTATATTTACAATTGTTAAAAAACAAGACAACAGGGACAAAATAGAGTCACTTATACTAAGCCCTGTGTCACCAAACTGAGACTTAATTTATGGTTTCAGTTCTCCCAGAAATGGAATCTTAAACCAGTCAATCAGAAATCTCCTGATCAGCACGAGATAGATAATCTGCCTGAGGAACCCCTACCATCCCCTAAAGGAAAGTGAGCTTGCAACAACCAACCTACTTTTTTGCCTAGGATAACTTCTTTGTTCCCCTCCCTTCTGCCTATAAAAGTTTTTCATTTTGTACATTTCCTCAGAGCTCCTTTCTGCTAGATTGGATGCTGACTGATTCAAATTGATTTTTGCTCAGATAAGATCTTAAAATTTGTAATATGCCTCAGTTTATCTTTAAGACAATCGTGCTAAGATATTTAGTGGGTTTAAGCTTTTGTAACCAACCTGTAGTCAAAACAAGAGCTACAATTAAATGTTTAAAGGAGGTTGGGAAATGGGAGGCTGGTGGGTGGGAGGAAGATAGATACACTTAAAATTCTTATTTTAAAAATTGGGGATTGAAGCTATATTTTCAAAAACGTATGAAATCAGCAGCTACATATTCCATTTGCAGTTTCAAAGGTAACTACAGTCATGCACCACATAACGACAGGGATGTGTTCTGAGAAATGCGTCGTTAGGCGATTTCGTCGTTGTGCGAACATCATAGCGTGTACTTAAACCTAGATGGTATAGCCTACTACACACCTAGGAAATAGGGTACTTACATGGACACCATGGTATATGAGGGCTGTTGTTGACTGAAACGTCCTTATGTGGCGCATGACCATATTAGAAGCGCTAAAAATAGTGCTATAGCCACTAAAAATCGAAAGAAGGTATGTGAGGTTATATTAAAGAGTATCCTTTTCAATATAGCAGGGAGTTAAACTGAAAATATATTAAGTTTGTTCGTCAAGAATTAGCCCTAAAAACAAATTATTCAAGTCTGTGTCTAACTCTCAAAAGAAGGAGAGACAGAACTAGTTAACCGTGATTGCCCTTGGAGAGTGGAGTGGGAAGTTGTGAGGTGACAGACTCTCACTGTATTTTCTGAGCCAGTCTATTCTATTTGATTTTCTACTACATGCATACATTACATTGATCAAGGAAAAAAATTTACACAAGATTCACTAGCTGTAACCTCACGGGAGGCCTTGGCCCAGTATCCTCCTGCAAGGGGAGGTAAAGTAATACAAGGGGTGCGCACTTAGAAAACATCTGCCACCGCGGTGAAATGTTGAGAAGGGAACAATAAAAGCCACAAATGAGAATCGCAACCCAAACACCACATGTGGGAACATCTGTGCTAATTCTGACAAATTCTGCCGGTCACGGTTTGACCTCATCCATCACTGGAAAACACCTAACTCGATCAGGGAAGAAACAGCCTTGCCTTTGAGATATTAATTCCATCTTATCAATAGAGGTCCATGCACGTATTGAATGTACGATGAAGGTTACATATTGCTGGGGTAACTTTGGTGGGATTGATTTGATAGTCTTAAAGTGCTCCACATTTATAACAGCTATTCTATTTATGTGCTATAATCAACTCCCATGGGAGACCAGCTGAAATTTCTGCTCTGACGCATATACAAGTTGAATTAGATTTCTAGAACATATTCATTTGCTTTTAATCATCCTTTTAAAGGCATACCTCCAAAAACATTTGCAGATTTTACCTGTGCTGTGATCCCCCTGAACTCTTTCACTTTCTGTGAGAAGCTGTGAGAAGAAGCAGCCCGTCTAATCTTGGCAGCCTCTTTGGCGGCCCTTCACTGAGTGTGGTCCTCAGAGCCCACTGAGGGCTCCTGGGGAGCACAGCGGGGTCTGGGGTTTAAAGCAACCTCGAGAAGCACAGTAGGTGGAGCTCAGGTGCCACATTATGCCCTGCCCTTGGAGGGACTTGCTGCTGCTTTTAACCAAACAGCCGCCTCTATTGACCCTTTCCACGCAGAGAGCTTGCCTCTGAGCTGAAACACGCACAGATGTGAATAATTATGAGGAGAGAGCAATTCTCAGGGGAAGGCTTTTGGCCCATCTTGTCAGAAGAAGAGAGGCAAAGGCTTTTTTGGAAGCTGCTCTTGGGAGGATTTGGGGATCATTTGGGGGAAACAACACAAGTGAAAAAGCGTTTCCGACAGCCTTTACCATACCCTTCCCTCTCTCAGGAACAGAAGTTTATACTATATTTTGATTAATCTGCCAAGTTATAGATCTGCAAGCTTTGTGTCTTTCAGAGAGACTTTTATTTTAAGTGCATGAGCTCTGGAGTCAAATTGCCCAGGCTTACCTTCTGGCTCAACCACTTAGAGCTGCACAACCTTTTATAGGTGAATTAAGTACTCTATGCACCAGCCACCACGTCTATTAAATGGGGATAATGATAATACCCACTTTAGGGGATTATTGCAAGTGTATGAGGTAACCTGTGTGCTGGATACTAGTAAATACTCAATAATTAATAATGATTATTATTTTTTCCACAAAACTTACACTAGGCATAGAAGGTGTGACAAGAATGCTTTGAGACTGCAAATTGCAAATGGAGCCTTGGGAGTGGGAGAATGGTGAGGAAATAACTTGTAATACAAACACTCGGGGTTTTTTTCTGGACGTTTCTGTATACAACGCTTTCTGTCAACAGCCATCTACATTTGCCTCCAGGAGAATTAGAGTGGCAGGGCTGTAAAGAGAGAGCAAATCAGTTAATGTTCCATCTTGGACTTCCAAAATAAGCTTGTGATGCTAGCCTCAGAACCCTGCTTTGACAGCCAAACTTTTCATTTGCAAGAGTTGATTTCAAGGAGAGAAAAAAAAGGCTCTTAAGAATCCAAGCATGAGACCCTGAAGGAAGCAAGGAATCAAGTTTGTGCTGTAACAAGAAATGGCAAAAGAAAACTGGGGGACTCAGACAATGACCTCCCTGGCAGGACTGGACAAGGTTAGGTTGACCACATACCTTAATGTCCAAATGGGTCACTGTTGAGAGTGAAGGGGGCATTATTATTCATTATTCTGGGACCAAAAGAATAACTGGGCCATGACTCAGGCAAATCAGGGCATGTGGCCACCCCAGGCAAGGCGCATTGAGTTGGGAAGAGGGGATAGGAGCTGGATGGGGGAGGGAACCAAAACACTACATGGTAGAGGAAAGCAGGATCAGAAGAAAGAGCCCAACACCATCTCTTGCCAGCGCCAGAGAACTGTGGGGACCAGCAAGAACTGGCAGCCCATTCATCAGTGCAAGAGTAAACTCCACTTGTCACCCGCCTGATGAGCTACATGGCCCTCTGGGGAAAGTCTTCCACCCGTATCTGCCAGCCTTATTGACTGCATCATCAGCAGGAGTGCTGTCCACTCCTCCTAAGCCACATTCAAACCTCTCTACATGGACACTCTGTTTTGCAATGGCCCAGAGTATTCCAAAGCTTCCAAGAGCAGAGAGAGAGATGGATGGGGGAGTCCCCAGCATCCATACTTGGGTGGAATTAGACAGTGTTGGAACCCACCTCCTGTTACGACAGATTCTAGCTGAATTTCTTTAGCAATGGGAAACAGCAGAAGCTGGGGAGACCATGGTGGGAAATGGGAAGATAAGAGCTTAAAGACTGGGAGGCTTTGAGATCTACCAAAAAGGCTTAATGCCAGCTTTCCCCAGCCCCAAAGAGGAATATAGCTGGCCTTAAATAAGTTTATCTTTCAGAACTGAAATAGACAAAAGAAACTACACACATGAAAGTAATCATGGTGGGCTTTCAAGTTGCAGATAGGGGCTTTTCTGAGGTTAATTCTCCTAGGTAATTTACTGTCCCACACAATTCCCAGAGATGAACATAAAAGTTCCATGTTGGTGATTTCACTCTTGTATCAACATTGCAGGAGTTTTGTTTGACCTAAAGGGTATTTCTTTCTGACTCTAGACTGTTAATATTCACAATCACCCACTCTTGTAACTACCAGGAACCTTTTGGAAAACATTTCTTAGGGTGAATTATGTATCTGTATGTAAAATACCAGAAAACATCCTTACGGCCATAACTTTTGGGTGTTTTCAAACCAGATTAGAGTAAGACAATGTATTTTATTCAGCAGATTTGTTTTAATCTAATTATGTAGGTGAATAAAAATTACTGCATGCTGGTGCATCTAATGTAAGTTATCTATTATTCACACCACATTTACTTTTAATATTCATGCAGATTCCCTTTGACATAACCTACTGTGTCACAGTTAATCCAATAAAGATAAAATATAGCTCAGCAAAACACCAGTCGATTCCAGCTTTCTGGTAATTATTAAAGACTATTTCACACTGGTTCCTTCAATCAATGTATTTCCCCTTGGATATGATGGCGCTCCTCTTTGAAGCTTTCGGTCCTCCCAGTGGATTCAGAGGAACACTCAGGCCCCTTTTCTGTCTCTGGGTCTGAGAGGTAGTTCAAAGACCACAACAAGGCTTCACAGGTTTATCCTCAAAGGCTGACACTGTCTGTTTGATGTATGGTGACTTAAAAAGTCATCTCTGGCAAAGCACGTGTTTGCTACCAGTCTATCGAATCAGCCATTTATCAACTTATCTGTATTCACTCAGTGCACCTGCTAACAGCTCAAAGGAGAACACACACTGTCTCCTGCTGGACTGACTATTGATTTTATTCCCTCCTCTAATTTTATATTGTTTTGCTGCCTTGTGGATGAAGCAACTCCTTGACTGGATGAAATGAACATGGAACCTGTGAACCGATGGCCTTTGGTTGCTGTGCTCAAGAGCCTGGAGGGCAACAGACTCTTCACAGGTTGAGGACAGCCAGGTTGGCAGAATGGCTTGCCTGTCCCGGCATGCTTTGTTTTCTCTTTTATCTACACTGCAGGAATTTCACTGCATGGACCTGCTAGGAAATTGCAGGGAGATCACTAGGAATTCCCAGCCTCATCATCAGAAGGTGGAAATATCCAACATCTACCAATGCATGGAAATGGAACCCTGGATTGAAGATAGGGACACACCAACTCCCTCTCAGTCTAATAATCTCACCTTAACCATCTCCATGCTCCAAGGAAAGTCTCCTTTATTCTTTGTAATCCTGAGCACATGATTCCAGCTGAGACTTTTTCCTTTCCACTTCTCTGTCATTACCTATTTTCAATTAAAATAAAATGAGGTTACCTCATTGAATCATGAAAATTATCATCATTTATGAATGCCTTCCTCATCAATTTAATCTCTGGTGTGGTCATATAATTTGCTTAACGTTATAGGCAATGCTTCAACTATAGAAAACACTATTCTGATGGATTCTTATAAAAAAGGAAAAAGACAAGGTCAATATTTTTTCTGTGCAACTTTGTATATTTTAAGTAGAGCTGTTGCTATTTTGAGAAGACAATAATCCTATTACTGCAGAGTAAGTTGTATGAGGTGAATCTAAGAGAGATTATTGGTTGTTCCTGATTCCCTTCCTACTTCTACAACAAATCATGTTCTCTCTTAGCATCCCCTACAGATGGTGAAATTCACCAAGATTTTATCCACAGTACTCTTTTCTTCTTGCTGTGTACACATTCCCTGGATGATCTGATTCAATCATGGCTCCAATTATCATCTAAATGCAGAAAACTCCCCCAAATGTATTTCCAGTCTTAATTTCTCTGCTGAGCACCAGCCCCTATTTATCTCTGATAAATGTTTCCATTTAGATAGGTTGCAGGCACCTTAATCTCAACATACTCAATAGTCAACTCATTATCTTTATACATAACCCCTCCTAAATTCTTTGTCCGTAGCATTGCTAGGTACCATGTCCCTCATCATTGGAGTCAACACTCCAGGTATAATTAATCTCCAAGTAGAGCCCATTACATCTTTCTCACATCTACCACTTTCTCTGCACCACCATTGTCACAGGCCCATCCCAGGGCCCTCTCGTCTCTAGCCCTGACCACTTCAATAAACTCCAGCTTCACCACTCACCTTCTTTATGATTGTTAGTATGTTTGTTTAAAACAAGATTTGACCATGAAACTCACCTACGTTGTTCCCACCTAACTTCTTTATTAAAAAGCAATTAAAAAATCTAATTGCTTGCCTAAATTATTTTACTGCCTCAGGATGAAGTTCAAAATTATCTAGCAATGCATAGTAAACTGACCAAAGCCAATTAAGTCATACAGTGAATCCTAGGTTCCATACAGTGAGCATTGGTAGTTACAGTGGTTACAGGCAGTTGGAGGTCACCTTTACAACCTCTCTACCAGGTGGCACATCCCAATTAAAACCAGTCTCAGGTCAAACTCTGCCAGAATCACAATCTTGAAGAACAGAATTTGAAGACTTACACTATCAGATAGCTTATAATAGAGCTATAGTTGTTAGTAGTGTAAGGATAGAGAACTGGATCAATGGAACAGAAACACATAAATATTGACACTGATTGATGACAATCTGATGCTGCAGAGCAGTGGATAAAGGACAGTCTTAACAATAAATAGTGCTGGGTCAATTGGATATCCACATGGAAAAAAGAATGATTCTTCACCACTCCCTCATTTCATACCCTAAATCACCTGAGGAAGATTGTACCTTTAAGTGTGATATGCACAACAATGATGTTTCTAGAAGAGAGATTCCGAGTGTGAGAAGGATTTGACGTGTTATTGCTGGCTCTGAGATGGAGGGGGCCATCTGCAAGGACTAAAAGAGACTTTGGGGAGCTAAAGCCACCTTCTAGTTGACAGACAGCTAGGAAAGAGGGACCTCAGTCCTACAGCTGCAAGGAACTGACTTCTGCCAATTCCCAGAATGAGCTAGGAAGTAATTTCTCTCCCAGAGCCTCTGAACAAGATCCTGGCCAACTGACACTTTGATGTCAGCCTTGTGAGATCTGGAGGAGAGGAGCTACTTGAGCCCACCTGGGCTTCTGACTTACAAAACTGTGAGATAAATTTGTGTTGTTTTAAGCTGCCAAATTTATGGTGATGTGTTATAGCAGCAATAGAAAACTAATATGCTCGTTAAGAAGAAAATAGAGAAATTTGTGATAAATCCTTACAATGGACTACAATAGAGCAGGGGTCAGCAAACTATGACTCACAGGTCAAATTCGACCTATGCTTGCTTTTGTAACTAAAGTTTAACCGGAACAGAGCCAGGGCTATTTGTTTATATATTGTCTATGGCTGCTTCACGCTACAGCAGCAGAGTTGAGTAGTTGTGACAGAGTCCTATAGTAACCAAAGCTGAAAATATTTACTGTCTGGCCCTTTAAAGAGAAAGTTGGCCAACCCCACTTACAGAGGAATGAAAAACAACAAACTACTGGTACACGCAATGACGTGGATGGAAATCACACGCACTGTGGTGAATGAAGCCAGAAACAAAACAGTACTTACTGCATGATCTTGTTTATATGAAGTTTATAGCAGACAGACCTCTGCTTACAGGAGTCAGGAAGACGGTTGCTTTTGAGAAGGCAGAGGGGAGGAGTTGTGATGTAAACCTGGCGTGAGGAGGCTTCCAGGATGCTGGGAATGTTTTCTTTCTCGGTGGTTAAATAGCTTCATGAAAAATCCACGAAGCATTGATTTGCTCACTTTTATGTGTGCTATTTACTTCCACAAAAAGAAATTTAAAACAGTATGACTTTATCCAGCCATTTTTTAAACTATATAATTTTGAGATCCTTAGTAACATTGAACTAAAACTCAAAATATCTTGTATTTCGAATGTCCTCTAGAGTTTATGTGAGGACTTCTACTTGTCTCCGATGTCTTGCAACTTATCTTAGACCAGCAGAATTGACATCACCTGGGACCTTGTTAGAAATGCAGGATCTCAGTCCCACCTCAGACCTGTTGAGTCAGAAACTGTATTTTAATAAGATCCCGGGTAATTCCTTTACACAGTAAAGCATGAGAAGCACTATTCCTATGGGTTTGCTCTTTCATTGCTGCTTATCCTTCACGAATCACGAATACCTACACGGTCAGTGCAGCTCCTGGCAGCTCACACTCCCCAACCTTCTCACCTGCATCTGGCAGGACTGCTCTGAAACAAACACCCTTGCCCATGCTTCTTGCGTTAAAGCTCTCCCATTTCCGCACTACTTCGGCTTCAGAAGACACTAGGGCCCACATTTCCCTAATTTGCATTTGGATAGGCAAATGGACTCCAGATTTATCTTTTTTTATAATAATAAAGGGAACACACATGAGAAGTTTATAAGTAATAAATATGCCAGCCTCTTTCTCTGTCACCTTAAAATTCAGACTTCAGGGAGACTATAAACACATCCATGGATTATTTTTGTAATCTCAAAGGGTCAGTTTTTCATCTTCAGAGAGTCGAATAGAATGAGAAAAGTAGTCCCTGGGAGAATAAGATGGCCATCACGTAGGAAATAAAACCATCTTTTCTTCTCTAGAAAACTGAAGGTCATATATCACAGAATAGAAGTGGGAAAAATAATCATGCACTGTTCCATTAGAAGAGAACAATGGTGAAATGACCCTTGCTGGATAATAGTTCTTATGTAAATGACTCAGAGATTGAGAGTTAGAAGAGGTGTGTTGGAGAGTTCTGGATAATTGTCCTGTGATTTGAGCTCTCCTGACCTTCTTTCTCACACATAATATGGCTTTAAAATGGCCATGATGTTGACTATCTTTGCCACATGCTGTTCCTCCCTATTCTGAAATGTCTTGTGTTACTGGAAAAATCAAGTCACCCAGTGGTGCAAAGTCTGAAAGCACTGGGGGTGAGGGAGGACAGACATTGAAGGAAGGTAACTAACCCTACTCTATAAAATAATGTAACTGATATGTCATGAAATCAATCACTCTGTTGTGGCAGAGGATGAGTAAGCAAACAGATATGGGCAGAATAACCAAAGAGGTAGTTTTCTGTTAAATTTTAGGTTTTTGTATCTAAGATATTAAGCCCTCAATTTTGCCAAACCTTCAGTAAAGACTTTGAATGAGTAAGTGAATGAGGGAGTGAGTGAGTGTGTGTATGTTCTGAAAATCAGTGAAAGGAGCTAACTTCCATATTAAGGTCAAGATGATGAGAAAAAGGTTTGGGACACATGGGAGGGTAAGACCCATAAGCTAACTATAGGGAGTCCAGGCATGGAACTTCAGATACTGCCAGAGCCTGAAGAGCTGTACATGTGTAAGACCCTCTGGGAATTTACTGAAGTCTATGGAGGACAACAGACTTCCCTTGGCCCTTGGAATTGGGGTTTGACCCAAAGACCTAGAAACTAAGAAGTAGAGTAGCTCCAGCTGATGTGTCTTCCCTCAACTGAAAAGACAAGCATGAAAGTTGCTGCTCAAAATAGTATATTAGTCATATTGCAAGGTATGAAATTATCTTAGAGTGGCTGGGTTTTCTTGTGTTTATATGAAGAATAGGCAATTATGTCTTTTATATTCTCTCACATTCAAGAAGAGAATATTGAACATACTTAATGTATATATGGGAATGCATTTCATTTGCCAATTATTAAAATCACTATTTTTAAAGAGAAAGTGAAAGTATTTAAATATGGTTCATCATTTATGTTATGTTGCTTGTTATACACTTGTAAATATTCAACACAAAGCTAGTATAATATAAATGTACGTGCTGATTTTACTACTCAAAGGTCAGTCAGTTGTTGTAAATAGGAATCAACACTTCAGGGGTGGTCATCAAACATTATTTAACAAAGGCCACACTTCAGAGGTAGTATTAAAGGCTTGTTTTTATCCTTATCTCTTATCCACACTGGTAGTTTTGTTAACCAGCATAATGAATATTAGAAATACATTGTTACTGGAGAAACTGGCAACTTCTAATCAGCATAATGAGAATTAGAAATGGGCTTTCATTGGTTAAATGGCATTTAAGATAATGTGGACTAGCTAAAATATTCAGGAGCACCTGGAAGGACAGAGCGATGGGACTTCAAATTTACCAAGCAGGTTGCGTGACCTACTTAGTGTCAGCTTACTAATGGATATTTGTGTACAAAGTACCGGGCCACTTTGCTGAGGCATTTTTGAAGTATTTGTCTGTACATATGGCAGTGCTTTGTCTGTAAGTTGGTCTGAGGATATGGAGGAGGAACTTCACCTACCTTAAGCATTTCAGCAGCTACCATTTTTCAAAAGCAAATAACTAACAGTTGTTCATGACCAAATTTGCAAAAGTGTGTTTCTAATAGTTTGTTAAAACTTTGTTTACATGCATTTTTCATTTGTATCAGTGTTATTTTGATATCTATGGTGAAAAAATGTTTAGACCCTGGAGCTGGGGACCATGAGTGACATCCACTCTTGGCCATTCCCTGGGTGACAACAGCTATCATTTCCCAATTTGGTTTCCTGATGCACTTCCGCCTACTTAGGCCTATCCCATTAGTCTCCATCTGTGGGGATATGAAGATTAACCTTGCTTGGTGTTATGCTGGAGATTTGAATTGGAGATCAATTTCCTTTAGGGAAGAGACTATCAATCAATGTCAACCTTTTATTTATTCAACACCCACTGTATGCACAATATTCTTTTAAGTCCTTGGGGAATTATCAAAATTGTGTATGTATTGTAGACCATGATCTCCAGAACTCATGATCTACAGGGACACAGAAGATAAAAGGGTGTATTTAATTTCATTATCTGAAAATAACCTTCAGTGACAGCTGTCTATAGATTCACTGCTAAGGGGTCTAATTTGTGGTGGAACCCATGTTCTTTAAAATTCTCTTTTTTCCTTTCATTTCCTTCTTTGTCTAACCTTTCTTTTCTCTCTCTCCATCTTTGCCTTTCTTTCTTCATTTTTTTTCTTCTTTCTTCCTCCCTTTAATAGTCCCTCACTCCTTTCCCTTCCCCTTCCCTTTTTTTCCCTCCTTTACTCCTGCCATCCTTTTCTCTCTTCCTTCTTCCTGCCTTCTTTCTTGCTTCCTTCTTTCCTTTACCTGAACAGTTTATTTGAGCATTTTCCCCAAGATAGTAAAGCTTTTGATCTGTTGTTTTGCTCTCCTTGTCTTTATATCATGAAGTTTAAATGGCTTTGTTTAAAAACAAGTGTTCTCTCCTCTTGCAGAATATGACTATGGGATGCTGGGTTTTGAGCACTTCCTCTTTAAGGCCATGCTAAGTGTACCTGGCCCTCTGCCTTCATTGAGCCTTGGTACATTTCCTAATAGCCCAGATTCATCTCATTCATCTCATTCATGGAAGCTCCTTGCCCTCATCTTGCTACTTTAGGACACAGATATTTTAGGGTTTGAGTCTTGGTTCTGTCACATTCTGCCTCTGGCACTGAGTGAGTTGTCTGAATTTTCTCAACCCCAATTTCTTCATCCATTAAGTAGGTAACATAATGTTTATGAAATAACGTACAGAGTGTTATCTTCAACTCTGCTTATTGTCATCACTTCTGCTTTATTTTTACCCCAATTCTTGGTTTCTGATCTTGCTGGACTCCAGAACCTCCACTCCAATGCAATGGGATGACCTGTCTGTGTTCATCCACCAGGTATCAGAGCCAGGTGTGCCGCCTGTTCTTAGGATACCTGTCTCCATCAGAGCATCTCAGCTCCTCCACCCACCCACACACACACACACATGCACACACACACACGGCTGGAGTAATCGCAGAGGCTCCTAGCTCTTTCCCTAATCTGTACTGGCGGCTGTGTATGCCAGGAGAATTCATTTTAATTAAGAAGATCAACAATTCTTCCTTTATCTTTTCTCAATAGTTATGAATTAGTATAATTTCCTTCCCAGGATATATTTAAGCTCCAGATGATTCGTACCTATATGGGAAGAATTTAGAAATCCTAGCCATCAAAGTGCTTAAGAATTTAGGACCTGGAGTCAGAAAGACTGGCTTTGAATCCTAGCTTTGCTATTTAGTAGCCATGTGAATTTGGGGCAAGTATTTTGACAGTTTTAGGCCTTAGTTCCAACCCCACCTATTTATCTAAAGACGGCAGGCTCATGGGGGTGAAAAGAGCATGGTCTGGGGCAGTAGAGACATAGTTTCAAATCTTTCCTCTACCATTTTTAGAATTAATAATTTTGAGGAAAATCTCACTTTCTCCTTCTGTTTCTCATACATAAAGTGAGGTAATCATGCGCAGTAAAGGACTGTGGTAAAGATTAAATGAGGTGAGCTCTTTTTCATGACAGTGCTGCTTCAGGATGAAGCTGAACATCTCCTTCCCAGCTACTAGCTGCCAGAAACTCATTGAAGTGGGTGATGAATGCAAACTTCACACCTTTATGAGAAGGGTGTGGACACAGAAGTTGCTGCTGATGGTCTGGGTGAAGAATGGAAGGGTTGTGTGGTCCAGCTCTGTGATGGGAATGACTAACAAGGTTTCCCCATGAAGCAGGCTGTCTGGAGCCATAGCTGTGTCTGCCTGCTACTGGGTAAGGGTATTCATTCCTGTTACAGATCAAGGAGAACTGGAGAAAGGAAGCACAAATCTGTTTGAGGTTGCATTGTGGATACCAATCTGAGTGTTCTCAATGTGGTTATTGTGAAATAAAGGGAGAAGCATATCCCTGGACTACCTGATACTACTGTGCCTTATTGCTAAGGGCCCAAAAGAGCTAGCAGAATCTGCAAATTTTCAATCTGTCTAAAGAAGATGATATTTACCGGTGTGTTGTGAGAAAGCCTCTGAACAAAGGGAATAAGAAACCCCCTCAACATGTGCTCAACATGCAGTGTCTTGTCACTCCACGTGTCCTGCAACACAAACGTCAGCGAGTTGCTCTGAAGAAATAGTGTCCTAAGAAAAATAAGGACAAGGTTGCAGAATATGATCAACTTTTGGCCAAGGGAATGAAAGAGGCCAAAGAAAAATGCCAGAAACAGATTGCCAAGAGACAGAGGCTGTCTTTTCTCAGAGCTTCTACCTCCAAGTCTGAGTCCAGTGAGAAATAGGATTTTTCAAGAGTAACAAATAAATCAGAGGTTAACAAAAGGTTAAAAATCTATGAACATATTTCACTACAAAAGACTCTGGAATGTTATTTCCAGCTTCTGGAAGGGTGCCCTCACATAAGGTGCTAGTCAGTGCTCAAACGGGTCAAAGAAGGAAAGAAAGGTAGAATCTCTTTAACCTGCTTTTAATGGTACTTCAGGCTTTCCTGGGTCTCTCTCACTTTCTGTAGTTCTCATGCCTTCTCTCAGATATTGCTCCTGGGACGCTCCTCTTTCTCTCTTTTAGGGCAGCTGCCCAGCTCAAATCAATAAACAACAATAGCAACAAAATCATTTGTCTTTAAATCTCTCAATTCTTGCCACAGAGTGTGTGTTCCTGTCTACGATTTTATTTTCAAGTTCTGACATCTTTTCTCTGAGGTTCTCCCCTGTGAGAGACAAGCTTCATAGAGCCGTGCTCACCCTGATGAAGTGTGGGGTAGCAGAGCATAGCTGAGAGCCTGCTTATTGCTACAGCTGGTCCCAAAGACAAGCTGCTGTCAATGGTAGGGCAGCTGGTTGGATGTGATTCTTTTGACATGACTGCCAATGGATTGAGGAAGCTGGGTGGAAAGGGAAGAGCTCTGAAAAGATCTCTCTCTGTGTTTCTATTCGGGATGGGCTCCCCACCAGTCCCAGAACAGGGTGCCTTCAGCATCACACTGCTTTCAACCCATAAGAGAATATTCCTCCATGGAAAGCTGGAGCATTTGTGACTCAGAAGGCATTCAGTTTTGATCGTCAATAAAGAGTGTGAAGAATAGATTTTATGTGCAAGGCAAAAGATGTAGTTAGAAATTCTCCCCAAACTTAAACATTGCCAAACACAGAGACTGTTTGAAGAGCAATCCTGGGAATGAGTTTGTATTGGGCATGCATCCTGTCTCATTTAGAATCTCAGGATGTTGGAGCTGGACACTCTAGATTGGGGGTCCAAACTCAAATACCAGTAGGAGGCAAGCACATGTCCTAAAGGAGAGGAGATACCTGGTGCGGACCGTGGCATCAGGAGAGGGCAGACATCTAAAGGGGCAGATACAATTCCACTTCTGGTGATTGTGGCCTTGATGCCCATTGTTGTCAGATTCTCCAGCTTATTAGGAGAAACTGGATTTTAATGTGAAATCCTTTAAAATATTTGCAACGAATTAAACAAACAAAGCACCATGTGGGCCAAGTGGTTGCTGTGTTGTAATTAGCAATCTTGTTAATAGACTTTTATTTTATAGAAACTGAGTCTCAGCAATGAGAAGTGACTGCCTCACAGAAAGTTGTCAGAAGCAATTATTCTAGATGTCCTTGATGGTGAGGCCCTAGTCTAAAGTTCATTTATTAAGACCAAGTCCATGGTCACTCAACCCTAAAAATATACTGATGGAACCCAAGTACGGTAGATCAAAAAGTTAATCTAATTCTTCATTCTCCTTTAAACAGCATTGTGTATTCATGCCATTACCATAGCTTTGTGCTGGGTGGAGTGTATTTACCCATCCTTGACTTTGAGCTTGACCTTATGGCCTGCTTTGGCCAATGAGATGTTAGAGGACATGACTCAAGCAGAGGCTTGAAATGTGCTAACACGGTTGGTCTGCTCTCCACTGCCATCACTGTGAAGAGAACGTGCCCCAAGTAGATGCTAGTACAGAAGAATGCCACACCTGAACCTAACTTGCAACCTCAAGCTAAGTCAAATGGAATTCAGACAAAATAACCAAACCCCAGCCCATCTGCTGATGTGTATGAAATAATATTTATTTATTTTGATATGTCTTTGGAATTTTTGTGGTTGTTTGTCATGTGGTGATAGCTGATGAACACACTGAGGACTGTGCTCCCATCCAACCCAGGGGAAATTCACATCCTTAGTGGAACTCCAGTTACCACTTCCTCCATACAAGATAAATAGATAGATGATAGATAGATAAATAGTTTGCCAGGGCTACCATAACAAAATACCACAGACTGGGTGGCTTAAACAATAGAAATTTATTTTCTCACGGTTCTGGAGGCTAGAGGTCCAAAATCAAGATGTTGGCAGGTTTGGTTTATTTAAGGCTTCTCTTCTTGTTGCAGATGGCCGCCTTCTTGCTGTGTCCTCACATGGTCTTTCCTCTGTGCTCATACATCTCTGGGGTTTCTTTGTGTGTCCAGATTTCCCCTTCCTATAAAGACTTCAGCCAGACTGGATTAGGGCCCACCCTAAGGGCCTCATTTTTTTTTTTTTGGTGAGGAAGACCAGCCCTGAGCTAACATCCGTTGCTAATCCTCCTCTTTTTGCTGAGGGAGACTGGCCCTGGGCTAACATCTGTGCCCATCGTCCTCCACTTTATATGGGACGCCGCCACGGCATGGCTGACAGGCAGTGCGTCAGCGGGCGCCCGGGATCCGAACCGGCGAACCCCGGGCTAAGGGCCTCATTTTAACTTAATCACCTATTTAAAGGCCCTGTCGCCAAGGACAGTCACATTCTGAGGTACTGCAAGTCAAGGCTTCAACACATGAATTTTGTGGGGACACAATTCAGCCTATAATATATAGGTTACAGTTGTCTAAGGTGACCATTTCTTGTCCAAACTCAGACACATTGAGAGTGCTAAAATGCCAAATGGCATCAGATGTTGGGACAACTTGTGTAAACTAGGACTGCATATATGGCCATGCCATCGTGGTAGTGCTGGTGGTGGGGGCGAGTGTATTCAGCCTTCTTCACTGGGGATCAGGGTTTGCTCTAGTCGTTCTGACTACTGTTACAAAATCTTGCCTCAGCTCTCAGGCTGACTAAGGAAGGCTTAGGCTGACCAAATTGAAAAATGGTTTAATTAACCTCCTTGAACACCTTCCCCCAGAACCTGCATTGTCTGCTTTCTCACTTCTGCCTGTGGATCACCTATCACCTGTCCTTAAGAATTTGTTATGCATGTATGCCTGGTTTCTTGTGCAGCCTTGGTCTTGATGCTGCCTAAACCTTGAAGTCAGACTCAGTAGCATTTTGCATTCGCCATGAAGAGTCTGGTCACATTTGTGAGCCCCGTTAATTCTATTAAAGAGTTCCTATGGAGAATGGGAAGAATGTTCCCCTCACTCACCCACAGTCTAATAAAAACAATCATACTAGACTATTGTTTTTCCTCCATTCTCACTGGTTTTACCTCTCATACTTTGACACCTTCCTAAATAATGTTCCCAACAAGTGAACCCCCCATTAGATGCCACCTCCTTGGAAGTTTAGTCCAGTCTTTCTCTCTCCTCTTGCAGACAGCCCACAGGACCAGCCAGCCTTCTTTTTACGGGGGAAGCTGGGACATGGAAGAGAAAGGCAATTATTAATTGACTCTGGGGATGACTCAAGGAGAATCCTTGACATCACTAGTACACTTTTCAGTGTATTACTGATCATATAGCGGTGGTAAGAAGGGAATGAATATTGGATTGAAGCCTGTGAAATGCCTTTCTTAGAACTCCAGAATGACTCACTGGTGTGGCCTTCCCTTGTCCAGTGTGGGTGCACTAGTGTTAGTAGCACTGGAGGGGTGAGGAGAAGTAAGTCTCGTTCCTGACGCTGCCGTTGAAGATATGCCCAGTGCAGCCCGCTTGCCCACACTGTTGGATTGCCAGAAACAACTGAAGACTATTTCTGCCTTTTCTCAGGAGCAGTTGTTCTCAATCTGGGCTACGCTTTAGAATCATATAGGTAGCTTTTAAAAACCCTGATGCTCATACAACATTCCTGACCAATTAAATCAGAATCATTGGAGGTCAAAGCCAGGTGTCAGTATTTTGTATAGCTCTGCTGGTTACTCCACTGTGCAGTCAAGTTTGAGAACTAGCGCTCTAGATCCTGGCTACTCAAAGTGTGGTCATTGGTCAGTAGTATTAGCATCCTCTGGGAGCCTGTTGGAAATGCAAAATCTCAAGCCTCACCCCAGACATGTGGAATCAGAATCAACTGTTTAATGAGACCCTCAGGCGATTCCTAGTTACATTAAAGTCTGAGGAGCACTGAGCTGGATCAGCTGTTCTCACCTCTGGCTGCTTATTAGTAATGTGTGTGGAGCTTTTGAAACGCTGGTGCTCTGGCTGCACAGCAACCTGATTCAGTTACAACTGTGGAGGTGAGGACCAGGAACCAGGATGCTTTTAGATCTCTGCAGCTGATTCAAATTGAGAAACACTGCTCTAGGCTCTGACAGTTGTCTCTGTTTGAAACAAATTTTCCCAGTACTCAAATGCCAGAGGCCTAATGATCTGTGAGCCATGGTGTCTCCCAATGTCGTAATGCCAAGCCGGGAGTGATGCTTCATCCTAGGAGCTGTAGAGTAATTGCAATTTGGACTTCTCTACTCCATTGATCCTGGCTGATTTGTAGAGTTACCATGGCTGGTGGGACCCGGAGGGCCTAGAAGTGAATTGTAACAGAGGGTCAGAATGAGTGCTCAGCTGTTTTATCAGGAACCTTCAGGAAAAGTCCTGCCGGAAAGAGGTCCAGAGCTGCCCCCCTCCTGCAGTAAGCCTGGAATGGGCTAGACCAAGCTGCATCTGTGGGCAGACACCCCAAGTTGTAAAGACCTAAGGCAACTGGGATGACTTGGGGATCATACCACCTTCTTTGCTGCTGTTGAGTTTTCTTAGCCAAACTTCATAAATATTACCATTTTTGTTAAATAACAAAAATTTTGTTAAATAACCCCTGTACCTCAGAATGTGACCTTATTTGGAAATAGGGTCATCCTAATGACCTAGCAGAAGTAATCAAGTGAAAATGAGGTCATTAGGATGAGTCCTAATCTGATGACTGGTGTCCTCATTAAAAGGGGAAATTTGGACACAGAGACAGACGCACAGAGGGAAGACCATGTGAAGACACACAGGGAGGTGGCCATGTGACTGCAGTGATCTACTGTAAGTCAAGAAACACCAAGGATTACTGGAAGATACCAGAAGCTAGTAGACGCAAGGAAGGATTCTCCCCTAGAGCCGTCGGTGACAGCATGGCTGTGCAGACACCTTGATTTTGGATTTCTAGCCTCCAGAACTGTGAAACTATAGATCTCTCTTGTTTTAAGCCACTTAGCTCTTGGTACTTTGTTACGGCAGCCCTAGAAAAGGAATACAATAAGTAAGGCTAAAAATGAATTCAGACGAAATTCTCCAAAATGAACCTAAAGGAAGAAAAAACTGGAAGAGGAAATTCTAAAACGGAACAGCTCTTTTGAAAGATTCTTTTTACTGATAAATATAAGTATGCAGATGCTTAAAATTAAAAGCTGAAGAGCTGTGTGCTTTAAGATGGCATATTTTCCAACATGCTATGAACGGAACCTAACTTAGAGCCATTTCTGGAAATGTGTTTTCTCCTCGAAATGATTAAAACATATGTTGCTCCTCTTTATGTTAGTTTTATGATGCATGTCGGAATTTCAAATTAAATATTGTTTAGATACTTATGCACCAAGAATTGTTGTTTCTCAAGGAGACATAAGACTGGGTCAAAGAATATCTTTTTATACTGAGTCAGTGAATCCTGATTCAATGGTCAAAATGTACTTTAGAGTAGGAATTTATTACAATATCAAAATATTTTGGTAGGCAAAATACTATGAATATAGAAGACCTCTGTGTTTTATAAACCCTAATAGCAAGCACATTTGCCAAGAAGTTAGGCATTGCCTTTTAAAATGTGCTCATATCTTTTGTTTCCTTCTTTGCTTCCGTACCAGTAGACCTGGCAGTGCTAAATCCAAGGGACCTGGAAACCTTTTCCTCTTCCCCCTCCTGATGGCCCCAGATGAAAGTACACATGCTAACTCTGCTGAGCTTTTTCATCAGCTCCTGAAGTTTCTACAAAAGCATGTTGCTGACCAGGAAACTGGGTCAGGCAATTGTTCTGCAATAAAGATGATCTTTTGAAGTGTCTCAGCAGCAGCTACCTTGAACAGGAGTCCTGTGGATCATGCTCTTCACAAATTGAGCTTCAGGCCTCAGATATTATTTCTCCTGCTTTAATAACAATGAAAAAAAAACTTGGCCCTTTTTTTTCCCACCTGCCTTTGGGCTTTCTGATTGATGAACCTATTCACTTAAACAGAGAGTTTTAAAAATTGCTTTAAAAAATACAACCACTTCCTGAGATGTATTTGCAAAGAAAAGCTCTTTCTTGAAATTTGATGAAGCTGGCACATAAGAAATACTGCCATGTTGCCGTAGGACGCCCACCACTGACTTGGGCAGAGTCTCTAAGAGGCGGTTTAAATGTGATTTGAATAAGACTTGATCTTTCAGAGTCAGAGGTATTTTCCAGGCCTTGAGATTTCCCGCCCACCCCTAAGAGAGACATTTTCTCCCTTAATTCCTTAGTCAAGAAAGAAATAACTTGTGGTTTTATTTTGATATAAACTGACAACATTAGCATATTCAGAGTGAAATATGTATAACTCATCGGATCAGATGCCCTTTAACGGGGACATGAATTATGAATCAATGAAAGACGCTGTCACCAGCTATGTTATGTTGATATTAATAACATAAACATTCAATGTTGAAAGTATCTGGGGCACATTTGCCATTAAACCCGTCTTGTCTTTCAAGAATGAGGTAGAGACAGAAGAGGGAGAGAGAGAAGGGTGGGAGAGCGAGCTAGAGAGACTGAGGAATAATGTTATTTATAAAGGTTTCTTTTAACATCCAATGGAATTCAAATAACTCATTTGCTAGTCTTCAGCTAATGCAGGATCACTCAGATCACACAACCTAAGCAGAGCCATCATCACTAGACTAACCTCCATGGTCTATCACAAGGGTTGGCAGCCTCTGGGTGCTGCCTCCGTTTGTATGACCTGAGAGCATGAATGGTTTCCACAGTTTTAAATAGCTGAAAAAAGTTAGAAAGAGAATATTATTTTGTGACACTGAAAAGTTTATTAAATTGAAATGTCAGTGTCCATAAAGAAAGTTTTATTAGAACACAGCCATGACCATTCCTTTATGCAATGTCTATGGGCGCTTTCACACTACAGTGGCAGAGTTAATTTTGACGGAGACTGTATGGCCTATAAAGCCTAAAATATTTACTATTTGTCCCTTTGCAGAAAAAAGTTCACTGACTCCCTGTATATTCAAATACATGCATTCATATACATGCACATATTTGTGTATATATAAATGTAAATCTCTATCATCTATCTATCTATCTATATCTATTTATCTAAAAATTTTTTCCATGCCAATCTTTTTCCTGGCAGCTTTTCTTTCTTCTAAGCAAAGTAATATAAGCCCTGAAGCATAGTAACCATACATCTCTATCCTCTTATTCCATTTTCATAGTTAAAAACAACACTGGTCAGATGCACAAAAAATGTTTTATTCTACTGTGTACTTTCCTTGATAATACTCAAAGTGCTTGATATTTGTTCTGGCTGGCAGGGCAGTATATTCACCCAGATTTTGGGCCCTAAAGGTTTCTAGTGTGTCTACAATAGTAACTTCAAAGGTGATATAAAAATGTTAGTAGTAAATATACCAAATCCTTAAATGCCCATCTGCGGTGGCGGAATTCATTTCCTATCGTCTGTAGTTAAAAAAGAACTTAAATTCGGGCTTTCAACTGGGGATTATTTAAGCTGTGTTTTAAATGAATATTCAAGGAAGAGCTTAGAGAACATTACTTCCAGTGGGAGCATTTTGATCCTAGAATTGAAGACCCTTTCATTTTTATGAAGTGACTAATGGGAACCTGGAGGTAGCCAACTCAACTCAGTTTGGCAAATATGTCTCAGATGATGTGATATAATAAAGAATACATCTGGTCTTTGTCCCTGGTTCCTGGCACAGAGCTTCAAAAACTCTCAGAATTTTCCTGGGAGAAGTGTCTTTTGTTATTCATAATGTGCCCCTTTCCACTCTACCTGAGCTGACCTACGCACCGCTCGTCAAGCCATGTTGTGGAGGCATCCCATATACAAAATGGAGGAAGACGGCACGGATGTTAGCTCAGGGACAATCTTCCTCAAGCAAAAAGAGGAAGATTGGCAACAGATGTTAGCTCAGGGCCGATCTTCCTCACCAGAAAAAGGAATAAAAAAGAAACTCGGAACACTGAGGCTCAGAGAGGTTCCGGGTTGGTGAATGTATCAATCAGTTGTCCTAGGAAGATGGCATGCCCTGACTCCAGAGGGATGGAAGCTCTGCACTCGTCTTCCTCAGACCTTACTCTGTTTATCTCTTCCATTTGGCTGTTCCTGAATTATATCCTTTGTAATAAAATGGCAATTATAAGTATAATGCTTTCAGTGAGTTCTGTGAGTCATTGTAGTGACTTACCAAACCTAAAGGGTGTTGTGAGAACCCCCAAACTTGTAACCAGTTGGATAGAAGTGCAAGTAGCTTGGGGACATCAGGAACCTGTGGCTGGCATCTGGAGTGGAGGCAGTCTTATGGGACTGAACCCTTAACCTGTGAGGTCTGTACTAACTCTGGGTAATTAGTGTCAGAATTTAATTGAATTGTAGGACATCAAATTGGTGTCATAAAATTGTTGCTGGAATGCATATGGTTACTGTGGGTCAGGCCCCAGGATAGATGCTGAGGAGAGAGAGAAGGATAAGGCAGTCCTTGTTCTCAAAGTGGTCACAACCTGGTTGTGTAATTTTCTAACACTTTTAAAATGTGATCTTAGCATAAGAGAGTGAGCCTCCTCTCTTAAGAAGTGTATTAGAGGAGTCAAATGTAAGGAGGAAGCAAAAGGCCCTAGGTTTAGTGTTTATGGATAATCATGCTGTAACCTGTGAACACTGGGGCTCTATTCCTGTGGCCGTCCTGTAGTTTTGTGTGTGCTAAGTCCCATTGTCTATTTGTTGTTGAGTGTTCTTAGGATATTCTTCATGTTTGTGTTCTTGGGGTATTCTTCTATAAGGGATTTGTAGGGGGTAAAGCTCTTTGACACCGGGAAAAGAGGGAAAGTTTTCCTCAAATGAGTGGATCCAGAAGACCTCACTGGGGCCAGTGATTCACTGGGGCTCAGTGAGTGTCTACAAATCATTTGTAAAGAGCGGTGCCCTTCCTAATGAGAAGCTGGGTGTTTGGGTAGGAAAGCAAACTGAGTGGGGTAGGTTACAAGTTTGAGTAGGGAATTGAGAGCCAAGAGGTATGGCCCTGGACTCTAACTCCTGTCTGGAGAGGAGCAACATCATTAAATCCGTTTCTAATACAGGATGGGCAGGGCTGCAGGGAGAAGGAAGGGGAGCCAGGAAGCAGGAAGATGTGAGCTAGAGAACAAAGTAACCACAGCAGTAACAAAGCTGCAAGGAGAGGCTACCAAGGGGGTTGCATCAGTAGTAGTCTAGCTATTTTAAGCAGAAAAGTATTTAACACCAGGACTTAGATGCTTACAAAATTGTGGTTGGTTTGGAGGAAGTGTGTCCAGACCCGGCCTCCCAGTAATGACTCTCAACGCAATGTTGCAGAAATAACACCCAGGTAGCTGCTGCCTCTGCTGCCATGAGAGAGCTAGGGACTTAGAACCCCTTCGGCCCCAGTCTGGCTCTAGGACCACAGCACTCCAGCTGCAGTCCAGGGCTGAAGAAGGCCACATGTGCCTGAGAGAGCTTTAGCCTCGCTGGCAAATGGATGCTGCCCAAGTCGCTCCTTTTCTCTTCATTCTCTCTCCGCTTAATTCAGTGCGAGTGATTGGAGAACATAAGTCACATCTGTAACCCAGCTGCAAGAGCATTTGGGAAATGTAATTTGTACCTTTCTAACTTCTGCAATATAGATGGAAATTAGAGCAGGTATTGAACAGATGAGCCAATCGACTGTAGCTTCCATGGGATGATGAAAGGGTACCAGGACATTAGGACTTCTTAGTCCTCCCATCATAAGCCTGTACTTGAGAAAGTTGGTCACTTTCATGTTCTTCGAAGTTTTGGACAGCTATTGTTGAGGATGTGCAAAGAATGAGCTTTCAGTCCTCATCTGAGGTAGAGTTTACAAGAGGGAGTGGAGTTTTTTGGTGGGTCTTGCATGCAGGTTGGTGGCAGCAAAAACAAACTCACATGGAGCAGGGAAGAGGGGAAAGAATTGAGGACCAAGTTTGTAATGATTTCTTTCCACCTAGAGGTTTGAATCCCGAAGCTGTTCTCTGCTTCCACATCAGATGGATTTACACTATTTTAATAAAGGGAGCATTTTAAAATATTTACATGTTATCCTTGTGGCCTATACTTAATGCATGAAGTTAAACTTCCAGCAGGTGAACACTCCTTTGGAGAAATTTAAAGAATCCTAGGCTTACTTAACACAATAATTAAATAATTGGTATATTTATGCTTGAGCATCTTGTTCATTCATTGATCATCTTCATGATCTTCAATTTTCACTCATTTAACAGACATTTATAAAGCACCTACTGTGTGCTAAGCATGAGGAAAAACAGAGACAAAAGATCAGTTCCTGATCTCAAATTGCTCAGTTCAGTGAGAGATGTAACAACAAAAATGCCAAAACAATGTAGTGTTACTACCTGGTGATTATTAGTTAATATTTATGAAGAACTTAAATGAGTCAAGTGCTATGCTAAGTCCTTTACTTATGTTTTTGCCATTTAATCTTCACAATAATCTTTGAATTTGGTACTATTAATATCCCATCTTACAGATGAGGAAACTGAGATACATTGAAGTCAATAACTTACTTTAAATTGACTCCACTAGTAAGTGGCTAAAGGATATTTCAAACCCTGCTGTATGACTGCAGAATTGAGCTCTTGACCACCTTCTGGGCTGTAGACATGGATGAGAACACTAGCCTATACTTTTCGTTCAGTCTGGAGAAGACAATTCAGAGAACTGACCCAGAGTGAGGAGACATAGATTGACATTATAGGTTTAGTTGAACAGAATTGGCCAGGCAAACAAGGAGGGGACCATTTTGGGGGCAAATGGATTAGTATGGATGCAGGCCCACAGAGTGAGAGGGTAAGGTGTGTTTGAAGACTTGCAGGTAGTTCTGCATGGTACCAAGTGTGGAGTTGTGTAAAGAACTGGTGAGAGGAAGGCTTTGTGAACCTTGACAAGGGATTTTAACTCAAATCAGAAGGCATGGAAGGATTTGAAGAAGATGGGAGACAATATCCTTTAGAAAGGACTCTCTGGAAATAACTTATATGCAGGGCACTAATCTTAGAGCAAGAACTTCCAAAACAAAAGTAAAAGCTACCTGATATTCCTTGGCAAGGATTCAATACTATATAGGTTGAATGCTGATACTGTACAAAATACCCCGATTTTAAAAATCATTGGAGAATTCGATTGGAGCATTGACTACTTTCTAGCACTAATCAAAAACTATCTGAGACCCAAGGAAATCTGAGAAGGATAATACAACAAGCATACCTTTCCAGACTGCAGTCTCTACCTACCCTTATATCCAGTTAAGTTGGGATGATTGTTATGATTTCTCTCATGTAGAGAAACTGAGGTGCATTGATGAGATTTGGGATGGGTTAAACTCTACCCTCATTCTCAAAACCTGATGTGTCCAAGTCTTCTAGTGGGCTAGCCCCTCTCCTGTGAGATCTGTAGATTGAGAGATACCCTCCCGTGGGACATATTGATTCCAGATGGCTGCTCAGGCAGCTTTGGGAAATGAACAGCTTATTCTAGATCTCCCTATTCCCCTTCTGCAGATGAGCCAAAGAAAGCACATGAGACCTGGAATTTAAAAAATGGAGGGGGAGGGTCTGTTAAAAAGTGATGCTGTGCGGGGATTAAGTGTGCAACCTCAGGATTCAGTAGTACATGAGTTCAAATATTGGCCTCACCACTTAACAGCTGTGTGACCTTGTGTAAGATACTTAACCTCCCTCTAAGCCTTAGTTTCTTCATCTGTATGGGGTGAAAATAGTACCTCCTTCACGACATGTGGGAGAGCAAAAGAGATAATCCATGTAGACGATTAGCACAGTGACTATCACAAAGTAACAACTCAGCAAAACATTTGCTTATTATTGTTGTGATTGTTGTGGACAAAGAAGGAAAGGGCACAAATTGACCGAATTTCTGTTTTGTCATAGTCTAACCCAGGCCAGGATAGTCTCAGGATTCTGGCATTCTCTTCTCTAGAAAAATGTGGATAACAGGGGACTACTTTGGGGGATGTCCCTCCAGCAGCCTCTTGACTAGCTTGACCCAATCCTGCTCTTCTGTCTTCAAAGAAAATGGGTTACAAAGCAATCTACAGATTCAATGCAATCCGTATCAAAATTCCAGTGGCATTTTTCACAGAAATGCAGAAAACAATCCTAAGATTTGTATGGAACCACAAAAGATCCCAAATAGCCAAAGCAATCTTGAGATAGAAGAACACAGCTGGAAGCATAACCCTTCCTAATTACAAACTATATTACAAAGCTATAGTAATTAAAACAGTATGGTCCTAGCATAAAAACAGACAAATAGACCAATGAAACAGAATGGAGAGCCCAGAAATATACCCTGACATATACAGTCAACTAATCTCTGACAAGGGTGCCAAGAATACACAAAGAGGAAAGGATAGTCTCTTCAATAGATGGTGTTAGGAAAACTGGATATCCACATGCAAGAGAATGAAACTGGACCCCTATTTTACACCACTCACAAAAATCAATTCAAAATGGATTAAAGAATTAAATGTAGGATCTGAAACCATAAAAAGCCTAGAATAATACATAGGGAAAAAGCTCTTTGACATTGGTCTTGTCATATGAAACCAAAAGCATGGGTGACAAAAGCAAAAATCAAACAAGTGGGACTACATCAAACTAAAAAGCTTGTGCACAGCAAAGGAAACCATCAGCAAAATGAAAAGGCAACCAATGGAATGGGGGAAAATATTTGCAAACCACATATCTGATAAGGGGCTAAATGCAAAATATATAAGAAGCTCATACAACTCAATAGCAAAAGAAACAAAAAACCTCAAAACAAATGATATGATTAAAAAGTGGGGAAAGAACCTGAACAGACATTCTTCTAAAGAAGATATACAAATGGCCAACAGGTACTGGAAAATGTGCTCAACATCACAAATCATCAGGAAAATACAAATCAAAACCACAAGGAGATATCACCTCATACCTGCTAGGGTGTCTGTTATCAAAAAGACAAGAGATAACAAACGCTGGCAAGGATGTGGAGAAAAGGGAACCCTTGTGCACTGGGTGGGAATGTTAACTGGCACAGCCACTGTGGAAAACAGAATGGAGATTCCTCAAAAAATTAAAAACAGAACTACCATATGATCCAACAGTGCTACTTCTGGGTGTATATCCAAAGGAAATGAAATTATTATCTTGAAGCGATGTCTTTACTGCCATGTTCATGGCAGCATTAATTACAACAGCCAAAGTATGGAAACAACCTAAGTGTCAGTTGATGGATGAATGGAAAAAGAAAACATGGTATATAGATACACAATGTAATATTTTTTCAGCCTTAAAAAGAAGGAAATTCTGCCATTTATGACAACATGGATGAACCTGGAGGGCATTATGCTAAGTGAATTAAGCCAGAAAAAAGAAGACAAATACTGCATGGTATCACTTATAAAAAAGAAAATGTTGAACACACAGAAACAGAGAGCAGAATGGTGGTTGCCAGGGGCTGGGGGCGTGGAGGAGCTGGGGAGAGGTTGTTAAAAGGGTACAAACTTTCAGTTATAAGATGAATAAGATCTGAGTGACTATAGTTTATATAATTGAAATTTACCGAGAGTAGATCCTAAGTTCTCACCACACCAAAACAAAAAAAAAGGTGTGTGAGGTAAGGGATGTGTTAACTAACTTAATCGTGGTAATCATTCCAGAATGTATACTTATATCAAACCATCACATTGTTCACTTTCAATACGTACAATTTTCAATTGTCAATTATACCTCAATAAAACTGGAAAAAAAATAAAAGTAACCAGAATTAAAGAAAAAAATTTTTTACAGAAGAATTTTTACAATTCTTGCAAAAAACAAAACAAACAAATACAAAGACAAATGAGTTAGTGTGGTCCTGGCACATCGTCTGAGAGGGCCTTGCTGCCTGCAGCAGTTCCTTTCATCCCTGACAAGACGTGGTCCTTACATCATGTTAAGCAATGTCCTTCTCTCCTCTCCCCTTCTACGCCCACTGCCCTCCTGCAAACGAAACACCGTCAGATCCCTGTTGGTACATTGGAAATGGCACTGCATTATTATTGATTTATTTACTCCTAAAGCCCCTTCAAAAGTTGACACCTAATTAATGGACTATCTTCTTTAACTTGATTGAATAATGTTAGATTAAATATTAAAAGATGAAATAATAAAGGTGAAATAATATTAGAATATTTTTTATATGCCAAGCTGGAGTGATCTGAAAAATTTATTTTTCCTCTGTTAAGTATCATACACATTAAATCAAAAATACTTAATACCTAAACGTAAGCATATTGTGAATGACTTTTACGTCTTTTTTCAAGGTGAGATGATCATAACTAATATTTCTAGAACTCACTCCTCCCTCCCACAACCCTCACAAACACACGTAGGCTGGTATCTGCTCTTCTTTCCTTAGCTCCAGGATAAGATGGTCAGAAACAAAACTTTAAGAAATCTAAATGTGCATACGTAGAACACAGAGGAAGAAACGTCAAGACAATAAACCAGCACATAAACAGGCAGTAAGCTGAGGTCAAACGTAACAGTTCTTGCAGGGAAGCCAAGGCAAGAAGAGCGAGCCTTCACCAAACACATTAAATAATTTTCGTTTGCTTCTTGGTGCTGTCTGCACCAAGTATTGTTCAATAAATACTTTCTAAACACCAAAGATACACAAGATACGTGGGGAATTTCAAAAATATGTGTTCACTTCTTCACAGAGTTTATAAACCGACGTTCTGTGCTTGGCACCCTGTTAAGACTGACCACTTCTCTGCCTTACTTCCTCTGTATCTCAAGGTGACAACAAGCCGATGTGATGACATGCTAACATATGGGTGGCCTTCTGTGCGGTCTCCTTTCTTTATTTACAGTACAATAGGAGCCTGAATAAATTGTGATAATATCTTAATTTTAAGGAATGCCTCTAAAAGTTGGTGTCAGACTGGTGTGCAGACCTTTTTGAGCAAATCCTGAGTTTGCTGCTTACATGCAGGGCAGACTTGGAGATGCAGGATAGGATGACTGGGGCTTGGGGGAGTGGTGGGGTTTAGCTCTTTTTGGTCAGTATGCAAAAGCACAGTTTCAGACACCATACAAATCTGTAGATGTTAAGTTCTTCTGGGTGTTTTATGAATTCCTGGAAGTCAGATGCTGATTTATGCTAACTTAGAAACTGATAGAAGTGACTCTTAAGCAGTAGTGTTGAATCACAGTCAGAATTATAATGCTGATGGTGAAAATCAGTCAGTAAGTCTATTTTATGGGAGCTTTATTACTTCAATCAACGATTGTTCTTTTTATTTTCAAGAAATAGAAAGAAGCAAACAACAATAAGATGCAATGGACAGGGAGTGGATTGCAGACTGCAAAGTAAATGGAAAACGCTTGAACATGCAGAAGATGAGAGTAGAAAGGAATACATCATGGACTTTGTGATGCTAATCTGGGTCAGGAATTACAGTGTATGATTTCTTCAGCCTGAAATGAAACATCCTTTCTAAACCCAGGGCATGTGCCATTTGATAAATTGCATTCCAAGATCTTTTAAGAGGAGCCACTGACATCTGCATTGTTATCTGCATAGCAACCTGTGTGGGGATGTTGGGACATGTGTATCTGAGAGGAGTGGGGATAAATCATTTCCTGAAATATTGGATATAAAATATATAGAAGGAAAGATTCAGTAGATGACCAAGTCTATAAAGGGAGTTGTAAGTCTGAGATATCATGGTGAAATTTTGTGTGATGTCATGTATCGGAAGATTTTGGTTTTTTTAAATGGATTCCTTCTCAGACATATCTGAATGGATCTAGGCTTCTGCATTTTAAAGTAGCTCCCCCAGTGAAATGGGTGCAGGCTTTTTGGGCCACGTTCTGAGAAGCAGATCTAAGATTTGTGATAACTTTATTGATGGTTAGCACTGTCTACTGTCACATTACTGAGCAGGGCACTAGTGTAGATGTGTTTCTAAACTCTCCCATCCTTTCTCCTTATCGACAGGCAAAGACAGCTCTGCCTTTCCCAAGTACCTTCCGTTAGCTTGTAATTTGATATAACTCCCTTCCAGCTTAAAAATTAAATCAAGTTGGAATTTGACAATTACCTTGAATGTAGCTGTAATAAAATGAACAGGAATATGGGTGATGATTTAGGAATAGTAAAATTTTAGAGCTTAATTTAGTCACAGCAAGGAAGACGTCAATGTCACTTTTCAATTTGACTCCTACTTTTGGTTTAGCCCAAGTTTTCTATGAGTCCCCACATACTCTTCTTTCTTACCCATTTTAATGATCTATATGCTTTCAGTTCTGAGAGGGTATCTGAGATGCTTCCAGAAATGGAAGTCCAAGGAATAACTGATTTTTCCATATAATTCTCTGCATTCTCTAAAGCTATAAGACCCTAAATGTGAATCCCTTGCTTTAAAATGTCCTCAGTGGAAGACCACAATTTCAGAAAGCTAGATGTTGGAAAAGCAAAGATTTTGACAGTTTTCACACTGATTATCTTCAGGGTAAGAATAATAATATGAGTTGAGTAAAAAAATGTAACTGCATGGAACTCTTAAACTCAGTTTTCTATGAGCACTCAAAATATTGTTCTTAATTCAATGAGAATTCCCTTTGCCTTGAAGTGATAAGAGTAGTTTAATGAAAGCCAGCTCTTAAAGAAATAATGGAAGGAAAACTTATTAATAAGACCCTGGCTCGGTGCATTTGCAAAGGTGTCAGTTAGACAAGGGGCAAAGGTGATGTTGCTGACAGGGTCATTGCCTTTCAAAGCCTGGGGAACAGACATTGAAGGTCAACAATTGCATCCCTGCTGAATGAAAATGAGCAAGACTATGTGTACCTCAGAACTAAGTCATGCAATAAGGGAAACAAAAATGAAGCTATAAAAATGGCAAAGATTAAAAAAAAGAAGACGTAAACAGAGCCTGTCTGTTCTGGCTCCTGCTGCTGTGGATCCTACATCCACAGCTCGGGAAGGCAATGCAGAGCTGCTATGATGTAGGGCTTAAAAATTAACTTCCTCTTCCAGACACACAGGTGTAGGTGAAAGAAGGGTAAAAGTTTTCTTGGGTTTGTTCCAAACTCTTGACCTTGGAAACCATTGTCTCATGTTGGGACTTCCTTCCAAGAACGAATGTTTAGATTTCTTTCTAATATGCTTCCTTCTATTACCAGGATCTTTATGCTTGATTTTGTAGGTCTTTCCACATTTCTCTCTAAAATTTAATCCAAAGTAGTAACAGAGATTCTTGAGGACAGAAATGCCACAGTAACTATGGAAATGCGGACAGGTGAATGTAGTTTCTCAGGGCAGGCTCCAGTACTGGGAGGAGATTCACATCCTATTAAATTGAAGAAGAAAGAGAACACTCAGAAGCACAAAAACCACTCTTCAAATATCTGAAAGTGTCTAATAGGAAACGAGTACTGGGTTCATTCTGGATGGCCTTAATGGGTCATACCAACCCACTAAGTTATACATAGAGACTTTTTTGCCTCAATTTAAGGGAAAATTTTCCAAAAGTTAGAACATTTTAGAGTCACCATGTATTTCTTTGGGAGAGAATGTTTAAGTGATGCAGGATGATTATTTATTAGTATGTTTTAGCAAAAAGTTAAGAAGCACTTGACAGGAAATTGGAAAAATGACCATTTCTGGTCTCTTCAATTCTGGGATTATATGATTACAAGATACTATGATTCTAAAAGGCAACAAATATCCTGATCACAGAGACATTTCTTTGAATTTATAGACAATTAAAACTTGATCACTTTCCCCCAGTCTCTTGCTGCTTTCACTAGTTTTAAAAAATGACAAGAATCCCAATCATTACTTTAATTTGGACTTTATACTGTTTTACAGTAAACTGTTTCATGGATAGTCATTGAAATATCCTCAAAAGTTCTATAACATTTTTGCTATTGTTATCATTATTATTGGCGTTGGTTTATCATGTAGGGCTGTTAGATGTTCACCTGGAAATGTCATCATGTTGCTGGCTTGGAACTCCAACATGTTTAGGTGTTTCTACATGGAAGATCATTTATTAACTCCTATATCTTCATGATATGTTCTTACAATATTCATTTAATTGGAAAATAGATATGATGATACCCAAGGTTGTGAGGTTGTACAATAATGGGCTTCTTTAGGGAATGTGAAAAACAAACAAAACTTAAATTAGAAACACGACTCATTTGAGTTAAAAATGATAATCTTCAATCTTCATGAATCAGTCAATAGATATTAATATTTACTGTGTAGAACTGTTGCACTGTATATCAGGGGGAGTATAAAAATCTATATGACATGAGTGTGGTGTCAAGAACCTTGTAATTTAGTTGGGAAGATATGAAATTTAGTATTATAAAGGAAAGGACACTAAGTGAGGAAAGAGTGGCTGACTACTGAGGCTTATTGGCAAATGGATAAGGAGAGACTTTTGTTTTTTCATCAAAGAAATACAATATATGGTTAAAAATATAATACAGAAGGACTTACAAAGGAATAGTCACCTGAAGCGCTCCAAGATCCACTTGCCAGAGTCAATTGCTTTTAATCACTTCTGCTTCTTTTTTCTTTTGATGTTAATAATATATCCTAAATATACACAGACAATTGATTTATTAACTTCAGAGTTCTTTTACTACATCCTGCTATATAGATGATGATCTAGCTTGCTTACAATACCACATCTCAGCAATTGGCTAAAGAACGAGAACAGACCTTTGATCGGGAAGCACATTATATTGAAAAGTGAGTGAGGTACTCCATTCATTGATTTCTACCATTCCGTGTGTATGGGCTTGAGGTCTATCTCCCAAAATGTCCTTTTTAGTAAAGCATGACTGATAAACATGAAATGTAACCTCTTCATTCTCACATTTATTTATTCATTCACTCAATAAATCTTTATTCAGTGCCTACGATGTGCCAGGAACTAGGCTAGGTGTTGGGAATAAAGTCCAGAGCAATATTTTTCCCTCATGGAGCTTATTTTTATTCTGAGCTGACAGCCCTTTTGCTTTTATCTGTAGTCTAGTCACTGAGACAGGTATTGAACAGATAATTATAATTGTGCTGTGTGCTATGAAGAAGTGCAGGGTAATTTGCAAGTGTAATAAAGGGGTACCTTCAAATTACCCTGAAGGTCAGGGTATTTATAGATGTTAAACCTTTATCACTTTCTCCCAGCATCTTATTGCTTTCACTGATTTTAAGAAATGAGAATTCCAAGCATTATTTTAATTTTGACTTTATACTATACTACACTCAGCCTCCGTGAGAAAATGGCATTTAAACTGCGATGTGAAGGATGAAGAGGAGGTGGATGACGAGTTGTAGGCGTGGAGTGGGAAGAGGATTCCAGACAGAAGGAATCATTATGAAGTCAATACTAACACGATGCGTCGGATGAACAGGAAGTGACCTCTCAACTTGATGGAACTTTAAAACCAGCAATACATTTACTTCATTCTTCAAGTATTCTTCACAATTCTTCAATTTCTTTAGAACTTGCAGGTTAAATACCATGCCGTCTTTCCACTGAGCTAGGAAAGGAGGTAATAGATGTTAAATGATACTGGTCTGACGTCCTCTTAGCTCTTATAAATACTGTGAGGTTCATGTCCTAGCTTTCCTTTTACAGGCAGCCAAACCCCTGCACCCACTTACAAGTGGGTTATTTTATTGTAGATTAATTCAAATATCTAAAGAAAATCATCTAACTTAGAGGCCAAAACAAAGCTGATCTAAGAACATGTGCTGGAGAAGAAACAAAAATGTGCCGTTTGGAATTTGGTCGAAGCTTTTTCATGTCCTCCGTGTCTTTCTGCACGTCATGTGGGGGATCCAAGAAGTGAGAGAGAGTTGAGTGAGCATGAAAAGAAGGCTTTTAAAGGCTCAGTTCCTGCCTCTCCCTCCACCCCCAGCATGTAGAAGCACAGATGAGAGAGAAGACTTGTGGATCGAGCGTGAGTACCAATATAGCACTTTTAAGTGCTATTTCCCCCTTTAAGCATCAGTGAATCTAAGAGCTGAGAAAAGGAGAGAGTGCAGGTGTGTAACCTTCCACTTGTTCTCTCTCCAAAAACCCTCTGCAGTGCCTTCTTCTCCCTCCTTCCTTCTGATTTCATATTTAATGTATGACGAGGCAGAAGGAAGAGAAAAGGCTGTCAGCTCAGGATAAAAATAAGCTAGTTCTATCTGCCTCCTTCCATTTTCTTGGGAAAATTCTGGCATTTGTATTAGATGAAAGGCCCACATGGAGAAAGACGTACACCAAAGAGCTGAGGGAACTCTGAGGGGTGATGTTTATGCACAAAATGGGGTCATGTGGTTATAAGACCCATGGATATCATATGAAAACAGGGACTTATGGTATATGTTTATGGCTAAATGTTTAATTCCCTATTTTGCTTTCCTAAATCCACATATCAGCCTACGATGATTTAATCTTAGTCAATAGTAAATCATATTTATTCAGGCAAATTTCTTAAATTTTTATCTAATATTAACTTAAAGAAACAGAATGGAAGGCAGTTTACTCATAATGTCTGGGAAATGCTTGATCTCCCAGTTAATGCTATTTCTGGAGTTCAGCTATCATAAGCCTAGAGCAACACTGTCCAGTAATATAATGTAAGCCACATATGTAACTTTAAAATTTTGTAGTCACATTAAAAATATAAAAATAAATACATAAAATTAATTTTAAGACCGTGTTTTATTTCATTCCGTATAGCCAAACCATTATCATTTCAACATGTAATCAATATGAAAAATTATTGAGACATTTTACATTTTTTCATAATAAGTTTTCAAGATCTGATTTGTATTTTATATTTACAACACGTCTCTAAATGATGCTAAATTTTTGTCCCAATACTTGATCTCTTTTTAGACTTCATAAAATTTAGAGGTGAAAAAGTAGATTCATATGGAGAAAGGAAAAAGATCAGTGATTGCAAGGGATTGGGGGAAAGAAGAGAATAGGTGGAGTACAGAGGATTTTTAGGGCCGTGAAATTACTCTGTCTGATATATAATAGTGGATACACGTCATTATACATTTGTCAGAACCCGTAGAATGTACGACACCAAGAATGAACCCGGATGTAAATTATGGACTTTGGGTGATAATTAGGTGTCAACATAAGTTCATCCGGTAGGTTCACCAGAGTGCTAACAAATGTCCCCCTCTGGTGTGGGGTGTTGATAGTGGGGGGAGGTTTGTGTGTGTATGTGTGGAGAGGGCAGAGGACATACGGGAACTCTGTACTTCTGCTCAATTTTGCTGTGAACCTAAAACTGCTCTAAAAAGTGAAACCTGTCAAAAAATTTAAATTATGAACTGACCTGTGAATTTTCTCCTCAGATTTACATTCAAACTTTTATATCTCTTCTGAGAAACTTAATGTAATGCAGCATACAGTGTAGTATTTGCATCATATCTTGTGATTTTAAAAATTCTTTCTTCTTTTTCAGTCTTGTCAACTACAATGCAGTAGAACTTTGCAAAAGTCAGAACCTTGTTTCATATGCCTGTGTTCACATGTTGTGCTTATTACACTGCAGTTTCCCCTCCACTCTACTGTTAGTAGAATAGAGGGGACATGTACATACACCCATGAAACCATCACCACATCAAGGTAATAAACCTCACAGACCCCAGCCACTGAACCTAAGAGAGTAGAGGGAAACATTTTTTCCCTCTCCTACACTTGCTTTCATGGTTACAAAGGCGTGCACTTTAAAATGGATCATTTAAAATAAATTCTTTAAAAAAAGTTTGGCTCTTAGGAGCTTATGGTGTTGAGATTCCCGGGTAAAATCCTATGGCTATAACATAAAATGGTGCTGCTCCTTCATCTAAACTCATCAGCTGTCAGAGTTTGTGTGGGGGGGGTAGGAATGGATTTTCCTTAGCATTCCTTAGAGAATTCACATTTGTGATTCCTCATAGTTTTACCTGGGGAAATAGGTGAGAAAATGTAGATTTAAGCAAAGGAAATGCTTTGCACAATAAGTGCATTATTACACACTTGCTTCAGGGATTAGCAATACCCCACTGAAGATAAATTGGATGCCTGGATCGATAGTGTATACACTGTGAAGCCAAATGCTAAGTGAGGGCTGCTTTCTGGATCTTTCTGTTCTGTTACAACGATTTCAAATGCCATGGCATCTCCTATCAGGATTCCTCAGACTTGGGCTGGACAGAGCAATAAATATCAGGCCACTCAGTTCGTTTCAAAGAGCACTGATTGGAAACAAGACATTGATTTGTGTGCAGCACAGAATAAGAAGTGCACAAGACATAGTCCTTGACTTCAAAGAGCATTGCTTGTCTGAAAGTTGAGTCCTCTAATGAAGGTTAGGACATTCCAGTATATTTTTGTATTAATAGCTTCAAATTCTAGAATGTAGGGGAAACTCTTTTTTCTACTTTTCTTCCTTATAACGTAAATGGAAACTAAAATGCTACCTGATGTTCTAGCACATTATCTTCCATTTCTCATGTCCTAAAAATTCTGGGGAGAATTGGATTGGAAAAGCCCTCTCAGCATCCATTATCTTTTGAGTTTAAATCCAGTCTTTGCCAGCACCCCCAAGGGAACTATCTAGAAGATCTCTTCCCTGTGTATCTCCCCAATTTCATCTCTATCTTGCTACATTTCTCTCTAGCTACATCCGTCTCTTGTGCTTCCTCAAATATGCTAAGGTCAAGGGCTCATGACCTTTGCGTTTGCTGTTCTCTGTGCCTAGAATGTTCTCTTTGTATAACTGACTACTCTTCATCCGTCAGTTTTGTTCTTATATGACATCTCTTCAAGGAGGCTTTCTCTGACCACTTGTCTAAAATAACTTTGCTCATGCCCAGTTTCTCTCTAGCCTCTTTCCTTTTTAATTTTTCTTCACAGGACTTATCACTATCTTTATTCATTTATTTCTCGTCTCCCCTACTGGTGTCTAAGGTCCATGATGGAAAGCAGTTTGTCTTATCCAGTCCACAGAAGAACAGTAGGTGTCTCATATTAGGTGCTCAATAAATATTTGTTGAATTAATGAATGTTTTGCTCATCCATTCACTGCTCATGGGGCCCTGGATAAGTCAGCTAACACATCTTTTAATTATAGTTTCTTCATTCGTGGGACTTTTACCTAGATTTTATAAGGTAATATCTGTGAAAAAATAATGATCATTAAATATCCACAAATGTAAGTAAGTATTGTTATTTTTTTTCTCCTGAGGTTAGCTGGTCCTCCATAGATCTATCAAACTCTGCTAGCTTTAGAATAGAAAACTCTAGTGTCTGCTCTACACAGAAAAAACGAGCTGCTCGCTCTCTTCAGCCAATATATGAAGGTGTTGTGAGAGGCATCCTATGAGGGTTTCCACCTCCATATAACGTGGGCAACGAGTCCTTTAAAGAAGAAACAGACTAGAATGTTGTAAGATGGTGCCTCATCCCCAAGGGTGCCATGGTCTTTCATGAGTGTGTCTGTTGGGAAAGCAAAAACCCTTTTGGCATTCCCATATGCCAGTCTCAATAACTCTCTGTCACAAAATTACTTTGTATTTAGCCACTATATTTTTGTCAGCTTGGGCATGGTTCAGCTTCTGAAAGCTGCATGTAATAAAATTGAATATGAAGGGCAGCCAGTTACCACTTTTTAGATAATGACGGTAATGATGTGGTAAATTGGTATATTCTTCAAAGAAATGTGCAGGGAGACTCATTTTAAACAAGCCACCTTATATTAAATGGGATCTACTTAAAATAAGCATGCAGCTCAGGAGCACGTGATATGGGCAAACTAATTGCGACGTAGAAACATTCCAAAATGAGGATGGCTAAATTCTACCTTTGAATCTCAACAGTGTTCATATGATGTACAGGAAAGAAAATAAGGGAGTGAATTATTAGCTGACAGTGCATATTAATCGCAAAGTCACTAAAATCCTTCCATTCGCTTAAACTGATGGTGGTACAAAGCCACGTGCTAATAAACAGAGGAGAAACAGCATGCTGTGTACAGTCACTTCTCAGTAAGGTTAACAAACTACATTAACCATTCACTCATCTGTAACTTGTAATTAATCACTCCTTGAAAATTACATTGTATAATAAATGAGGACAGACATGATTCATTAAAACTTCTAATTAATTCTATTTAATACTATTTCATAGTTCATTGATAAGTGCTGAGAGAAGGATTACACTGTAGGATATTTGATGCATTGCTGCTGAAGAAGTAAATAGGGGGAACATTATCTAAAGTGAAACATGAATACTTGCAAATGAATATGTCAGATGTTGATCACTGCAGCGTCTGGTTCTGTACTCAAGGGTCTCTCGGCATTACCGGTGGAAAACTCCATTTTCAGGGCTGTAGCAATTGGTTGTAAAAGCTCTTCTGAATTCACCCTTGATGCTCAGCATCTCATGCTGGGAATAAGCTGAGTCTACTTTGTTTTTCTCGTAAATGTTCATGCCTGTTTTGTGGGTTAATGGCAAGACTATTGTTAAGCGGGTATTTCCACATTTGGAAAGAGATCCATTTACATAAGAAGATAAATGCTTAACAGACATTATGGTTTTGAGTCATTTAATTGAATTATGTGTGTTTGTGTGTGTGTGCATGTGTGTGTGTTAAACTAGATATTAAAATAGCATGGATATTAGTGTCAAGAAAAGTCCTGTGCATTAACTGTAACGTACTATTTTTCAGAGAAGAAAAATTACACTGTGAAGTACATGGTTTACAACCTGGGCTGAGGAGAAGATAATTACTACTAATAAGTAAATAATGTATATTTTAAAATTACTTATGGAATATATATTTTTAACTTTTTCCTTTTTTTTTTTTTGCTCTACCAACTACATAATATGCCTCAAAAATGGGTTATAGGGATCATTAGTGGTTCCATGGTGTAAATGGTGAGAACTCTGAATGGGAGAAAATATTCACAAAACATATACCTAAAAACGAACTTGTACTCTGAATTTATAAAGAACTCTTACTACTCAATAATAATAAGACAACCAACTCAATAATAGATTTGAAGACACCTCAACAATGGAGATGTACAAATGGCCAATAAACACATGAAAAGATGCTCAACATCATTAATCATTGGGGAAATAACAATTAAGACCATAAGATACCAATACATACTCCTTAAACTTATTAAAATTAAAAAGACTGATAATACCAAACACAGGCAAAGATGTGGAGCAGCTAGAATGTTCGTACACCACTGACGGGTGTATAAAGTGGAAAACCACTTTGGGAAACATTTTGACCGTTTTTAAAAATAATAAGCATACATTTACCATACAACCCAGCCATTTTACTTCTAGGTATTTACAGAAGAATAATAACAAATAAACATTTGTCCACACACACTTGTACATAAATGTTCAGGGCAGCTTTATTAATATGGCCCCAAACTATAAACAAACCAAACAACCATCAACAATGGAATGGATAAACCAAATGTGGTATATCCATACAATGGAATACTACTCAGTGGGTAAAAAGAGAGCTAACTATCAACATGGATAAAAAAAGAGAGACACAAAAGACTTCAGAGTATGTGAAAATCTAGAAAATGTAAGTTAATCTCCAGTGACAAAGAGTAGACCAAGCATTGTTTGGAGCTGTGAGCTAAGGGAAGGATGAATTACAAAGGAGCCTGAGGAATCTTTTGGAGGTGATACAAATGTTCTGTATCATGATAATGGGGGTGGTTCACTGGTGTATGTAACTGTCAAAACTCATCAAATTTTATACTTTAAATGGGTGCAGTTTATCATAGGCAAATTATTCTTTAATAAAACTGATTTTTAAAAATAAGTAATAAATTTGGTTGATCCATGTCCCAATCAAAATAACAGAACTCTTTAATAAAACAATTACTTTGAAGCTTTAATAAATTATATCTACATAAGTGGTAGGTAGGATGGGGAAAGTAATGCAATAGGAAAGGAAGCAAGTGCTGAAGAGTACATGGCTGGTTTCTGTTCTTGAAGAGATGGGCAGCTAGTGAACATGTTTCATTCTTCAGGGAAGGTGATTCTGTAACTTTTCCTCAAAGTGAGTGGCTTTTGAAAATGCTGAAGTCAATTGTGCCCCTCAATATTACCCTTTCCTGTGTTTAAAGAGGAACTGCTTGAAGGAGTTGCTGCTGTGTAGTCCAAAGAATGGCAATTTAAGCGTTAGACCTGCATCCTGTGCCTGCTTCTGCCTGTGAAAAGCTGTGTGATTTCGGGCTTTGACATCCCTGGACACGTTCACTCATCTAAAGAAAAGGGGGTTGGACTAGTTACTAATTTTAAAACTATTTCTTGAAGCCTGAGGATTGTGTGGACTGTACATATAAACTCATTGGGGACTGAAAAGGGATGAGAGAGAGGGCTTGCAGGGGGCCATTCATTGTACTATGTCTCCAGTTTCTGCTTTTAAAGTGTATATTGCTGGAAAAATGTCTTTTTTTAAGTTGTAAATCACAGGAATTGATTCTTTTTAGCCCAACATTATGCAACTCAAAAAGGGAGAAGCTCACAAAAACATCTGTTTTCATAAATACTTTTTATTTTATGTTGAGATCATGCTCGACAATGCACTGTTTCAACTAATATCATTTTTAATAATACCATCAAATTGAACTAACATTTTCCTAGAAGAAAAACAGATAGCCTCAGAGTTCTTCAGTGGTTTACTTTACGGAACACTTTAAAGCAAGATTTTGCAATTCTCAAACCCAGAGCCAGTGCTCATGAAAACCTAGTATAAATGCATAGAAAATTAAAAAGGCAGTAAATCTTATATGATGCTAAATTATTAACTTGACCTATTTTTCTCTCCTTACAGGATTGACCTTTTAGTGGACTGGATTATCCACTCATTTTCAATTAAATTTCCATATGGCAAATTGAAGCTGACCCTGTTACAATTAGAAAACTACATGGAAGGAAGGAGGCCATAAATATTGTGAGAGAAATTATATTTTGTGCATTATATACTTAGACTTTCTGAGCCAAAAAAAAAAAAAGAAAAAGAAAAAAGGAAAGGAAAAGGAGAGAAATGGAGAATTGTTATAATACATTGGGTTAAACAGGCAATCAGTTAATTGCCTAATAATTATAAACTCTTCTCCTACCATAGGTCTTTGTTTCAGTTGCCTGGATAATTGATATAATCTCCCTGTGTAGGCTGTGAAGCCATTTTATTTAGGTGCTAAGTAAGTATTTTAACAAGATTTAATTGTTATAAAAGAGGCAACAAAGTAGAAAATATATGTGCCTCACAGGAGATAAACCAGCTTTGCAACAGGATTCTGTGACTTACTAACCGGGGAAAGTCATTTACCCTTCTTGAGCCTCAGTTTTCTTATCTCTAAAATGGGGATGATAACACCTATGTGTCTGGGGAGTCATCAGGATTAAAGGACACAATGTACATGACAGCCCTTACAACTAATATGTCGATATTCATTTTTGCATCTGTGATGAAATGATTTCTCACATATTGCCTCTTAGATTTCTAGTCCTTTAAAGTGTTTGAGATAACCTGGGGGATCTGGGCCAGATGGGAACATAGGAGACTCCTGAATTTCCCTCTTCCTGTGGATGCACTAAGTAGAGTCACACAAAGAAATTCCCTCTGAGAGAAATCCAGAAATGAGTTGAGTGACTCCTACACATTGGGCAACAGAAAATACCCATGTGAAAACAGGTAGGAAAGGCTGAGACACACTCTCAAAATAAACCCCACCCCTGGCATAGTGCCAAACTATGAGGAGAACACTCAACTCCCAGCTTCTCCCTGAGGAACGAAGGATTTGGACCACAGTCTCTAGCACCCCATCTTTTAAGACTACCACCCAAGTGATAGGCACCCAAATCACCTACCTCCGAAAGCAAATGGGGCTTGCATCCACAAGTTCCACTGGACTACAGCAAACAAAGAAGTTGTTAAAGGGCATGCAAGCACTTGCTGCAGCTATTTCCCCAGGTCTCAGTGCAGAGAGAGCATCTCCCAGTCTTTGCCTCTAAGGAGTTTGACTGCATACTTCACAAGCTGCTACCTGAGGGTACCAGATGGATCTAATAGACATATATAGAACATTCCATCCAACAGCAGCATAATGTACATTCTTCTCAAGCACACATGGAACATTCTTCAGGATAGATCATATGTTAAGCTACAAAACAAGTCTTAAAAATTTAAGAAGATTGAAATTATATCAAGCATCTTTTCGGATCACAGTGGTATGAAACTAGAAATCAATTACAAGAGGAAAACTGAAAAATTCACAAATGTGTGGAAATTAAACAACATACTTCTGAGCAATCAATGGTTTAAGGAAGAAATCAGAAAAGAAATAAAAAAAATCTTGAGACTAATGAAAATGGATACGCAACATATCAAAACTAATGGAATGCAACAAAAACAGTCCTAAGAAGGAAGTTTATCATGATGAATGTTTACATTAAGAAAAAATATCTCAAATAAACAACCTAAGTTTACACTTTAAGGAACTAGAAAAAGAAGAACAATAAGCCCAACGTTAGTAGAAGGAAGAAAATCAAATGAAATAAAGACTAGAAAGACAATGGAAAAGATCAATGAAAGTATGAGATGGTTTTTTTGCAAAGATAAACAAAATTGACAATCCTTTACCTAGATTAACTGAGAAAAAAAAAGAAGACTCAAAAAAATAAAATCGGAAATGAAAGAGGAAACATTGCAACTGATACTACAAAAAAACTAAAGATCATAAGAAACTAGTATGAAAATGACATGCTAACAAAGTACATAACCTTGAAGAAATGGATAAATTTCTAGAAACCTACAAAGACTATATTATGAAGAAATAGAAAATCTGAAAAGAGCAGTTACTAGCAAAGAGATTGAATCAGTAATCAAAACCCTCTTCAACAAAGAAAAGTCTAGGACCGGATGGCCTCCCTGGTGAATTCAACTAAACATTTAAATAATCCTTCTCAAATTCTTCAAAAGAATAGAAGAGAAGGAACATTTTCAAACTCATTTTAAGAAGCAAAGCCAGATAAGAACACTTGGAATATACAATGGAATATTATTCAGCATTAAAAAAGAAGGAAATCTTGCCATGTGCAACAATATGAATGGACTTTCAGGGCATTATGCTGAGTGAATTAAGCCAGACAAAGACAAATACTGCTTGGTATCACTTATATGTGAAATCTGGAAAAAACAAAAAGTCAAACTCATAGAAACAGAAAGTAGAATGGTGGTTGCCAGGGGCTGGGGGATGGGGGAAATACGGAGAGTTTGTTAAAAGGGTGCAAACCTTCTGTTATAAGATGAACAAGGCCTGAGAAGGTATAACATGGTGACTATAGTCAATAACAATGTATTGTGTAATTGAAATTTGCTGAGAGAGTAGAATTTGAGTTTCCATCACCACCATCAACAACAAAAGGTAAAAACAATAAAAAATACAGTGTTTGAAAAGTATCCAATAAAGACCAAGTGTGGATAGCAGGTTATTCCTTAAAGGTAATGCCTTGAACACACCTGGGAAAATGGCGCTACCTGTTCCGTCTCAGCCTAGTACCCTCCCCAACCTGTGGCAGGATCAGACCAAATCCATACTGTTCTCAGCTTCATCTTATCCTATAGTAAAGTAGACGAACAGTCCCAGGGGAAAAATCCTCTTCTCCCCCAAATATTTCCTTCACCAGGTAGTCATAGAAATTTCATTTCCCATCATTTTGTGAAATGCCTCATATACCACTATAAACGTGAAGTTGAGAGGCAGTATGATGTGTTGTGGAGGAGAGAATCCAAATGGTAGACTGGATTCATCATATGTGAACTGCGCACTCACCCCTCCCCCAACTATGATCCATGAGAAAGCCCAGAAGGCGCTCTCTTCACTGAAACATTTAGAAACATTTTGATAATAGACATCCTAACAGGTGTGAGGTGATCTCTCCTGGTGGTTTTGATTCACGATACCCTGATGATTACTGATGTTGATCATTTAGTGGAGGGAGCACTCGCATCCTTGAAAGGTTCTGTGGCTACTCTATTTTGTAGGCTAGATACAACTGTATACGTGGGTTCCTTGACTTGACTGGGGTTGAGGGGAACCCAGAGTAGCAGAGGCCGAGCAGCAATACTTAATCACCAGAGACAAGGTGGCACATCTACCGTAATGGACAGCAGGAATGTGTTAGTAATCAGAGTTTCTTAGCCTGCAGAGATATTTGGCAGTGGATAATTGATCACAGTGAGTTTAGAAACAAAACTAGAAGAGCAGCCTATTGCTGGATCTTTATAAGAGGAAAACTCTAACTCTAGTAGCCAAAAGCCTGACCTGAGTTGCCCCTGTGGACAGTCATGTCCTTACAAAACGAGCACAGACTGTGAAGATATTTGTGCTCCATATGAATGTCCACCAAAAGGCAGTCACTGCAGAAGGGACTCTTAATAACCAGGTGGATAAAATGATACACTTAGAGGATATCAGTCAACCTTTTGTCACAGCTACTCAGTGCTTGCTCAGTGGTCCTTATGAACCAAAGTGGCCATGGTGGCAGGGCGGAAGCTATGCATGGGCTCACAAACATGGACTTGCCTTCACCAAGGCTGATTTGGCTCATGTAGTGCTGAGTGCCTAATTTGCCCAAAGCAGTGACCAACATTGATCCATGGATATAGCACGATTCCCCAGGGAGACCAGTCAACCACCTGGTAACACACTGATTACAGTAGACCTCTTCGATAAAGAAAGGAACAGATATTAGTCTTCAGTGGAATAGACACACATTCTGGTTATGAATGTGCCTTCCCCTTTCATAATGCTTTTGTCAGGATTACTATCCATTGACTCAGAATATGCCTTCTTTACCACCATGACATTCTGCAAAGCATTGCATCTGATTAAAGAACTTATTTGCAAAGGAAGAGCAGCAAGGGGCTCATGCCCATGGAATTAGCTTACCGCATGCCCCAACACCTGGAAGTGGCCCTCCTAATTAAAATATGGAAGGCTTGCCTAATTAAAAGTCTTACTGAAGACTCAGCTATGGTGCCAGTTGGGAGAAAACACCCTGCAAGGATGCTTCACCAGAGACTTTTATATAGTGCTGTCTCTCCCACAGCCAGAATACATGGGTCCAGGAATGAGAGGAACAAATGACGCTATACACCTAACAACCTTCTTCACAGAATCTGTGCTTCTTGTCTTGGCAAGCTTGAACTCTGCTAGTTTGGAGGTCTTAGTTCCCAAGGGGAAATGCTTCCACCAGAAAACACAAAAATGGGTCCACTGAATAGGAAGATAGGAGTGTCACCTGGACATTCTGGGCTATTGATGCCACTTAACTAACAGGTTACAAAAAAAAAAAAAGGGATTACTCTAGTAGTTGGAGAGATTGACCTTGATTGATAAGGAGAAATTGCTTTGCTACTACCCAATGGGGGCGAGGAGGACTAAATCTGTGATCCAGTGGATTCTCTCAGGTGGCTTAGTCTTCCATGCCCAATAGTGAATGTTAATGAAAAAGATACAAAAAAGGCAGGCAGGACAGTGGAAGACTCAGACTCTCAGGGAGTGAAGCTCTGGATTAAAAGAGAGCACTGGCCGGGTGAGGCTCTGGCTGAGGGCAACGGAACTGGGGACTCGGTAATGGAAGAAGGAAGTTATAGATATCAACTTAAATCTTATGGCAAATTACAGAAATGAGGACTGAGGTCGCCTTGGCTATTTTCTCTTTGCTTGTTATATGTATGTGTTTATTTGTATATGCTAACAATTCTCTCTCTCTCTTCTCATTTTATTTTTATACGAGCTGCAGGAGGTTAACTATAAAATTCAGTCGTTAGGTAAGGAATATTCACTTGGACTATGGCTGAATTTGGGGAGTAGTTAATATAGCCAATTATTGTCCTTTGGATCAGAGAAAATAAAATCCATAAGTGGTAGAGTTGGGGGTGGGTTTGGGAAAAATACATATGTATATGTATTTTATATGTTTATATTTTAATATTGTATAATATTATATTATATTAATATATTAAAATATTTCCTTACATTTTATATGTATATAAAATTTTCTGTGAGTGAATAGGTTCAAGTGCTGATTCTCAGCAGTGTGGTGTTAATGAGTATGTTGGGCCAAATCACGATACCAAGAACCTCTTCCAAACTGTCTTTCCAAAATTTTTCAGTTTGTAAAATTTAATGTTGCTACTCATGATGATGCACACACACTTATTAGAATTTTTCTCTGGGTCTGTACTTGTGAGTGAATTTTAATCTATGTCCTAGTGGCAGTTAGGAGTTGAAGTACTCCATTCAGGAAGCTCCCCTCCACTGTCTAATTAATACTTTAAATATCTCTATCAAAATCTACACCAGAAGGTTTGTGTACCAGTATGCAGGAAATTGACATAATAGATGTGTGGTGTATAGCAATCCAAGAAGCCTGCCATTCAAATCTTCAGCAGCCCTCTAGGTTTAGAGTCGTATTTTATCCTGGGTCTTGTAGAGATCTGCCACTTGTCACAACCAAGAGAGTGTTCACTCTGATCCTGAGTTTGCCTTGGAGTGAACTTTACTATAAAGAATCTTGCAGAAACTGAGAGGGAGACTTTCCAGAGCTTCCAAACACAGATGGGATAAATGTTTTTGTGCCTTTGCTAATTAAACGTTAATAGGTTTGGCAGAATTTGGAGTAAGACTTCCTGGTAGCAAGGACTGGGAAAGAAATGGATGGTCTCCAAATACCATCCATTTACGTCTAATGAGCAAATGTAACCAATGTTTATCAAAAATACCTGACAATTGTGAATGACGAAATTGACTTTAAATTGGCTAAAGTCAGCCCACATCATATTTCGAACAAACACATGAATGGAGCTAGATGTTAGCTAGATCTTAAGCTGAGTCAGTTATGAGAAACGCTACAGTGCGGGATACCACTTGTTGAAATGATTTGTTTGAAATGACATGTCTAATGAAATGTGTGAATATTTTGTCTTTTATGCATATGAGATTGCGGAGCAGTAAACCAGTTCACTCAAACTGAGACATCACTGAAGAAGCAAGTGAGCACCACGGTAACTGTCTAGCCTGCTTTCCTTCAAGTGTGCTGCCAAAATATTTAGTATCCAAATGATTAACCTCAATGTCAAAAGAGTTAAAATCCAAATTATAGATTCTTACTACTTCTTTCTGGAAACTGTGCTTGCCATTCTCTTGACTTTTCCAGGTGAACAGTGGCTTTTGTTAGAGCCAGAGCCTAGCTTGGTTATACATTTGAATCACCTGAGGAACTTAGAAAATACTGATTCCTAGGTCCTTCAGTGAGAGAGAGAGAGAGCGAGAGAGAGAGATTGAAGCAGTGGAAGTTTTTAAGTTTCTTCAGGTGATTCTACCGAGCAGTCAAGGTTGAGAATCACTGTTAGGACAAGCATATGATGCAGTCAAGTTTTCTTCTCTTAAAAAATAAGACAATTTGAAAATAATTGAAAATCTTTAATTATTACGAAAGAACAAATTTAAGTTCGTATAGAGCAAGATTTAAGTTAACAAAGATGTTTTGATAAATTTTGAATAGATTTTACCACTAATTTCTGCTTTATCAATTGCTGCTTAACTTGACTTTGACTTCCTACTCTCAAACAAACTTTTATTATTTAGAATCTTTTCGGCCTTGGGGTATTCACAAAACCAACCCACAACCTTAGAACTCCCATCTGTGTCGGCTTCCTGATAAACTGGTGTAGCAAAGGTTCAAAGCCCAGAGTGGGATGCAGTCCAGCTGCTGGCGCGGTGCATTGTTGATGGCTCCCTCAAGCCAGTGGGCGGTAATTAAGCCACAGAGGCTGCTTGCTGGATTTGAATCACCATGCCAGCTCACTTATATGGGGTCATTTCATAGCCTTGTGAACCTAGAGAAAGTTATTTAATCTCTCAGCCCTTCAATATCCTTATCAGTGAAATGGGAAAATAGTCATTATCTCGTAGAGTTCTTGGGAGTAATAAATGGAACATTACAGGTAAAACACTTAAAGCAGTGCCTGGCACATAGTAAGTGCTCAGTAAAGGACAGTTATGTTATTATCTCATTAATTCTTAGCTGATTTTTTCACGCTGGTAAACCTTTCAATCACCCCACCTCTCGTTACTCCCTATTCTAAAAGCTTTTTCCTTGTGCCTCTAGAAATAGAAACATCAAAGAACTCAGCTTACTCCACACCCAGCTACCTCTTATGTATTCTGGAAGGATGGGATCCCTCAAACACCCCAAGAAGTTTGTTTCTAATAAAAAGAAATTATATTAGCAATCAGTTACTAAATTTAGTTAACTCAATTACCATTGAATGATTTCTTTGTTAAATACTGAGTTTTGAGTCCATGCTTGTGCTAGCCCTCCAACCACTATATACGCACGAACACGTTAAGATCAATTTCAATATAATGAGAATACGCACCTTAAAAACTGTTATATGGTAGCTGCCTCATGGAGTATCAGCTACTGCTTGAGGGTAGAATCATGGAATGGAGCACAGCCTAGGAGGAGGGGCGTCAAAGGAAAGTTTTGGAGAAGGTGAAAACCAACAAGGGATGTGAAAGGCTAACACCTTGGTCTACTTCCTAATCTCTGTCCAGTCATCCGTAGAAGTAAGTATGAAGGGAAGAAATATTAACCAAAGCTGAAAAACCTCTTTGTCTGTTACTTATGCTGCAAGCTTTTGGGAGGAAACAGGCATTGTAGTGATGGGTAAAGCACATCCAAGGAGCAGGATACTCCACTGAAAACATGCATCCTCAAGTCAGAGCATTTTGTGCTCCAACCTGGTGCTGTCAGTAGAACTTCCCGTGATGATGGAAACGTCTGTAATCTGTGTTGTCCTCTACGGTAGCACTAGCCGTGCGTGGCTATTGAGCATTTGAAGTACGCTAAACGCAACTGAGAAACTAGTTTTGTTTGTATTTAATGGTAATTAATTAAATGTGAATAGCCACACATGGTTAGTGGCTACTGTACCGCCCAGTGCAGTTCTAGACCCTGAAGGCAACTTGAAGCAAAAGGCAAATCTCTTTACAAAGTTTAAACAAAGCTATGAAAGTAATAGGATATGTTACATGTTGTGTTTGCCCCCCAAAATCCATTCTGCCTCTCCCTCATGGCCCAGCAGCCTGTGGTTTGGGTAGAATTGCCTTTACCCGAGTAACTTCTGTTTTCCTCAGAAAATCCATGCTGAAAGCAGTCAGCACACAGCATCCTGGTCATGAGAAATGGTTCAGAGACAATCCAATGAACACACAGCTCACTGATTGTGGAAGCCACTCTCCCCCTCCCACCTCTCAGTTAGGAACAGGAAGCGTGAGGCTCCACTGATACAGGCAGCCACCTTGCAATTGTGGAGGAAGCCAGCCTGAAAGCTCAGCTGGCAGAGGAAGGAAAGCAGCAAGAATTATAGAAAAGTGGAGGCACGTCTTGATCATACTTGAAGCTCACTCTCTCTGCTTTTTGTATTTTCTAACAGTGTGCTGTCATCAAATTTCCTTCTCTAATGGTCCCAGTGCCACCCCATCCCTCACCTCATGCCAATAAACTAAGAATGTTCCTTATGTGAAGATCAAATCGATTTCCTCTTTTTTTATTGCACATATTGTTCAAAATCATCCTGAATTTCAGATTCATATTGGCTCTAGAACTTTTGTATAGTATTTTCTTCTCCTGAAGTTTCTGATTACTTTGTTTTTTTTCTCAGGAGATGACACATATACCTTTTCCCCCTAGTTTCTTATTCATTTTGTATCTTCTTATTCATTTTGTATTTTCCTAAAATCTGTTTCTTATTCATTTTGTATTTTCCTAAAATCTGTTTCTTCTCCCTAAGATATTTTATTTGGAGCCTACTGACTTACTGATCTAATGCACTGGTCAACTTGCCAAATATTTAAATAATCAAATAGTCGATTTTCAGGGATTTTGTTCTTTTTATGAAAGCTGAATATTTACTTTTTTTTTGTCCCAATCCTGCCCCTGCTTTTGCTCTTATCATTTCATAAAGGAACAGATAAATGGGCTTCCCATTAACACTGTTTACTGACCTTTCTGTTTGTTTGAACTCATGTCCTGTCCTTGCCTCTGCTGTGGCAAAACTGCCACAACAAAGTATTTCTGACCAAGGCAGTAGAAGCGAAGACCATAAGTCAGCAAAACACCCCAGGGATTGCACTTAAAAGAGAGCTCACCAAGCCAAATAAAGGGTCAGTGGCTGGAGCAAAATAAAGGCTTCATAAGAGTGAATCCTACCATTTGCAACAACATGGAAGGACCTGGAAGACATTATGCTAAGTGAAATAAGTCAGACATAGAAGGACAAATACCACCTGATTCCACTTATATGAAATATCTAAAATAGTCAAATTTATGGAAGCAGAGAATAGAATAATGGTTTCCAGGAGGTGAGGGGAGAGGGAAATGGGGCATTGTTGTTCAATGGATGTAAAGTTACAGTTATACGAGATGAATGGGTTCTAGGGATCTGCTGTAAACATAGTGCCTATAGTTAACAATATGGTGTTGTTCATTTAGAAACTTAAGGTCGATCTCACGCTAAGTGTTCTTACTGCAAAAAATAAATTAAAAAAAAAAAAAGCAAGAGGACACAAGAAATCTTTTGGAAGTGATGGATGTATTTCTTACCTTGTTTGTGGTGATGGTATCATGGGTGTATGCATAGTCCAAACTCATCAAGACATATACATTAAATACATGCAACGTTTTGTGCACCTCAATAAAGTTGAAAAAAAAAACATTAAAAAGAAGCTTCAAGGAAAAATCCTAACTGTTCAGCAAATTAATTCTTTGGTGATTTTGTCTGTTTCATCTTTCGTTTGGACTGATTGTCCCCAAGCCATCTTCTTGAGATTTCTCTTTGAGGGGCTCGTGGGTTATCTCAGTTGCTTCTTGATCCCATTTCTTCCTTTTGGTGTTCATGCTCATGTTCCTGGAGTTCAATGACTCCAAGTAGCCTCTTCAAAAAGAGTCCCAGAGAAGTAATATTTTAAGATGTTGTCTTACTGAAAAGAACTTCATTTTACCCTCATAATCAATTTAAAAGTTGGCCAGGTATAGGTTCTAAATCATCTTACCTCTAAAGTTTGAAGGATAGAATCACTGCCTTTTAGTATACACTTATTCTGATGAAAAATCTGATGCCAATCTGATTCCCATTTCTAGAGGTCCCAGACTCCAAGAACTTCTTCAGTCTCTTATCAACAGACACCTCTATTTCTGGCTCCTGTCACTTGTAGGAGTTGCTGTCATGGATTTAGAGAAAAGAGGAAGTCAAATGCATGGGCTCAGTCTGCTTTTGAAAAACTAGCTTCTTCTGATTTTCCTTAATTAAGTCAGCTCCTTTGGTTTACACGGTGTATAATAGCGTATAAATGTCTACATTAAACAATAGATTATGTGACATGGGGGGGAAATTAGGTGGCTTTGGATCAATCCAATTGGATCAATTTTAAATTAGATTGTCTTCAGAATAAAACTGGAGCAAAAAGGAACTGAGAAATGAAAGAAGAGTTAACCTTTACATCAGGAAAGACACTAAGAAGAAGTAGGTTCAAGTGAAGCCAAGCCAAACAGTAATCTTGTGGTGTTCCTGTTTTGATCAATATTTATGTTAGTCCCCGGCTAAGCGATAATTGCATCGGTCCATGAGGGAAAGATAAATAGAAATAGGAGGAAGTGGAGTTTGACTGTAAGTTATTTCTTGTTTCATAAATTGTTCCATCCAGATAATTTGCTTGATCTGAGCTCCCACCGGATTGAATGCAAATGAGTTGTAGCAAAAGTGAACTGGGAAACAGAAGTCTTGAGCTTACAAAAAAGCACCTGTTCTGCAATAATTTGTGAACTCTCTTTCAGCCAGCCCAGACCTAGTGTCTCTGCATTTTAAAAAATTTTTCACTTTAAAATAAAAAGAGGGCATGGTATTCCCTGATGTAACATTATATCCTGAGTTCTAGAAACACTTCCCTTCTATTTTCCAGTAAAAGCCCATTTACATTGATTAATTAAAAGAGAGATGTTTTCTTTTGGCAATGGAAACACTGGATCACCCCTTATTTAGTGCCTTATTAATAAGAAATACTAGGCATGAGATACACATTAGCAGAACAACATTTCAGCTCTAGGGCCAGGCTTTTGGCCTCCTGCCTTTGAATTGCTGGCCTTTTAAGTTCTAACTGCCTGGGTCCCCTTCTGTGATTCAGGGAGACTTCTGAAATTCTAGTGGAGTCAGAAGCAAGGCAACGACCTTCCTTCATAATTAATCCAATAAAAGATCGACAGAAGGATCTGAGAGGAAGAAAATGAGACCCTGGAATGTATGTTGGGAGGGTTAGGTGAGAAATGAACCATCAACCAGAAAGTCACATGGGAAAAAATAAAATGGGAAAGGAAAAATGAAACCTGAAAAAGATTTTGTAATATACGAGGAAAACCAAATAAACGACCAACCCCCACAGCTCCTGAAGTGTAACAGCTACGAGAACCATTGTCAGGATGGAGGAGATGGTTGAAGTCTCTTCTCAAAGAAATCAAAGAAGTGGCAGAGACCTTTCAACAAGGACTGGGCAGGCCAAAAGAAACACAAAAATCTGGGCCATAGCCATAACAACTGTACTAGAATCTAGTTGGAAACAGTAAAGCGTAGAATGGACACAACAGAGAAGAGATTATTTATGAGCTCAGAGGCCGAGCATAGCCGTGTGGTGTTGAAGCTGCAGCCTTGTCTCACCCCTGGGTCGTCTCGATTGTTTACAGCAGAAGGAACACGCTTTTTGTTTTGCTTGTTCTGACCAGGGTCATATGCGAAGTAGGGGCATACATATTCAAAAGGGACAATTGCCGTGCCTCAAATATAGCACCATTTCTACTTGCTTTCCTTCCAATATTTTTGTGGAAAGAGCACTATAACTACATTAAGTAACTTTTATCACCACATTAAAAAGAAACATTAGATTTTACACTTGATACTATTAAATATCACCTGTGTTATCACAGTTTTACTTAGGAAAAAATAATTAAAATAGCTTAAATACTCAATGTAGGCCATCCACATAAATCATGGTTTATCTACACAATAAGGAATTACTTTGTCACTTAAAATTATCTTTAGGGAGAGCTTATAATATGACTCTTTTAAATGATAAGCTAAAAAACCAATATACTCAATCACATATAAATCATGATCTCCAATACAATCATGTACCACATAACGACGTTTCGGTTAACGACAGACCATGTATACAACAGTGGTCCCATAAGATTAGTATCATGTAGCCTAGCTGTGTAGTGGGCTATACCATCTAGATTTGTGTAAGTACACTCCGTGATGTTTGCACGACGAAATCACCTAATACATTTCTTAGAATGTATCCCCATTGTTAAGCAATGCATGACTGTATATGAAAAACACATAGAAAAATACACCAAAATACTATTGTAAAAATAGATGGCTTTAAATTTTTAAAAACTTTCCTTCTCAAATTTCCTGTGGTGAGCTTCTAATAGTTTTATGATTAGAAAAAAAATCTTCATTTAATCTGTAACCCTAGGATTCTAGCATAAATGAAACTGGTGTCATTTTGCCTATTTCTTTTCCTAAGAGTATGTAGTTTTCATTCATCAACTCCTCCTCATCATATGTTCTTAGGCCTTAGAGAGCAGAATTCAGTAGATGAGAATCACTTACATGAAGTGCCAGCTTTGAGTTCATCATGGGCTGGTTAGTGTTGTTCCATTCCAAGGACACAGAATTCATCCTGAGTTCTGACCAGATATTCCAAGCAAGGGGGAAAAGTGACATGTGTGAGGAGGCAGACAAATCTTTTCCCATTCTGTCAGCATTTTCACCCCTGTACATGGTGAAGAGTCTTATGAGCACAGAAACTTTGACACTATGCAGAACCATCCTGAGGAACTAATGGGAAGGTCTGCTTTGATCCTCCATATGAAATATAATAAACTTAAAGGCACCGGGATGACATCTAGTACTGGCACCACGGGAGAGAAAATTTATCTGACGGGGTCATGAATCCTCTGAAAGGGTTAGGTTAATTTACTCTTTTTTTTGACATTGTAGAAAAGCAGAGTAAGTAAAAAATACTAAAGACATTTGGGGGTAAAGTTCCCTTCTTTGAGTATTTTTTTTTAATAATTAACCAAAAAACTCCCTCAAACCCTGGCAGGACCAAAAGGTAGACCGCAGATACTCTGACTGCATCCAGTTACCACAGATGGAATTGTGTTGCTCAGGTCAGAGAGGCATAGGAATGAGAAGCACCTTAAAAATGGTAATCTGAAATTCCATTCTACTTCCCATCTAGGTAAAGACGGAGCATCCTATTCTGCTTCTACTAATCTTCAATTTGGGAAATCAGTGGTGGGCACCACCGTTATGTCACCTCTCTCCCAAACAATAATCCTAGTTGCCATTTACCCAAGATTGTGGTGTTTTGGTTGATATCATCATGGGAGACAATTAAAAGCTCCAAATCCTCTTTTTCTTCCTGAAGCACGGTGTTAGTTTCTCACTTAGACCACAGTGGAATAGGAAGATGCAAGATGAGGATGACAATACATACTTCATAGGATTGCTGTAAGATTTGGGGATGAAGTATCTCTAAGTTGTATGAGGTCTTCTTGTACTTTTAGATTTAAAAACAGTGCTATGCTTCTATTCTTTGTTGTATGTGAAGGGTAAAACCTTCTTCAAGATTCTTGGGAACTCCATAGTGTGCTACTATCCTATGTCAGTTCTGTGTCTGGGGTTCGGTTTCTGCTGAATCCCACTAATTTTTCACGCCTGACGTCTGTCCTCTACGCTGACTCCATTCTAACTTGTAGAACTTGAACTCTTCAGTTCACAGGTTGGGAAGATGAGGGGCTTCACATGTCCACATAGCTCGGTAAACTCTCTGCTTCTATATGCTCCTTATATCCCCTCTCACTGCATTTTTCTGAGCCCCTCAAACTTGGATTCTCTGGGAAGAGACTTCATCTTAGCTTATTATCCTTCCTTCCACTTGAATGGAGACCTATTGAACTTACTTAATGATTCATTAATCCTCCTCTTTTTGCTGAGGAAGATTGGCCCTGGGCTAACATCTGTGCCTGTCTTCCTCTTCCTCTAAACCAGTCTTATCTTTGCAACTCTGGAAGAGACTTTGAAATGTCAATCTTTCCATGTCCCCTCTTCTACCAGTCTCTGAAAGAGGAAAGCAAGAGTAGACAGATTCACCCACCTTCCCATGGTATGAATTAAGCCGCCCATCTGAGAAGACAGAAGTGATGAAAGTCGATATGGGTTTTAAATCTATTGGCTCCATTACACCAATAAAGCCCGTGGAAGCCCTTGGCAGATCCCATGGCCTGTGGGAGGTGCTCAGTAAATGGTGTTTATGATGATTATTTCTCTTCAATACTCCATAATCACCCTTCTGTGGTTGGTATTTAACATTGCTACCAAATTTCTCTTTTTAAATTCTTACTTAAACAAAATCACCTCCTGCTACAAGGAATTTTCTAGTTAATTATAGACTATGAATAGATGTTGCAGTAAGAGTGAATCCCTTCAGATTCCAACCCCCCATTTTATAGATCAGGAAACTGAAGACCAAAAAACTTCCAACCTGCCCAAATACACAAGTAGTTGGTGGCAGTTTGAATAAGAGACCAGGGCTCTTGGCCCACCCTACATGATCTACTGATCAAGGACTACGACAGAGGATATTTTGAACTAAGACCTATGAGTTCTGTGGTTTCTTTTGTATTAATAAGATTATCAGGTGCCAAACCCTATCTTGTTATCTAATCTACCTGCCACTTAAAAATAAATTGGGTTATCATGATTTAGTAAAATCTGAAAATCTCCCATTTTGCCAGGATCATGTTGCTTTTGCACATAAGCTAATTATATAGGAAATCTTTAAAATTTGATATCCGCATGATTCTAGTCAACATTGTGGGAAGGAAAAAAAGAACAACCAGGGAACTATTGAAATTACAAAACAATTCAGCTTATGTAGAAGAAAAGGTCGCTTGTGTGAGACAGCTAAATGTGGGGACAGGCCCGCTGGTTTGTGGCTTCAGCAGGTCACAGACTTTAAGAAGGAATCTGTCTAAATTGTAGGTTATAGCATCTTTCTTCACTGTAAGCAAGCATTACAGGGTTGGAAAACTCTGCCCGGAATTTCTCCATCCTGGATAGTGAGCCTGCACGCACACTCAGAGCCACTCTGAGCATTAGGAAATCCCTGGGGCTGACTCTCCTTCTTGTTTCTCGGTTGTTTTCCGCCAAATGGTGTTCCCACGTTTCATTTCCTGGCCACACAGCTCAATCAGTTTATCTTCCACTCCTCAACTATTGCAAGTCGAGGCTCATGGGATCCAATTATTACTGTTTCTTCCTCCCTGATAGAGTTGTTAGACCTATGAGCTGTGGGCAGCCTCCACAGAATTCTTGGGGAATGTTTGAACTCAAAGATGAGAATTCAGCTTCCTATCCAGGGGTAAGGTAAAAGGATATTACCAGAAGAGAAAGGCTTGAACTGCTTGTTAAAGTGTCAGAACCCCCAGTATTGGTGAGCGAGAAATATCTCCAGATTTTCACTCTAGCATTTTCCACTTAAACCAATCATTTACCTTGCCCCATCTATCTAGGGCTAATCCCTTTTTAAATAGTTTAAATGACTCTTTTTTAAAACTTTGAGACCAGGATGTTACATTCTATCTTTTTCTTTTTGACATGTATGAAAAAATAAACATACCACTGAATTGTAGCTTGTTAGTTTCTGCATGAAAGAACAGTGGGTGTTTGTCCAGTTAAAACAACTGTTGTAATCTCTCAAGTTCCCACCTCTACCTGAGGACGACTTGGAGCTTGCTAGTTGGGCATTTCTAAATTACTAGGCTACACTTGTTCTAAGATTTAGACTTGCAGGTGTAAGAAATTGACCATACTTAAAGCAAGCGTCACACCAAAGCATGAATTCCTCTTTGTAAAGGCGTGCCTGGGATATTGATTCATTTCATTATTTCTAGTTAAGTTGCCCTCAGTTTAAGTTGGCTGGTTGGTTGGAGCTCTGTGCAAGGTCCTGGAACTTGAAATAACTCCTAGGGGTTGCAAGTGGGAATTTAATGATACTCAATAAAACGATGACAAAATGGTCCAATCAAGGACTTCTTGAGGCTTTTGCTGATGATTTTAATGCTTTTTCAGTAAGAAAGGCCATGCCAGTTAGCTACCTAATTAAGAAAAATTACTTGTCTGATAAATTCAATCCTGCTAATGACAACCAGATGCCCACAAAAGCCACTTGAGATTTTTATGAGTAATGATTATTAAAAACTGTTATTAACTATTTCACATCTAGGATATTCTGTTCCTTGAGATAAGTAAGATTACATTTTAAAATAAAAGGAGGAAACGGGAAAATGATTTTAAAAAAAATACAGGCTTGCATGAAGCAGGAGATAAAACCAAAAACCCAAAAACCTGGTGAGCACTGTGTGGGGTGTGGCTGTTTAGATGCAACACAAAGTATTATCTGAAACCATTCATATTCAACACCAGTCTCCATGCTATGAGGTATTATTTCAAAGCATGAGGTGATAAAGCTCCTCTAATGGATTTGCTGCTTACTCGTTGCCTCAGTTTCCCAGTGGATTCAGTGGGGTAATAATTCCTACATTTTTTGTGGACATTTTGCAGAAGAGGAAACAATGAGTTCTGTAGTACATTAGGATTTCATGGAAATTATGCAGGAACTTAAAGAGATTTCTTAATATGTCATGATTTCCTGTGGCAACATGAATGACTTACGTGATTGAATGGATAGTTTTCCATTATACTTAGTGTGAATGCCCTTCCAGAAATCTGGAACAATCTCTTTGCTGAACCAACTTAAAGAGTGGTATAAACATCCTCATATTCGGGTGCCTGGCCATGTACTTTTTATTCTTACTTGGGGTGAGAGAAGAGTGGGTGAGGAAAACTATTGACTACTGTGACATGTCATAGCACAAAAAGCTCCATGTTCAAAGGCTCACTGTGGTGGGGGACACGCTGTGTCTTCTCCCCAAGTGATCGTCCCCTTTCTTCAGAGCCACTTCAGCACAGGCTGTGGTGTCCACCGTGTGTGTTGTTTCTCTGTCTCTTTCTCTGGAATGGGGCTGGATGTCCTTATCCAGAGGTTCTGTTTTCTTATCTTCCAGATTTCCAGAGTGCTCTAGTTCCCTAATATGCTCTCATTAGATCAGGAGGAAAATAGGCAAATCATGTTGGGTTTTCTGAGAAAAGCTGTACTACAGTTGGCCAGCCTGGATGAAGCAGAGTTCTCAGTAAAGAATGATTTGTGGAAGTATTCTGTTCACTGTTGTTGGTACATCCTTTCTCCCAGCTCTGTTCAACCCATCTTGCCTCTTCTCCAGGCTCTGCTGCTAATGACTGGCACCTGTGACTTTCAGCGGTGGGCACTGGCGCCAACCCCACTATGCAGAGAGATCAAAGTGCTTGAGAGTTTGTTAACTCCCCTCCCCCACAGCCGATGGCTGTGTAGTGGGGACCCAGAGTGGGGGGGGGGTGGGAGACAAAAACCCATCTCCCTTGATTTGAGGCTGAACTGTGGTGTAATGTACGCTCCTGAGTTCCTATGGAGTTTCTCCTGAAATCACACTTTGCTTTGCTTCTTCCCCATCCCTAACCTCCTTCCCATGGTTTTTTGGGGAACACTTCCATAACAAATCACTTGCACAGCAAGTGTCTTAGAGTCTGCTTCTGGGAGAACCTTACCAAAGGAGCCAGAGGAAGAGGGATTAGAGAAGGAAGGACGGGGAGGAGGAAGGCCCTCTCTTCAATTCTACTAAGAGAACATGGTGGTCGAGGTTGCGGGTGATCATGAAACCTCAGAATTCTTGCTCTTACCCAGTAAGAATATATAGATAGTGCCTTTCAATAATTCTTCATAGTTTTATTCACCATTTAGAGATTCAAGAGCTGCCTGCTGTGGGTGATGAGATGCAGGGTAGACACATGAAGGAATTTGCTTCAGGACATAAAATCCCATGGCAGAACTAGAACTAGAACAAAAGTCTCCTGGCTTTTGGCCCATGGTTTCCACCCGGCTTGAAGTCAGAAAGAACAAAATTTAAACCTCAACTCAGCTACTTATTGGTTTTGTAGCCAGAGGTGCACAGGTAAATGTTCAACAACCAGCTTTTGGGGGAGGTGTACCCTGATTTGTAGTGTTTGTTAACTCCCATGGTGTTAATACTTTCGCAGTGGCCGATTTCAAGCTACCATGTCATGTCACTGAATGTAAAGTTGGGAGAGATGGGCACAGTTAGCTCTCACAGGCTGGTGTGCTTCAGCTCCAACACATCCCTGTCTGCAACCTCTTTCTAAACCTCCTTTTTTCTATGCCCTCATTTATTACATCGATATAATTATACTTAATCATGTTTTATGAGGATTAATGTTAAGATACATAATTGCCTAAAACTAGTTATTATTGTGATCATACCAAAGAAAGCTAAAAATAGAAAATGGTATAAAACAGGATAAACTTGCATCTATCATTGATTTTTGTATTTGTTAGATTGTGAACTATAAATTATAGCTAATATTACTTGCTAAAATATTTGAGGGCAAGTTTTTCGAGGGGAGGGAAAGGGAGATGTAAATGATGCTAAACAACAACAACTGTAGCAACACTTTCCATAGTTTTCCACTCAGCCACTTAAGAGACTTGAGTGTATGACCTAAACTGGTCATTTGTTTCAGGAGTCACACCAGCTTATCTATGTGTCTCTGGAATACACAACTTAATTGTCAATGCTACTTTGTAAACTGTTAGGGAACACATAACCATAGGCATATGAAGCAGTATTCTTGTCCCTGAGATCAAATGGTAGTGAATACCAGGTTGTCACTATTAATGGGATTTCCATTGGATCCAATTCAGTTTGTATTATAGCAACTGGGAATAATTACCTCAAAATATCAAGGAAGATGTGAGATTCTTTTTCATCACTGTCATGAGATGGAAATATAAAGAGGCATCAAACAAATGTAGGGCACAGTTGCAAAAGTTGTTGTTGTGTTAATAGAAGCCATTATGTGAACAACGTATCGGTGATTAGAAAATTGTTAACGTTCATAAAGTGCACAAGAGTGCCCCTTGGAGATTTGCTTGTATTTTGTAAGCGTATTTTCCAAAGAGAATGAGACATTAGGTCTTTAATGTTTGGGCACACCCGATAGGAATCCTATTTATCTCCCCTTCCTCGAGAGATGGATCAGAGAAGCTGATCACTAGCTGTATTTGCACAAGTGTTACCTCTTTCTCTAGCACTGTGGAACTGGGCCTTATCCCTATCCTAGGAACCTTCTTCCATCTTGATTTGCTGCCTATAAACTTTGATTAGAGTTTGCCCTCAAGGCAGGCAGTAAAAAGAAGGGAGCTTAGCAGAGCTGAGAACATGATGCAATGAGTATGAGAGTGATATTGGCCCAAGAAGGGATATTATTCTTCAAAATATGTGCTGAGAGGATAGAAACAGTCATCCAATCGCCTGAATTGTGTTCACTGGCATTTATTTTTAGGTGCAATATATGTTTCATGACCACAATCCTGCTCACAACTTGTTATCCATACTTTGGACATGATTTCAACATGAGTTCAAAGAAGAAAAGTTAGCTAAGGCAAAAGGAAGATATGAGGTGATGTGAAGATTTGAAGGGAGCCAGGAGGCTTTCTGTGAAGTAGTGTGAGAAGTCAGCTTCTTCCTTTAGGAAGAAAAATCTTGTAGAAATCCTACTCAGTAATAAGAATGGGTTACTGAGGAAGAGTGGCTATTTTTTCTTTAATAAAAATTATATATTTTTAAGGTGTATGACATGATGTTTTGGTAAATGTATACATAGTGAAATGATTACTACAGTCAAGTAATTAAAATAGCCATCTCCTCATATAGTTACCGTTTGCGTGTGTGTGTGGTGAAAGCATCTGAGATCTACTCTCTGAGAAAATTTCTGGTATTATCACTATAGATGTCATGCTGTACATTAGATCTCTAGACTTATTCATCCCATATAACTGAAACTTTGTACCCTTTGACCAACATCTCCCCTTTCTCCTACCCCTAGCCCCTGGTCACCACTATTCTACGTTCTGGTTTTATGAGTTTGACTTTTTTAGATTCCTAATATAAGTGAGATCGTGCAGTATCTTTCTTTCTGTGTCTGGCTTATTTCACTTAGCATAAGGTCCTCCAGGTTCATCTATGTTGTGAATTACATCTTCTTTTTTTGATGCTGAATAGTATTCCATTGTGCATATATATCCATACAGATATCTATAAAGATATATATATCATAATTTCTATATAGATATTTATATCTAAATAGATGTAGATATTATGATTTATTTATCCATCAACAGACACTAAGGAAATCCTACTGCACTGTTGGTAGGAATGTAAATTGGTATAGCCATTATAGAAAACACTACAGAGATTCCTCAAAAAATTAAAACTAGAACTACCATGTGATCTGGCGATCTCACTTGTGAGTGTATATACTAAGCAAATGAAGTCAGTGCCTCAAGGAGATATCTGTGCTCCTATGTTCATTACAACATTATTCACAATAGCCAAGATATGGAAAAACGGACTTTTGATGAGTTTCTTCCAAATGCTTCTCAAATGAAAACAGCTATCTTTATCAACTTTTTCTAAGAACTGGAGGTATTATTACACAAGGGAAAGAAAAGAAAGGATCCAGGTACTGGTGCCTCAGCCTATATTTCCATCCAGTGGCATCCATATACTTAACAGAGAGATGGCTGCTGTCGGTTTCCTTGGGGGTAGATGCTAAAAACAAAATCAAATCCAAAAATCTCTACTCGCTCTCTCTCTCTTAACCTCTTGTGCTCTCCCTTTGGGGGCTGAAACTCTCTTCTTCTGCTTCTCATAGTGTGCAGTGGGTAATTCTGGCCTCCGTGGGCATCCTCCAGCGAGTGGAGCAGCAGGCCTGGCTCTCTGTCATGCCCCATCTCTCCTGGACTCTTAGATGCCTGCGGAGAAACAGCCCAGCTGGCAGGAGGCTGCTGTCTGCCTCTCAGTGGCATGTCTCCTCACAAACTGGCCAGAGGCTGTCATCCTCATGGAAAGGGAGGGAGGCCAACAGCTTCAGTTCACATTTGACTCTTCTCTGCCCAACAAGGTCGAGAAAGCAAGAAGCATTTTTCCCTTATTAGCTCTAATTTTTGGTGGAGGCATGTCCCTTGGATTTTCAGGTCAAGAAACTTGGAGTTGCACTCTGTAATCTACTATACACACACCCTGAATCATGTCACCAATGTGTATTGAACATGGGGCACCTCCAGCCACTGTGCTAAGTATGCGGGTACAACGTGCAGAAAATCCAGCCCTGACCCTCAAGGAGCAGCTCACAGACTAGAGTGGAAACCAGTCTGTTGCAGACAGCATGGTAACGTGAGTGCATGGTGTACAAAAAGAACACAGAAAGGCATGTAGGGAAGCCGCTGGATGATACTGACAAAGGATGTTAAGGGGTTAGCCTAGCCAGATGTAGGGGGAGCACCTGGGCAGCATGTTCCCTGCAAAGAAAGCTCTCTCCTCTTTACCCAGCCTGCCCTGACTAGCAGGGCTGTGCCTTTCACACAACGTTCAGGATGCCTGCAGGAGGGAGAAGAGAAAGTGTGTCCCATGACCTGTTCTCATGGTTTGTATTCCCATGGCCTGTTGCCAGGTCACCATGACTCTCTCCACGCCTGTCTCCTTCTGTGACCAGCACTTTGTCCTGTTCTTCTCTGTGCTGGTTTCAGTCTCAGGCAGGCCCATTCCACATGACAGCCCCAGAAACTCCAGACTCTTCTAATAGTCTCCAGGCAGCACCGTCAGCAGTACAAGAGCCAGTGTTTCCCAAAGTTCCGGCAAAAATCTCAAACCCTGATTAGACCCAGATGTCATATAGCCATTCTTTAAACAAGTCTTGAGGAAAAGGAATATGCTGATGGGTCAGGTCTGGGACAATCTCACCTTGATACAGAGACTGAGATGGTTTTCTGAAGGAGAATCAGGCTTCTGTTAACAAAATGAAGAAGAATAGGTTGTGGGTACACAAAAATCAAAACTTTACACTACTTGTATTCAGCTCTGGGCTTCTGTTTATCCATTAAGTTAGGTAAATGCTCTTTAGGAGAATGTAGACAGAAGAAAAGGCAGGGGTTGGAGAGAGGGCAAAATGGAGGGAAGAAGGGAACGAGGGTATTTAAACAGCACAATGAAGATAGAAAGCAACCTGTAACATTCAAGAGGTCTCAGACTTGCTCAAAACTTCCTTTTTAATTTGACCCACAAATTAAGACTTGATTATTCAGAATACCTAATATATGCTGGACATAGTTCTAGATGCTGTGGAGGAGGCAGGCTCCATGCTGTTGTGGGATTTACATTCTAATGAGGAGACGAATGGATAGATAGATAGATAGATAGATGGCTGGACAGATAGATGGTGATAAAGACAGATATGGCACTAGACGTAGGAGAAGGGAAAAGAAGACAAAACAAGGTAGAGGCACCAGCCTTGACCTTAAGGAGTTTACACTTTTAGGGAGAAACTAAACATGCATAGTGAAATGGCTGGAGACAATAGCCCAATGCTATACAAAGTATATGAAGTACACTCGATATGGTAAACCTAGAGGCTGAAAAATCTTATAATAGGAGAGAGCAGACTGGGTAGAGTCTATCTGAGGAAGCTTTAGTGGCATCATTCTCCAGCCTTGCAGCTTTGTTTGCTGAAGTTCAAAAACATCCAAATATTGTAAGAGGAAGAGAACAAACACTGACCAGTATTTCCCAAACTTGCTTGATAATAAGACTCATCTCAAGTGTTTTTAAAATCAGATTCCTGAGCCCTATCCAGATTTTCTGATTCATATCCTCCCTACGATAATCTGTATTTTAACCAATACCCTGGTTGTTTCTTATTATCAGGAAGGTGTGGGAACCCTTGCCTAGAGGGCTGGCAGGTGCAAAGCAAGGTGGAGCCCAGCTTGTGGGATGTTCTAAGGCCCTCCTTTATTCTTGGCGCTACTTCTTTTGTCTATTTCTGGCAAGTACTGCAGAACTATTGTTAAAGACCATCTTTTTTTTGATTTATAGAAAGTGAGGATGCAAGGGGATGAGAGATGGCTACTGGTTTTAGTAAAAGGTGCAGAGAATAAATTCCAAATGCTAGCGGACCATAGAAAATAGGTAGATTTTCTCTGGCAAACGGAGAGGGGGCTGTAAAGATTGCAGACCGGAATACCGAGAGTGTGTGCTTCTAATTCAATTAAGTCCCTCTGTGTCCATCCAGTCTGCTTCCCAAGTGCTCCACTAGCATATGCTGCTGCACTAACAGCACCTTGTGGACGCACAGCCCTCCCCGCAGTGGGAGAGGACAGCTGCTTAATAGACACTGTGCACAGCAGGGCAGAAGGTGAAGAACAAGTACGGCTTGGGAGGCCCTAGGTAGACCGCAGGGAAGATTCCTGACAAGACAGAAACCAGAACGGAAATTCTACTAAGGCTATCACTGTACTCCACATCCATAATCTGTCAGGAAGTGTCTTGGGTGTTTGCAACTATATAAATAGCTAAGACCTTAGGGCTTCCTAACTAAGCTTGTGGGTATTAATAGCACCACTACTTGCTGCGGCAGGCGGGGTCTTACTTTAAAACTTCTTTCCTGATCTCTAAAAAGTTCATGAGATTCCAGGCAGTCAAGATAACACTGCTAACGATGAAGCCATAACCAATGGGGTACACATGAGCATTGTTCACTGAAAGATTTCTGGTTCTGACTGGGCATATAGTAGGACTGCACTCTCCACTATTGGGTGGGACCATCTGATTTACTTTGGCCAATTAAATGTAATATTCTACTGCAGACAGATGCTTTAAAAGCTGGTATACCATCGGCTACTGTCTCTTTCCCTCCACCACAGTAAAAGGCAAATGGTGGCAGATGGTGGCTGCTCTTCTAGCCTGATCCTGGATCCAGGCTGCTGCAGAACAGTGCTCTCAGCTGGCCCATGATAGACCTACAATGTGAGTGAGAAATTGACCTCGCAGTTTTAAGCCACTGAGATTTAGGGGTTATTTGTTACTGAAGCATAACCTAGTCTGTGGTGATGCTTTCCCCTCATTCAGATGTAGCAATCATGTGATCATGACTCATCAGTTTGCTTTGTCAGACGGATAGGAAGAAATCCCTTATTAACAGATCCATAGGATTGTAAATCCCACATTGTGTTCCACTAAGAGCAAGGTCAACATTTCTTTGCTTTTAACCAATAAAAATGTGGCTTTTTTATGAAAGTTAAACAAATAGGTTTCTAACTGTGCTAATGTATTACTTTCATTAGTTTCTCCAACATAATTTTTGGTTCTTCTTGCCAGTTTCTTGAGTCAGTTCACTATTATTTCTTGCCTAGATTGCCACCCTAGCATCCTAGTTGGCTTCTCTGCCTCTGTGACTTTTCTCCTTTCATCCTGTTTCCAGGGTGTTTTATTATTAATCTCAAGCTCAGACTTGAATAGTTTACTTTCCTGCTTCAGTCTCCACTGTAGCTCCCTATTGCTTGTATGCTGAAATATTTGTGATATACAAAGAATGAGATAGATTTTTCAGTTTTCATTATAAATGATCTAGTTTTCTTTATGAGCAAATACACACAAGGAAAGCACAGGAAGAAGCTGAATCATCTATTAACAAAGTTTTTGAGTAAAGATCCGTTACCTTTCTCCCAAGTTCCCAAGAGATGTTTCAGAGCCAGACAAACCTCACTCCAGGCCCAGGCTCCCTGTCCTCTGTGCCTCCATGAAATTTGGGGCAATTAAAAATTCTAGGAATTTTAATGCTTACATGTTCTTACAATAAACCACCATACTTTTACCCTTAGAAAGCCTCTTCCTGTAGCGAAGGAGCCTCACTAACACACTCATTTAGTCTTACTAATTTTTTTTTTTTATGTGGGGAAGACCAGCCCTGAGCTAACATCTGTTGCCAATCCTCCCCTTTGCGCTGAGGAAGACTGGCCCTGGGCTAACATCCATGCCCGTCTTCCTCCACTTTATATGGGACGCTGCCACAGCATGGCTAACAGGCAGTGCGTCCGCGGGTGCCTGGGATCCGAACTCACGAACCCCGGGCTGCCAAGCGCGAACTAAACTGCTGCGCCACCGGGTGGCCCAGTCTTACTAATTTTTTTAGGTACTGAAAGCTGGGGTGTTTTTGAACTAGTAACCTTGTTATTGGTATACACCCAGTGCAAACTGATTAATTCAACAAATGGATTTTGCATTATGCCCAAGTGTATGTATATAAGTCACCAGGTGATCTGTACTTTTTAAATTCCTTGATTTTACTTAAAACAAAGTTTATTTTTTTCACTAATCAAGTAACAAATTATTATAAAAATTTTGGAAATTATATAGCAGTAGAAAAAAAAGGAAAACATAAATTATACATAGCCTTACCACTAAAAGAAAGGCTTTGACATTATTTTGGATTTGGGGTATTTCCTTCCAGTCTTTTCTTTCTTTCTGTGCATAGGAATCCCAGTCCATCCTACTCCTCACCTTCCAGATTGTGGACAAACTGCACATATAAGTCATGTCCTGAAAAGCTAACAATCTTAACAGGCCTCAACTGGATGAACTGCATGGTCTGCATGCCCATCCCCTAATCCCCTTTTGCCAGCCAGGGCTTAGTCAGGGAAACAAAGCTCTTATGAGTGTTATAGGAACAGCGGATTTATTATGAAAATTAGACCTTATACAAATGTGGCCCCCTGCTGGGGAAGTGAAGATCTGGACGTGGAAGTTGAAGCATCAGAGAAAGAATTATGAATACATTCTCCTGATGCCCACTGGCAATCCCATGAAGTCAGAGCTTGAAGAGAAAGGCAAGAAGCCCAGCACATCCTACTACCAAACTGGGACAATGAAGAGGGAGATTAGCAAGATGTCCATGGAAAGCTGTTGTCTCTGTGGATGCACAGCTGGCAATGGGGGGTGGGCCTGGAGCAGGGGCTGTAGCCTTGGTGAGGGGAAGTTCATTACTGGGTCCATGCGTAACCTCCATCCCTGCTGACATGGCCGTTATATTTATTAGCTCAATGAGCAAGAAGAGGGATCGCTTAGAAAAGAGGCTGACTGACATCCACAGAATAGGTCATCTTGCCCGTCTGATCATTAAGCTTCTCTTTTGTGAGACACAAAGATCTTTTCATATTTTGCCTATTCTGAGAGATCTAGCCACATACCTTTCCCCAGACCTCCTTGCCACCAATTTTTAAGTGGTAATTCTCCAAGTCCTTTGGACCGTCCAGTGAAATGATTACTCACCTCCCTTCAATCGATATGTTCCATATCTTGCTCTCTCTCCTTCCAGGCAAAAATAAGTAGCCTAGTGCACTGCTTGAAAGTTCTGCCTGCTGGCAAGATATCCCCTCACCACTGTCCTCCCGGCCACTCCTAAGTGAGGCTGTAGTGTAACAACCATCTACTTTTAGGTACTGCTAGCTTATCTTGCAGAGCCATCTATAAAGCAGGCTGGAATTTTTTCTTTCTTGGTCAACTGGTCATAGGGAATTGCTAATGAGTCCCTAGGGGTGGGTTGAGAGAAAGGAGGGAATGTAGCAAAAGTAGGAACCTTGAAAACCTGAGCCACGTGTTCATGGAGAGTCTCACATACAGCAATTCCACTTGGTGATGGAGTGCTGCTGTGCCCGCCCAACTTCGTGGCTTGGTGTATGAGACAGCACACTGTTCATGAGTCCCCTGGTCAGAAGCACTGCTTTGTGGAATGCCATAATGGTAACAAAGTATTCTGTAAGTCTATGGATTGCAGCCTGTCATCAAGCATTTGGTCTCTATTAGGGCCGAGCAGCAAGCCAGCAGCTGTTTCTCAAAAGAATTGTTAACTGCAGAGGATGGCCTAGCTTTGCTCTTAAACCTTGAAAGTCTGCACTGTGATTTTCCTAGAGGGGAGCAAAGGCTCCATACACCTTCCCCATCTCCCAGTGAAGCTCCCTTTTTTCAAACTACATGAAAGAATGCACCTCTCCAAGCCTTCTTCTTTATGCAATACCGTTCTGTAGAACTGTATTGCTCTCACTGTGACACCTACTTCCAGTGAGGAGCTGTTTCCCATTCCTGTGCCATCACATAATGGGGAAACCACTTGGGAAAACCATGCAGTAGAGTGAAGCTGTAAGATCACCCTTTGCTGGGATAGACATGGGAGGAGGAAACAGGGGAAGAGTTTTCTTAAAATAGGGTCCTCTGGGATCCCCAAGGCCTCCGTCTGTAAAGGGCAGCTTTGACTCCTGTGATTTGGTCCTCAAAAGCAGGAGTGGGAGGGATGGTGTCTATACGTCCTTCCTTTAGATTGGCAGACAAGACTCAAAAGAAACTATGATTCAGAAGCCAGGTTTAGGAGGGACTTCTAAAGATCATCAAACACTTGACAAAGTGATAAGAGCATTAGCCCAGGGAGAAGAAAGCCATGTTTGTTCCAGCTTTGCTGTTAACCAGATAATAGAGAGCTAGTGGATCTGAACTGATTTATCCTTCTTTCTGGAAATGCAAGTGAGGGAAGCTGACTCCTCGAAAACCCTTTTGGGGAGATGCAGTAACAGAGTCAGAGAGCAGGGCTTAGAGCTCCAGATTCTGAGGTGTTACCTTCCCATCACCTGTCTCAGGAAGGTGTGGCAGTAATGTGCAATTTCTTTGCTCTGATTGAAATTTCAGCCTCCACTGAGGCCAGTAAAAAGGATTGGAGGACATCTGGGTTTGGAGGAGATTAGATAAAGACTGCTTTCTTTAATGAAGTGATTCATTCTGTGTCAAAACCCTGGTTTAGATTAGATGTCAGCTTTTCTGGGAAGTGTCCCTATGTGCCCCAGTTGGAATGTGTTGTTCCTTTCTGAGACCCCCACAGCTTGTATTTCTACAAAGCCCTTCTTTCAAACAGCTTGGGATTGCAATTAATACCTGGACGTCAGCATCCTCCTTATACTAAGCCATTTGTTCTTATCTGGGACATCAAAACCCGGGATGTAGCAATCAGCAGTGAAATGTGTTGTAATTTATAACTAATGGTAGATAAAGTAACAGCATGCAAATGATTCAGGGTGACATCTATGACATGTTTCAAACTTTTTAATGCAGTTTGACTTACTAGCATTCAAGTGCAATTTCTTAGATATAGGAGGCGTGGGTAGAGAAAGAGCAAATGTACCAGTAATTGTTCATAACTCCAAGTTTGCTCTCGCGAGTGTCTTGCACATATTAATGCCATCCATTAAGTGAGTAAAGGTAAAGAATATTGAAAACTGCTGGGTTAGAATGAGAGCTCCTTAAGAGTAAAGTTTTCTGATTTGCCAGTCTCTGTATTAGCTATGTTGTCCAGCACAGGAATATGTACTTAGTATGTGGAATAAAGTAAGGAAACTGAAGAATACTGAAAGACCAAAGTAAGTAAAATGTATCAGGGTGAGGTGTGGGAGAGGGGAAAAAAGAAAGCCATAATTTCCTGATGGGATATGAGTTTGTTACTTATGTGACTTTTTTTAACAAACAGTCACAAAACCTTATCATGATAAACAATAGACATGTATTACTCACGTGTCTGGGGTCAGCTGGATTTTAGCTAGGTCGCTCTGCTGATCTTGGCTGGGCTCGCTCATGTGTCTGGAGGGTCAGCTGGCTGTCAACTATTCTGTCTGGCCTTGGTTGGGACAACTAGGGCAGTCTGGAGCTGTCCCACGTTTCTCATCTTGTAGCAGGCTAGCCCAGGCACATTCTTATGGCAATAAGAAGAGTACAAGAGAGGTCAAGTGGCAACTTGCAAGGACTTTAGAGACGTAGGCTTAAAATTGGCCAGCCATCACTTCTGCACATTCTATTGGCCAAGTAAGTCATAAGACCAGCTCACATTCAAGAGATGGAAAAAGACACTCAGGCTTTTTAATCACGAACCCCAAATTCTCACATGAGAAAGGGTGGATACAGGGACTGTGAAGAGCTGGGCCGTTATTGTAGTTGACCATAGAATATGAGAAGATTTTGCCCACACAGGACGATTGGAGCCTTGGACTGAGGACTCTTTGTTTAATAAAGTTTTGTCACTTCCAAAACTCTTCTGGCACAACTTCTGGGATTGAAATGTTCCTCGATTGTGATGGCTGCAGGCTACAAGTGCTCTGCACAGATTATACCACATAGCCGCAAAAGACAGCCATGCTTTTACACTAGACTTTATATCTGCAAGGACTTAACAGGCAAACATTGTGATAAGAAGGAGGCGTGGTTTCTGAGGCCTGTCCCTTTCCCAAGCACAGGCCACTGCACACGAGTACGCCCACCTCTGGCAAAGGACCTCAGCCAGAACTCTCTCGCCAGTTCTAGTTCATCGTTCCTCTTAAGGGCTCCTGGGGGGAGTCAGAGAGATAAATCAGGGCATACAAGAGAGCTCCTCCACCAGCTCTTGGGTAGCAAATATGTATAACAGTGGAAATGCTCCTGATTGCTCTCCATTTATTTCTGCAGCTACCAGTTTCCCCTCTTGCTTGTCGTAAAGTTTAAAACAACATCAATTTTTAAGGACTTGAAAGTGCTTTTCTATTTAAAATCAAACAAGACAAGCATCATTTTCATTCTGGGGCTGTGCTTTGCTTCTTGAAGTGTGCTGAATATATAGACACCCACTGAAAAATAATAATAATGAAAAATCTAAATGATGGAAATGAGTAATTGCTTGGCAGAGAGTCTGCAGGGAGAGCACTGACACCACACGGCGCATATTTCATGAATAATGAGAGGAGTCTGAGAGCTGGGCAATCACTGCCTATTGGGTCAGAAATTTCACATTAGTGGACTCATCAGAGCAGATCAGTGTCATAAAGACACTCTTTCCTGAGGTAAACACACCTTTTCCTTCACTGAACTGTCATCTCTCAGTTGTATAGCAGATACAGCTAAGACCTTCTGAGAGAGAGGAGGGACATAACTGGGATTAGGAGTAATTTATGTCCATATTGTTCTACCTGCTTATTTGGGTAGAAAGAAACTGTTTTTAGCAGAGATGAGCTGGTAAGTCTGTGGCTAACAAAGGGTTCAATGAAGCATTAAAGAAACAGAATCAAAATGCATACCTGGTTCTGGGAAATCTCCCGTAGGGTAATTGGGACTCAGAGAGTTCAAAAGCTGCAAGAGGGTCTTTAGCTCTTTTGTTCCAAGAACACCTTGGGGTGGTTGTCACTAGTGCTTTCCACCAAATGTTCCTGTTCTCCTTCCTCGTTCCCTGTGCGATTTTACTTCCTGTCCTCTTGGATAGGCATAGTCATATGACTTGAGTTGGCCAATGAAATACGAACAGAGGTGATGTGGTCTCTTCTGGATGAAGCTTTAAGAACCAGTGTACAACCTGCCATGCTGTTTCTTTTCTTCTGCCAGTGCACTGGGGACCACACTCCAGCTGGTGGGCAGCTCCATCAACTTGGGTCTTGGAGAGAGAATAGCCCAGAGCAGTGCCCCTAGATACCTCTTGATGGACATGTAACATGATTGGAAAATAAATGTTTTGAGCCAATAAGATTGTGGATTGTTTGTTACTGCAGCATACTTTAGCCTACCCTGACGGATACACTAAGTACCTTCTTTGCAGCTTTTGCTCAAAGCATCCTAGATATAGCGTGGTGGCTAAGAACATGGTATTTTTCAGTCAGATAGAATTAGTTTTGAAAGATAGTTTGAAGTGACTATGAGTCCACATAAAATAGAAACTATAATAGTTTTGTTAGGATTAAATAAGTTAATGCATTTAAGATCTTTAGTGTAGTGCCTATGTAGAATAATCTTCCCAATCATCATTAATGAATTCTGTTATATCAGACAGAGGCAGCTGTACTAAATCAAGAGGCCAACATGCCCTTCAGAAATAAGTGATATTCTTTAATTCAAAGCATAAACGTTTCATAAGCCCCCAAACTCTACTTTTCTTCTTTTATCCTTAATGGAACCACAGAAGATTGGGATGAAGAGCACCTTACTTACAATCTTATGCAAACATTTGAGAAAATGGAGTCCACAGAGGTGAGGGATTTACCCAGAGACACATACCTGCTGAGGGGAGGAGGCAGAATTCAAGCTAGGGCAGCCATAGAATTTATCATCCAAATAGGACACTTTTGAAAGTGAAGGGAAAACATTATTAGTAACTATGCCAGAAGAACAGGTGGAAACTTGGACTTTCCCAGGGAAACCAGAACATATGGTCACCCTAATTAGGATTTACTTTCCCTGACTCTATGCCTGGTGTCACTTTCCTTCCCAGCAAACATCTTAATCCTACTGGTGTAAGTAACTCTTCGTCATTCTCTCTAATGACATAAGGAAGGAAGGAGAAAACAAAAAAACACTGTTTTTCCCTTAGACATTCTTTACAAATCTTATTCACTTTTATTCTTTTCCCTCTCTGCTTTCTTCGGTCACCTTCTCTGTTGGTCACTTACAAGCTGAATTGTTTGCCTCAGTAACTGCCTTGTTTTAAGCAGTGATGACTACTGGTTATATGAATGAACCTGCATTTAAAAAAGTTCCCACTGCATGGCAGAGCCCAGAGGTGAGTTTTACTGGAAAAAAAAATGAAAATATATACCTTCAGATAATAAGCAACATGGAGGAAAATAGTCAAAACAGGAGCTGAAATGATCAGTGGAACTCCTCCAGAAACAACGCACATGCTTGTCCATATTCACACAAGTTTCTAAAGGAGACCGGCCCTCCCCTTGTCTGTGTCGGGAAGAGAAACCATATTTTTGGAGATATTGGAAGTTAACTCACAAGAAAAATCAAAGGCCCAGAAAACATATTCTGGTGTTTTCTCCACGTTCCAGTCCAAGGGCAAAAATAAGCAACATAGAAGAGAAAGGCCATGTGAGTAGTTTAGGTGCCAGGGACCCTTCTCCGTTCTTGAACAAGCGTATGACTCCAGGCCCCTCACGTGCAGATGGGCTGCGTGCTTCTGGCCAATTAAACTGTTGTGTCTGTTTTCGAAGTTAGAGCTGCCTGTCCTATAGTGGGGCCTCAGAAAAATGTGTTGGTAAAACATGGCCTTTTAGACCTTTCCCTATCAAAACTGTAAGAAGAGTTGCAAATACACTGGATAACAAAAAGAGGATGGCCGAGGAGATGTATCCCGGGCAGCTTCATTGTGGCTTAACTGCATCTCTGAGGGACCTTAATATCATTGGATGTGCTTGTGCTGTTGTTTCCCTCTGCCGAATTGTAATACAAGGTTAACACATGAAGACTGAACTCCACAAGCCTTTGCATTTCTCATTGCAGTGTGCTTTTTCTCAACATTTGGAGTCTGGAGAGGTGGTAGTGAGTACGTTCCAAAGCCCTGTGGCCTGTTCCCTTCCTTCCTCTCCAGTCCCAGGCTTTGCTATGTGGACTCATAATTCTCCAGCCACACCACCTTCTTCATGCTCCTCACATGGCCAAGCTTGGTCAGGCTTCCGAGCCTTTGCATTCATTTCTCTCTTTGCCTGGAGTGCTCTGTCTTCGGATCCTCTCATGGCTGGCTAATCTTTCTCATTTAAAACTCAGAGACTTTCCCTAACTATGATATCTGTGTAAGTTATGAATCTATTTCCAGAAGATTTCCTGGGTCTAATAGGCCCTCAATAAATATTTCTTAAAAATATGAATTAATGAATGAATGAGTGAGTGAATGAATGACATATTCTTTCTGGAATCAAATGACCAAAGAGCTTATTCTTTAAAGCCATTTGACACCTGTTGGGAGACTTCCTTCTCTAGCATGCTCTATTCCTCATTTCTAAGGGTTCTATGCAAAATCCACTAGAACCAAAGGTACTCAGAATGCTTAAGAAAGAGAATGACCCAGATGGATGGAAATTCAGATGATCCAGACTTTCCATTGCATTCTATTCAGGGTCACCTCCTGCTGTACTTGCTCTGTCTCCTTCTCAGCTCTGCTCACTTTTCTATGTGCTCTAGTCTCATTCTCTGCCTATTCTCAGCCCTCAGATTACCAAATGCATCCTAACTTTCACTGTCTTTTTTGAAACCAAATGTTTTCGAAAAGGCAGTTCACCTCTAAGTCACTTAGCAAGATTCTTTAAAATGATGTGTCGTTAGAGCTGATTGACTCTCAGAAAGATCTAGTCTTTCTAGCTTTCTGGCCAGAGGCTTTGCTATACTTATCTTTTAGGAAGAGGACATCACATTTCCTCTTACCTCTTGACCAAAGTAAAAAAGTTCCAGCCCAGTAGAGCTCAAAGTGGGTTGAACACATGGAATGATTAGGTTCTGAATGTTGTCTGTGTATCACCAAATGTGTTTTAGTAAAATAAACTCTAAAATGAAGTTCAAGTTCAGGAAGAGATGTTGCATGACTCTGAGTTCCAAAGAATGACAATCTTTGTCTTCCGTGCCATTACCTATTTGGGAATGGGAAGGGGAAAGCAGTGATGGAACTACTCTCTTATCATGCTTTGGATCATTAATTCCATGCCAGGAAAGATCCGTGACATCGGCTAGTGTAAAGTTTTCATTTTTTGGGTGACGGAACCAGAGAGGAAGAAGTGGCTCAGTAAAGGATATGCAATCATATAAGTAATGACCTAAATTTTCTTGACTCCATTATACTATTTAAATTCTCCCTCTCTTTTCTCTCTCTTTTTCTCTCTCTCTTCCTTTCCTCCCACCCCCAATTGGTCCAGTGTATAAGCTCCTAAAATGCATAGATGTTCACTTTCTTTTGCTTTGTTTTTAATTCTCTCCACAGACATTGAAAGGTGCATAGATGGAGAAGTGTTGATAATCAGATCAGTCAGGCGATATGCTGGATCTCTTCTCTTTGTCCCTCCAGATTCAGTTCCCACCTTTCTCTACCTTGATCTGTGCCCCAGAGAGCTGACCTTTATAGACTCATCAGTGGGCCTCTTGCCAGGCATCCAGTTGGGTTGAGTGAAAGGGAGCCCTCTGGCAGGAGATTGGAGGGCAGGAGGAGAGTGCAGTGGGGATATTTGTCCTGTGTTCCCAACCTGCCAGGTCACCATGGTTGGCTGGGACCTTCTAAGGAAGGCTTCTGTCAGGCAGAAAATCTCTTGTCCTAAATGCTGGCTTCTTCCTCCTGCCCCTTAAGGCCTAGACGACTAAGGAATCCCTGCTGCTATTAGTCCTGGGCCACGTCATTATCCTTTGTTGATTTGCTAAAGCCTGCCAGCACCTATGGAAAAGGTCCCTTTATTTAATTCTCGCTGAATTACCAAATTTGGCTGTGCAATCTATTTCCTACCTTATCTCTGGCCAAAAATCAGATGGATAGATGGAGGTAGCCATTTGTCTTCAGTATAAAGTGGGTATTTGCACGGTGCCAGGCCTCTGCTAGGATCTTTCCATGTGCACTTGTTTTTAAACCTCACAGTAACTGTCTGAATCGGATATTATTGAGCCCATTCTATAGATTGGGGAACTGAGTCCCAGAGAGGTCATATAGCCTGATCAGGATCATACAGCTGATAGTTAGAGACTGTCCTGAGATCCCCATATAAGCCTGTCTGACCCCAAAGCTGTTACAGTGATTACATTTGCAATGCAAATATTCCCTCACAGAGAAGGAACGAGTAGAAATGGGGTCAAGATTAAGTACCCAAGGAGTGAGGGGCACGTGGGAGAGACTGACCTATCTGCTCCTCTGGCATCTACCAGCAAGGTGAGGAAACAAAGGCTGGGCCTCTTTCACCAACAATGGAGCTAGACCAGTAAGTGCCGGGGCCTGCCCCGGGCACCAAACTTCTCATGATGGTCAAGAGTCTTTGAGAAGGTTCCTGCTGGCTCTTCAGCCCCAAACCCTACTGGTCATCTTCTGAAGAGGTAAATCTTCTTTCCATGCCTGTCCACCCTCCTTGATGCTGGCACAGTCTGGGACAGAAGCATTATCTCCTGGGCCCCCATTTAATCCTGGCAATCAGCACCTCCATGCTCCCCTCCTCCCTGCGAGTGTAGAGCACAGCGCAGCCTGAAATTCCTGGCTCTGATGGAGAGCTCTGAATTATTCATCAACCCGATAATGGCAGGTGATGAGATCTTTTCCCGATATGTCCCTGTCAGTAGGTGTTTATTAATCTGTTTCACCAGCTGCCCTGCTCTGACTGCAGGGCCAGAGGAACCCCTCACACTGCCTGACATGTATCGGCAGAGACAGCACTTTAAAGACTCCCTTTTGCCTGGGAGGTCATCTGAAGGTTATTAGGAACAAATTATTTCTTCATTTCCGCTGACTGAGTAGATAGCCTTAATGATCTGTCACCTAGCAATAGCCTGCCTGTTCAAACATAAAGAATGGCAGGCTGATGGGCTTATAACTAGAATCAGTTCATTTTAGCTATTCTCTTGTCAAGCATGTTTCCAAGATACATGTAGTATTTACATATTCATGAGCCTCTGCCGACACTGATGCTGTGAGGGGCCTGTCTGGTAATGTGATACAAGTTTGTACTGTGTCCTCAGGCACTTAAAGTCTATTAAGTGAATAAAGTCTACCCAGGGCCTCTCTTCTTGGAGGTGTTCTTCATTTTAATCTCAAGGGATGCTAGCCCAACTTCACGAGCTCACCTCCCTCTCCTTCTCCCCTTCCCTGCCCCCCAACATCCACCAGTCCACCCACCCTGCCTCTTACTGAGAGAAAGCGAAGAGGCCAGTGGGAGTTTTCCATCCTCCCAGCAGGGCAAACTGATCCATGAGATGTTTGCTTCACGTTCCTTTAGGCTCTGTGTAGCTAACTCAAATGACATTGTATAAAGCAAAGCGAAGCTGCAGCTGGCTTTGCAAATTTTGGACTCGGATAGCATTTTCAAGTCTCTTTGGCTTACTTGTAGCTAATTAGTATTTCATGCCTTTGACTTTGTGATGGCCTCTGGTCTTGTCTCAATCTATCTCGTTGAGGATGGTGCCGCAGGCATAAATCTTGCTATGAAACTAAATCACTTGGGGAGAACCTGAAATTTGTCATTTGGAGAGAGATTCCTATTATCCCATCTCCAATCTCCCATCTCCTACTCCACTCAAAACATTCCTCCTGCCCCTACTGTGATTCTCAAAAGAAAAAATATAATTAGGATGTGTGTTGCTGTTCCTATTTGGACATCTCTCTGCTAAATCTATTTGTTTGCTTGTTTATTTATTTGTTTAGCAGCCTGTAGATTGTTCCACGAAATCCTGAAAGGCCTAGGAATATAAGCTGCCCTATAATTCTAGGATGCCTGAGTCTAGTTTGGGTTTGTCCCGTTTCACCCAGGGCCCAAGTTCCATTCTCATGTATGGTTAGGTGCCAAAGAAAGCAAATTGCTTTTCAAAGTACTGCTGAGGTGTCCTTGAGTGTAGGAATGTTAATTGCTTACAGACCATGTCAAATACTAGAAAAATAACATCCCATAAAGGAGTTGCTTGGGGAGACTTCAGCAAGCCACTACTTCCTTTAAGAGTCAGTTTTTCTGCAAGTGAAATGGGGGTAAAAAGTTGAGTCCTTGTTCCTGCTCACAAAGTCGTTAGGAGGATTAACGAGATAAGAAGTTGGTGAGTGTACTGGGAATCCCTGGAGAACCCGACATTAACATAAACGAAAAGCATAAGTTCAGCAGATAAATAACAATTCCATCAAGCTAACTATGTGCCATTCATTTGAAAATCTGTCAGAGCACTTTGATTTATCTTTCACAGGAGCTTTAGGGATATTCCAGTAGGGGCATGGACTCCAGTTGTCAGAGAAACCACAACATCAAATGAAAGCCCAAGTAACCAAGGGGATTTACTTGCGTAGAAAAGAGTGGGGTCCTAGGAACCCCATACACTGGGTCTCTCTTTCTGTCATGACTGAAGAAAACTCTAGTTTCGAGAAGGAAAGGTTGAAAATGTAGACCTTCGAGGTCTAATATGGTAGACACTAGCTTGAATGGCAATTTACATGTAAGTTTAAATAAAGTAAAATTAAAAATTCAGTTTCTCAGTCAGAGTAGCCACATTTTAAGTGCTCCATAGCCACACGTGTCTAATTGCTACCGTGCTGAACAGTGCAGATATCAAACATTTCCATCATCTCAGAGAGTTCTATTGGGCAGCACTAGACTAGGCCATTCTCAAACTTGAGTGTGCATAAGAATGACTCAAGGGGCTGGCCCAGTGGCTCAGCGGTTTAGTCCGCGCTTGGCAGCCCGGGGTTCACCGGTTCAGATCCCGGGGGCCTGCTGACGCACTGCCTGTCAGCTATGCTGTGGCGGCGTCCCATATAAAGTAGAGGAAGATGGGCACGGATGTTAGCCCAGGGCCAGTCTTCCTCAGCAAAAAGAGGAGGATTGGCAATGGATGTTAGCTCAGGGCTGGTCTTCCTCACACACACACACACAAAAGAATGACTCAAGAAGTTTCTTAAAATTTATATTCCTGAAAGTCTGATTCAGTAGTTTCAGGGGAATCATGGGAATCTGAATATTTATTCACCAGATAATTCCGATGGAGATGGTTGGTGACAAAAATCTGGCTTTATTAATGCTATTCAAGGTGTGTTCCTTAGACCAGCAACATTAGCACCACCTGGGAGTTTGTTTGAAAGGCAAATTCAAGAATTTTGGAAGGGGGCTCAGAAATCTGTCTATTTACAAGCTTTCCAGGTGATTCTTATGGACGCTAAACTTTGAGAACATCTAGTCCAGACAGAGAAACACAACTATAGCCTAAAAATTATTGAAATTTAGGTATAAATATTCACAGTCTAAGATGATTATATTGGGATTTACGTACACTTATGTGGAATCCACTTTTATAAAATTCATTCATCCATCCATCCTTCCATCCTGTCATTGCTTCACAGCTTTTAGGATGTCTGTTATATACTGGACATTGTGATAAGAATTGGGAAAAAGCAAAGAATAAAATTGTTACAATCTCTGCTTTTATGACTTGTGTAGTTTACTTGTTGCTACCTCAATTTTTATTATTTTTCCTCCAGTTTTTAGTGGGATGTAGTGAAAATAAGACTACATATTCAGCTACAGGCCAGTTCATTGCACTGGTGAGCCCTCCAACTGTTTGCATAGCACAGAGCAGTGGATGATTTGTTCAGGTTCACACGATATTCAGAGGGAGATAAGCCTAGAAGTCAGTTTTCCAGGCTCCAAGCCAATACCAGCAGTGTTTGGGGAAAAAAATGAGTAATGGAATTTTCTAACTCATTTATAGTCAAATGTTCCAAGTACTTACTTTAATGGCTTTAGCTACTGAATATTTTCAATAGCAGTTTGTATAAAGCAAAGTTTTATCATAGCATTGATAAATACCCTGATATTTATGAATTTCCCTTTCATATTCCACTTTTTCCTCAAAGTATATTTTATATAATTTTTAAAAATTCTTTTATCGGGGGCCGCCCGGCGGCGCAGCGGTTTAGTCCGCACTTGGCAGCCCGGGGTTCGCGAGTTCGGATCCCGGGCGCCCACCGACGCACTGCCTGTCAGCCACGCTGTGGCAGCGTCCCATATAAAGTGGAGGAAGATGGGCACGGATGTTAGCCCAGGGCCCGTCTTCCTCAGCAAAAAGGGGAGGATTGGCGACAGATGTTAGCTCAGGGCTGGTCTTCCCCACACACACACAAAAAAAATTCTTTTATCATGGAAAACTTCAAACATATAGAGAAGTAGAAAAAATATTATAATAAAATCACTTGTCCCACCACCTGGATTTAATAATTATTTCGACATATGGTTAATCTTTTCACATCTCTATACGTCCATCCAATTCCCTCCTCCACATTATTTTGAAGCAAATCCCAGATACCACTTCCTCTCTCAATAGTTGGGTATGTATCTCTAAAACATAAGGACTCTGTTAAACAAACACATACACATACACAACCACAATGCCATTATGATCACAGTAAAAACTTGAGAAAAATTGTAATGTTATCAAATATTCAGTTAGTGTTCCAATTTCCATTTCCTTCAAGGATGTAATATTTTTAGTCTATCTGAATTAATATAAAGTCCACACATTGCTATTAAGTGACATTTCTTAAGTCTCTTTCAATAAATTTATAATCTCTCCATCTCTTTTTTGTCCTCTTGTAATTAATTTATCAAAGAAATTGGCTTGGCTGTCCTGTAGTTTCCTACATTCTGAATTTTGCTGCTTGCTTGTCTCTGGTGTCATTTAGCTTGTTCCTCTATTCTCATATTTCCTGTAAATTGGTACCTGGATCTAGAGACATAATCACATTCAGGTTTGATTTTTTTTTTTTTTTTTTTTTTTGCCAGACTGCTTCACAGGTGGTGGTGTTTGTTCATCAAAAAGTATATGATTCAGTTTCATGATGTTAGCAGCTATTGGTGATTAATGCCTAGATCCATTAATTAATTTGGCTTTTTAAAATGGTGATACCCTAAATCTATCATTCCTTCTTCACCCATTAGCTGGAATACTTTTATAAAGAGAAGGTTTCCCTCATCTACTACTTGTTTATCCAGTGGAGCAGTCCATTTAGATTCTTCCCCTTCATTTACCAGTTGGCAAGTAACAAGTTGTTTCACTAGCAATTAGTTATAATTAGCTATTTCCTTTTTCTTTCTTTTGGAGGGTAGTATCTCACTAAGAACTTATCAATTGAAATATATTTGATATGTTCCATTTCATTGCAATTACTGTCTCTAGTGATACTCAGATTGCCCCATCTTTGCCCATAGGAGCTTCCTCAGTATTTTGACACAATACTCCTTGATCATTTCCTTGTTATCCATTATGGTAACATGTTCTCGGCTAATTTTGTATATTTCCTGGCCCAGAACCTGGAATCAGATATTTCTCTTATGTAATGTGTTTCCTTTTAGTGAAAAATGTTATTTGGAGGAAAAAATTTAAGGGTGTTCATTGCTACTGAGTTGGTCATTATTTCTAGGTTTATTCAGGAAGCAGAATAGGAAATATATTATCTTAAGATAAAATACATCATGAGTTTAAACTGATTTTTCCAATTCCAATTCAATACTATAGGGTATTTTTGTTGTTAGCTACTTTGATATTACATACACTGTGAATTGTACCCCAAATCCCTCTCACTTTTAAGTGCTGATATTAAATTAGCTAGATACTCCTACCAACAGATATCTGCTAGTTTTGTTGGGGTTCCTGCGTGCTTAGGTCTGTCAGCACCCTATGTGCTTCCTTGGGCTTCCTCCCACACAGATGCTGATACTAAGCTGATTCTGTAAATGCTGTGATGCTGCTTTTTTTCCCTACCTGCTCACTTTTAGGGGTTCATGGGGATACTTTACCACCTAGTCTTGTTTTAGATGTAGTCAGTGGGGTTTTGTTTTGCAATCCTAGTTCATTTGTCTCTTTTAATGGGAACATTTGGTGAAATTCACAAACTGCACTCCCACCTTCCTCTTGAAGAGTATTTTAAATTTGATGCTATATTATGAGAGATAATTTGTTTTCAAAACATATTTTTAATAGAATTCCTATTTGTGGCTCCAGGTTCCAAAGGTTTAAAGGAAAAGGAGAACTAAATTTTCCCAGGTGACAGTAGGGATGTTTAATAAAAGGGTCACAGCCTGAGGCCTCTCATCTTTGTGAGTGACTGGAGATTTCATAGAGCATCGAAACTCAGCTGGAATGATTGTGCTCAACATTGTGTAGCCAAAATCCATTTTTTAAAATTTAATATTCCAAAGAGAAGAGAAAATGAAGGGAAATACCAGAAAATACTTTTCTTTTCAATAAAGCAATTCTCAGTGGTTGAAAGGCAAGATAGGAGAAAAAGTTAGAATAAAGGAGAACCAACTAACATCAATCTATAAAAAATAACCAATTATAATAAGGTATTATGTGCACATTTCCTCCAAGTATCCATTTTTGAAAACCGGATATAACTTAAAAGTTCAGACCTGAAAATAGGTTGTAATATTATAGTCAATAATCCAGAGGTTGCTAACACTTGTTTAACTGTTAGAGTGGTTGCCAGAGAGCATTTTATTCTCTGGTATTAAATCAGATATTTTCATTTTTACAACATAAAAACTATAAAGTATTTTAGAATAACATTAAAAACTTGCATTGTTTTTTTACCACCTACTATCTTGTGCTTCAATAACTTTTTTGTATTAAGATAAATAAAATTCACCATTTTAAGTGTATAATTGAGTGGTATTTATATTTATATTCACAAGGTAGTGCAACCTTCATGACTATCTAATGTCAGGACATTTTCATCACTCTCCCAGTCAAAACCCCATACCTGTTAGCGGTCACTCTGCATTCCCTGCCCCCATCCCCTGACAACCACTAATGCACTTTCTCTCTATGGATTTGCCCATTCTGGACATTTCACACAAATCCCCACACTTGTGACCTGGACATATAAAGCTTTTAAATTCAGAGATATTTTTTCCATCATAGGTTGGAAAGTCTTTCTTCCCAGGTGAAAATCTCTAAATGCATATCTATTCTGTCTTGCAGAGCACAGTGCTCCATGTCGTACTGGCTTGGCTTTCATCTTTTGAATTGATGCTACTTAATAACTAATATCTATCACTCTTCTCTCATTCTGCCTTCCTCCTCTATTGCTTGTACTGTAGAGACATGAACCCCTTTACTCACCCTTATTGATCAGAAAAATTATGTCCTTGTCCCATCAAATAAGTCATCAGTTGGTCAAATTCAGGGTGTTTCAATTTCCTCATCTTTGAGATACTTAAAAAAGCTTTCTGGGAAAGCTTTAATGCCTCTACTATTCATGTTATTGATTCATTAATCCTTCTATTAAAGAATGATTGCATCCCTACTATGTACTAAGTACCAAATGCTGGGAAAGTGGGAATGTTTTCAAGTCACTAGTTTACACTCTAGAGAAGTCAACTGAGCAAATAGGCAGTCGCCATAGAGAGTGATAAAGGCGACAACAGGAAATAGCACATGGTACTCTGGAAGCACTTGGAGGGCACCCAACTCAGTTTTGGATGTTTGCAGAGAGCTTCCTTGAAAAAATGTTATCTGAGCCAAAACCTGAAGGGTGAGTAGGAGATATCAGGATGGGGTGACAATACTCAACAAGTGTTTCCTTGGCTTCGCACTACATTCATTTAATAGGGTTAGTTTTCTACCTACTTTGAATAAAGCGCTATAGGGTATATACAGATAAATGTAGAGTACATGAAAATGCATATAAAGTTAATATTTTTTGAATGAATAAATACATCCCGGCCCACATCATGAAGGATTTTCTGGTCTAATAGAAGAAACACAATGTGTTGCCCCTTTTTACACTCAGCGCTTACAAAAAGACCAACACAAACCAGAGTACAGCGCTAGTTTGTTAGTGATCGTGACGATGATCAAAATGGAAACTTGCTCTTGAAGAAAAAGGTTCTGTAAAAGAATGAAGAAATGTACATACTTAGGGTGCCAGGAAATGAAAGCTGATGCATTAGTCAGGCTAGCCTCACATAATGCTCCTGAAACAAATGAATTCTCAGATGCTGGGGCTTAATGCAACAGGAGTTTATTACCTGCTCATATCCCCATCTGATGTGAACTGGGAAGATTTCCTGCACATCTTTCCAACTAGCAGAGAATTGAGAATCCAGGCTGCTTCCATCTTTTTTTTCCAGCTTCACTGAGGTATAATTGACAAATAAACATGTAATATTTTTAAAGTGCACAATGTGATAATTTGATATACATCTACATTGTGAAAGCATTCCCACCATTGAGTTAACTAACACATTCATCACCTTACATTATTTACATTTTTTACGGGGTGAGAACACTTAAGTTCTACTCTCAGCAAATTTCAATTATACAGTACAGTTCAAATTCCAATTATTCAACTACAGTCAACATGTTACACATTAGATCCTCAGATCTTATTCATCTTATAACTGAAAATTTTTACCCTTTTACCAACCTTTCCCTATTTGCCACACCCCCTAGCCCCTGGCAACCATTAGGCTGCTCTCCGTTTCTATGAGTCCATTTTTTTTTTTTCAGATTCCACATATAAGTGATACCATACAATATTTGTCTTCTTTTGTCTGGCTTAATTCACTTAGCATAATGCCCTCCAGGTTCATCCATGTTGTCACAAATGGCAGGATTTCTTTCTTTGTAAGGCTGAATAATATTCCATTGTTTATCTATATACCACATTTTCTTTATCCATTCACCCATCAACTGACACTTAGGTTGTTTCCATACTTTGGCTATTGTGAATAATGCTGCAATGAACATGGGAGTGCAGATATCTCTTCAAGATAATGATTTTGTTTCCTTTGGATATAGACCCAGAAGTGGCACTGCTGGATTATATGGTAGTTCTATTTTTAATTTCTTGAGGAACCTCCATACTGTTTTTCACCATGGCTATATCAGTTTTCATTCCCACCAACAGTGTACGAGGAAGGGGACTTTCTCCACATCCTTGTCAGTATTTGTTATGTCTTGTCTTTTTGATAATAGCTATTCTAGCAGGTGTGAGGTGATATCTCCTTGTGGTTTTGATTTGCATTTCCCAGATGATTAATGATGTTGAGCACATTTTCACGTGCCTGTTGGCGTCTGTATGTCTTCTTTGGAAAAATGTCTATTCGTGTCCTTTGCCCATTTTTTAATTGGATTGTTTGTGGGGTTTTTTGCTATTGAGTTGTATGAGTTCCTTGTATATTTTAAATATTAATTTCTTATTGGACACATGGTTTACAATTTTTTCCCACTCCATTGGTTGTCTTTTCATTTTGTTAATGGTTTCTTTTGCTGTGCAGAAGCTTTTTAGTTTGATGTAGTCTCACTTGTTACTTTTTGCTTTTGTTGCCTAATCCAAAATTATTGCAACATCAATGTCAAGGAGCTTATACCCTGTTTTCTTCTAAGAGTTTATGGTTTTAATTCTTACATTCAAGTCTTTAATCCATATTGAGTTGATTTTTATGTATGGTATAAGATAAAGTTTCAGTTTCATTCCTTTGCATGTGGATATCCAGTTTTCCCAACACCATTTATTGAGGAGACTGTCCTTCCCACTTTGTATATTCTTCACTTCCGTGTTGACAATTAATTGACCATATATGCATATTTCTTGGCTATCTATTCTATTCCATTGACCTATGAGTCTGTTTTTATGCCAATACCATACTGTTTAGATTACTATAGCTTTGTAATATAGTTTGAAATTAGGAAATATGATGTCTGCAGCTTTGTTCTTCTTTCTCAGTATTATTTTGGCTACTCAGGGTCTTTTTGGTTCCATATGAAATTTAGGATTGTTTTTTCTCTTTCTGTGAAAAATGCCATTAGAATTTTTATAGAGATTGCAATTAAACTGTAGATTTCTTTGGGCAGTATGGACATTTTAACAATATTAACTCTTTCAATCCATGAGCATGGGATATCTTTCCATTTATTTGTATCTTCTTCAATTTCTTTCATCAGTGTTTTGTAGTTTTTAGTGTGCAGATGTTTCACCTCTTTGGATAAATTTATTTCTGATTATTTTTTTAATTTTGGTGCTATTGTAAGTGGGATTCACATTTATGTGTAAGAAAACTTGCACAAAAGAAATGTCAAGCCCTCTTTAGATTTAATTCAGATGATGAAAGTAAGTCTCCTATTTTCTCAGTAGGTATATCTGCATCTGTGCAGCCTTCCCAGGTGCTCTTTTGAATGAGGGACTCCTGAAGGAGTTCAGAGATTCTCTTTCCTCAACGAATTTCCTTATGAAAGGTTGATGTTCTTGGTGTAAATGCAGTGCTTCCTTCAGGCTGCTTCCATCTTGTAGTTGCATCATCTGAAACACATGGCCTTGAGGATCACCACGTGTGGTAGACACCAACAATCCCTATCTCAAGGTGTTCATGCCCTTGTGTAATCCCCTTCCTTTGAGTGTGTGCTGGATCTAAGTATTCACTTCTAATAAACAAAATATGGAAAAGTAATAGGAAGTCACTTCTGAGATTAGTTATAAAAACTATCACTTCTGTCTTTCTCATCCTCTTCTTTCTCTCTCTTCCCCCTCTCTTGGAGTGCTTACTCTGGGAGAAGTAAGCTACCATGACATGGGTAGCCCTATGAGAGGCTCACGTAACAAAGGATTGACAACTCCAGCCAAAGTTCGGTGATGACCTGAGTCCTGCCAACAAGCACGTGAGTGAACTTGGAAGCAGATCTTCCTCCAGTTGAGCCTTGAGATGACTGCAGCCCCTGATGACACCTTGAATATAATCTTCTGAGATACTCTGATCCAGAGTAACCCAGCTAAGTTACACCTCGATTCCTGATCCACAGAAACTAAAATTGTTTAAGCCACTAATTTCTAAGTAATTTTTTTGCACAACATTTATAACTAATATGCTATGGCAAGAGAACTGTAAGATCAAGTGGAATGTTTTTTTAAATCCAGGCCTGGAAGTGGCTTTTATCACTTCCCCTCACATCCATTGACTTCGGCATAACCACCCTGCCCCAATCTAACTGCAAGGGAGGCTGGGAATTGCAGAGCAGCACATGGATATATGATACCACATTTGACACTAAAGGCTCAGTAGAGATTGACCAGTCTAATTGTGACCTTGAAACAGGATTCAGTCGGACATAAAATCATCAAACATTTAAGTGAGAATTTACTAAAGAGTTTTTGTTGCATTTGAATTACAAATGGAAGTTAAACTATCAGCTGCTGATTCAAACCACCCTAGTATCAATCACCTGACCAATAAAATAAAACACTGAGAAAAAATAAGCACATGCTTGTAAATTGCACAACATCTGAAAATCTTCATTTGTTGGTGGTGTTCAAATCATTGACTCTTCCTGCAGGATAAAATCAGAGGAATCACCCATACTGGCCTCTAGAACACAAAGAAATCATTCCAACTTCTCTGCACCCCACTCCAACACACCTCAAACTGGAAACTCATGAAGAAGAAAGACATCTGAAACAGTTAAAATTCTCTGTGCATAAAACTGGTGTGAAATGGTAACTTTTAGAACTAGAGATGCAGTTTTAAAGTTTCAGCCCAGCTAATATAATGATAACTTTTAGAACTAGAGATGCAGTTTTAAAGTTTCAGCCCAGCTAATATAATGATAACTTTTAGAACTAGAGATGCAGTTTTAAAGTTTCAGCCCAACTAATATGTGATCAATTATACTGGATGTTGTGCATTTTAATGTATTGTTTTAACTTTGGAAAAAACTAGACAAAAGTTCCTGGCTCCTAACTTTCTTGACATACTGCAGACAACCTTAGTTACCTCATTAATGGACAAAGTGTAGACTCATTTATAAAAAATTACTCTCTTTATTGATTTTTAGAAAGCTTAAAGTTTAGATAACAAAAGAGAAAACCAGAGTGTCCTAACACCATGTATAGCAATGATTCTCCCTTTCAAATGTGTTTTAGGAGCAATTCTACTAAGTGATATGGGTTTGACATATACCAGCCATTTCTGTCACACTGCAGCAGATTAAAGGTTAAAGGGGCTAGGGATGGTTGGCTGTTTGGAAAATAGAAATGATTAATTATCTACAATGCTCAGGATGAGGAATGTTTGGATTTTTTTCTGTCAAATTGCCCCTTGAGACACTACAAGCACCAGTTAGCTTCTGAGGGCAGTAAGCTTTTCCTCCATGAGAAGAACCAATGAATGGGCTCTGCTTATAAAAATAGCAGCAGTGAATTTCCAAGAAAATTCTTTGATGTTATCAACTTTTGAGCTTTATGAAACACTTTGAGGCTATATTGGCAGATACTAAGTGAAAGAAGAAAGTGAGGCAGTTATCAGATAATACAAGTAATAAACCCAATATTTTTGTCATGATTAACTAAATATTTTCAAGAAAAGAAACTAATTTGCCTCAAACAACTAGATAATTGCTGAAATCCTCCAGTTACCTTGAGAATATGCATTTGGACTTAATTAAAAATTTACACCCTACGATAGATCAGTTGATTTAAATCCACGTCACAATAAGATGATTGCCTTCGATGAACTTGTATTAGATTCTGAAATTTTCCTTTTTCCATTGGATTCTGTTATTCTGAGTATTTTGGTGATAGGAATAATATTTTAAAATAAACTTATATTTGACTCAAAATATACCCTCTTTCTCCATTTTGTTGGTATACCCTTCACAGAAATAGGACATTAACATAAAATTTTGCATGTCTGTAACGGTAGTACCAGTAAGCCAACCCAAACCCCTCCCTCATGTGATGCTCCTTATCTTGGTTAGAAGACTTCTGATTTCAACCAATTTACTCATAATTAACCTAAGAATCTTTAGTAGCTATTAGAAAGATGGCTAGAAATCATGCTTTTGTACCCTGACTGCTCTCTCTCTCTCTGGTATCCCCAGCCCAGTCTTGCTCCTCTGCAATATATCCTCTATATGATTTGATCTTTCTAAATCATCAGTCTGACTTGTCTCTCTCATGGTTACAACCCTTCAGTGGCTCCCTATTGTCCACAGATAGAATGATAGAATACAAACTTCTTGGCAAAGCTCTGAAGGTAATTGGTGATCTGCCCAGATTCTCTCTCCAGGCCATCTCTCACCTCTCCGCTTGCTGTATGCAGTGGCCAACACTTGCTGAACTGTGATCTCTCTTTCTCAACATCAGGCCTTTGAACACTCAGATCCTTCTCCCAGAAATCCTTCATTTCTATTTTGCCCAGCCATGTTTCTTCCCGAAAACAACTCTCAGTGTTTCTACTTAAACTCTACTTCTTCAGGGAGGCCTCCTTTAACCTCTCAAAACTGGTTTAGGTATAATTTTATGTGTTTTCTTAGAATTTCCTACTTATTCTTATAACATTTCTGAGCTATATTATAATTCTCTTTTCCACCACCAAACTGTCATCTCCTTATGAGGCACTTTTTATATCCTATCCGTGTGTTTTAAAAAGTGTTACTGAATGAACGTGTGTTAATGGGTATAGCTCAAATGATGATAAACAACTAACTCCTATCCTCCTAGACCACTGGCTATCAATTAGTGAACTTGTGTCAGAGAGACTGCTTATTATCCTTTGTTATCCCCTAATACCTTTCTAATGTTAATAATAGATCCCACACTTAACCAAGATTTAGCTGGATTCTGGGCTACCCAGCTAGAGATTGTATTTCCCAGCCTCCTTTGCAGCTAGGTATGGCCAAGTAAGTTCAGACTAATGAGATGTGATCAACTTTTGAGTAACAATCTTACAGAGAAAGCCTTTTCACTCATAATAAGATAAATACAAATTAAAACTACGAGATACCATTTCTCACCTATTAGAGGTGCCTCTTTGGGAAAATTGTCACTCTATCATTGCTGGTGAAAACATAATTTGAAGGGAAATTTGGCAACTACTAAAGAAACTACATATATGTTTACTTTTTTGACACAGCACTTCTGAATGTACCCTGAAGATACCTCTTCAACAACACAAAAAATACATATGCACAAATTTATTCATTGCAGTGTTGTTTATAATTGCAAATTATTGGGAACATCTTAAACACCTACCATTGGAGATTAGTTGAACAGCTATGCTTCATCCACAAAATAGAGTAATATTCAGCAACAAAAAAGAATGAAGAAGATCTCTCTGAATGTATATGAAGTAATTACCAGGACAAATTGGTAAGTGAAAAGTTAAAGAGCAAAAGAGATATATGGTGTGCTTCCTTTTGTGTTAGAAATCAATAAATGAATGTACATACATCTACTTATTTTTGCAAAAAAGAAACAGATTGAAGCAGAAACTAATGTGATTGTCAGAAAGGATAGGTAGAAACGGGGTGAAAGCGATATGGGGTGACATTTCCCTGAAGATAACTTTTGGTGGAGTATTAAGTTTTAGAATCATGCTAATGATTCGTCTAACCTAAATGAACAAGAATGAGGGAAAAGAAAACAGAAAATGGAATACAAACAGAAAAAAAAATAAACTAACTTTCCTATGAATGACATAACCACATCAAAGGAGAGAAAAAAGAATTCAAGCAAAATTTAGCATAGTCCTTTGACTCTATATCCTCAGTCCACAAACAAACAAAACTGTAAAAAAATTTTAACTCTATTTAGTAGATTTATTTTTTTCACAGCGGTGTAGGCTAGCAATTCTGAAACGACTTTTAGTATATTGTAGAGTTGGGCTCAGTGCTGAGAATAAGGTAGTTGTTCAGCAAGCATATACTGTTTAATCATTATTTTCTTCTAAATATTGTTCATACAATTATTGCAACTCTCTGTTTACAGGACATTGACAGATCTAGGATGATGGAAACATTTGAGATCACAAGTCCAATTTACCGTGATTGTGAAAAAACCTGCTTTATATAAAAAAAAGATTCCACTTCTCTCCTTTTCTTCAACATATCACAGCTAAAATGAATTTAAATTTATAATTTAATCACAGTGTATCTATGGGTTGGTTAACCTCTAGTACTTTCCTGAATATCTGTGCTATTTTTGTGGAGATATTTAAAATATAGAAAGAACCCAAATGAATCTATAAATTCTAATCAAATTCAAATCCCAATAGGATTATTTTGTTAAAGTTGAAAAACCAATGCTTGCATTCACATAAAAGTGTGTGAGCCCAGGAATAACTAAGACTTTTTTTAAAGAAGACTTTAAGAAAAGACTTTTTAAAAAGTCTGATTTCAAGATTTATAATAAAGCAATAGTATTACAATAATGTCAAAATGACACAGCGTCATTTACTGTTGACTTAGGTCAACAAGAAAGAAGCAAGAGCCCAGAAAGACCCATAGATATTTGGAAATTCTTGGATGATGAAAGTGGCATTTCCAATCACTGAGAAAGAAGGCACTGTTCCATAACTGGAATTAGGACATGTTGCTTTCTATATGAAAAGAAAAGGTATCATATTACTATGTAACTTCACGCATGAAAATCAATTCTTGATGGAATAAAGGTCTAAATTGGAAAAATAAAATTGTTGGGAACTAAATTTTGGAGAATATCTTCATGACCAAAAGATAGGAAATAATTTCTTAAGCAATAACTGCAAGCCATTAACCTTGAAGGCAAAACAGATGCATACGACTGTGTAAAAATTAAAGATTTCTACAGGGCAAAAGAACCAGAGTCAATACTAAATTATAGCAAGACATTTGTGATGTAGATGATGGGCAAATTGATTAGTATCCAGAACATACAGAAAAAGTTTACAAATAAATTAGAAAAGGACAAACGTGAAATGACAATTTACAGTTAAGGAAACACATGAGAAATAGACATGTGAAAGTTTACTCAAGTTAACTAGAAATCAAGGAATGATGAATTAAAACAACCATGGCATTATACTTCACACCAGTTAGCTTGGCAAAAACTTAAGGAACTTTACAATATCAGAGGTTGGAGAGAGTGTGGTAACTCTGGAATTCTCATATTCTGATAGAGGTCATGCTCATGAGCACAACCACTTTGTGGGCAACCTGACAGTTTCTAGGAAAATTGAAAATGTGCATAACGTGGCCCAGTAATTGCCCATCTAGGTGCATACCTGAGAGAGATTCTTTCACCTATGGGCAATGCTATATGCACAAAGTTGTACGTAACAACAGCAGAAGAGTGAGTACATAAAACATGATGAATCCTATGATATACTACTATAAGCAGTTAAAATAACTGAAAAAGTTTATATGCACCAAAATCAATAGTTCTCAAAAATGATGCATAAAAAATCTACAGACAGATATGTACAGTATGTATACTTTTTAAAAAGAAAACATTTATATTTATTATTTACTTTCATATATGAATGTAGAAAGAAATAAAAATAATAAAACAACAAACAAAGCATGAACAGGAAAGGTAGACATCAAATTCAGGATAGCTATCACCTTTATGGAGAGAGGATGTTGAGTAAGAGTGGGGAGAGAATGCTGGTGAACTGCATTTTTCGTGTAATGATTTTTCTTTTATTTAAAAAAAGATAAGAAAATATGATACAAGGCCAATTTATATAAAATTTGGGCAGTGATGATAGGAATAATTTTTATATTATATGTTTTACTTTTATGTGCCTTAAAATTTTCTCTGAAATATTGAAAATAAATATGTACCGAAATATATAAGTAAAACAGAAAAAATGTGGACTTTGGAAAATATTTTATATTTTAAGATTTACCAATTTGTCTTCATTACAGTATTTCTTCAGAGCAATGTTCCATGGATCAAACCATACCTCCTTAAACATATTGAGTTTTATAATAAAATTTCATTGCATTATGGGTAAGCTACAGAGGGGAAGACCATCAAAAGCAGCGGGCGGTGGTCTTATCTTGAAAACTCTGTTAATGCCATGTCACTACATTTAAATACCATGAAATTCAGGGTTAAAACACTGCTGCTTAAAAAATATTTTGCTGTGTTCCTTGGAAATGTCTCATATTCCTTTAAAATTTTCTTTATAAACTTAAAATATCAATGTTCAAGATCACTACTCCTTGTGATTATTTGCCAGTGTACTTGGAAAAACTGTTATTGTTGTTTTGCTCCTTGCATTTCAGACAAACGGACTCTTCATCTTGTGTCAGCCTCAAGTTTTTACCCTACGTGTACCTTTAGCCTTAAAGAATCTAGCCATCCAGTTTGATGAGTTCTTTCTCTTGTGCATTCAAGAAACACTTCAGTTCTCTTTGAGGAAGACTCTGCTTCTTTTTAGGAGATTGGTGGTAATTATACTTGACAAGCAGCTCCTTCTGCCCTACCAAATGAGCTCATCAAATGACAGTAACTTTACTAGTATTCAATTCACAATTTATTGGTTTATGTTTGCATGGTATATATTCAGTTTATAGAAGACAAGAGTCCTTCTGATTAATTCCCTTTGTAAAATGCCTAACGGCTTCATCTGCATTGGAGTTCTGGTGTAAGTAGAAGGTACTTGACTTACGACATCAGGCAGGTACATGACCTGTTCCAGGGTCCTATTGATGGTGTTACAGGTACAAATTTCATTGGTTGATCTTGGGCAGGACAGAGAAGACATAATGGCAGGAGCAGCTCAAAACTTTCTACATAGGAGGAGCTTAGACTTGGCAATTGGTTTAGAAGTTGAAAATAGGATAGTGGTGTTTTTTGAGGACTTGCATAGGTTGAACAAATGTCAAATCTTTGTATCAAAGGGGAAGGCTGGGGTAGACTTTCAAAGAAGTTAACACCATCCTCCTCGAAGCCACCCCATGGCACTTCTGCCATCAGCCTGATTGCACAAAGAGGGGGTTTGTGGTCGGATGCTTGGGAAAATCTTCGTAACATAAATCTGGTTAAATGATAGGAGTGAAAATGAGAGCTGGAAATGTGCCCTAGAAAACTGTTGGCCTTGGAAAATGTCACAGGGTCCAGGCCTTCACCCAGAAAAGGGAGAAAACACTTTTCCTCGTCTTTCTCTCCATCCTTGTTCTCTCTGGGACGTGTGCTGGAACCTTGCTTTCAACAGACGTTTACTCACCAATTTTACCAATCACAATCCAGGAAGGAGACAGAATTCACCCAGATAGCTCAAATGAAGAGCCTCTAATGATGTTCTGGGTGCAGAAGAGTAGATAAACCTAAGGGAAAAAACGAGGGATTGTGAGGCACACAGAGACTACCATCACAGAAAGCTGTTACTACCTCTTTACATTCAAACGGTCAAAGGGGGAAATAGTGTTAACAAAGCCCAGGTAAATCTGGGACAGCAGAGGAGGGGCTTTAGGACTGGGACTTTACTTAGGAAGGAGAGCACTTGCCGTTGCAGTGAGGGAGCAGGAAAGAAAGCTCTCCCCAAAACTTCTCCATGTCTCCTTCCTCTTGTCCTCTAACCTCAAACTTAAACAGCCAGAGTGCCTGAGAAATGCTATATGCAGCCTCCTCAGGACCCGGAGCTGGGCAGAAAAGTCTATGGAATGGATGTAGGGAAGCAAGCAGAGAATAATCAGCACAACAGTACAACAAAGCACCACTGATCTTTGGTAAAATTTTGTGTTAAATATGAATGACATATTTATTTATATTCATTTTATATCTTCTTATGTGTCAGCAAATATACAAATATATTTTTTCCTCTTAGCAGATGTGGGAGATAAATATTATTAAGAAATTGAGAAACTGAGACCCAGTGAGGTGTAGATAATCCCCAATGTCTTCAAGACTAAAAGTAGCTGAGTCAGGATTCAAATTCAAGTCCATCTAACACAAAGCCCATGTTCTTTCTATTTCACCATAGTGATTGTCATGGAAAAAGATAACAGTCACGTACTGTTATGGAGGGAAACATCCTAATTTATAAGGAAACAGTCCAAGTGTGAAGGAGTAAATTCTCTAGCAGAGTTGGGATTAGATCTCTTATCTCCTGAACTCCCAGTTAAGTGTTGTTTGTTTTTCCATCACATCAACTTTTCCAGGTATGAGTATCTTCTAACACTTTTCTTTTGAGAATGTTTATACTTGTTGCAAAAGCTTATGATTTAAGATAGCAGGCTGAGTAAACTGTATTTGTCCCTCTACCTCACAAGATCCCAATATAATAAAACTAAAAGAATAACCTTGATATAAACCCAAAATAATAAGGACAATAGGAAAGGGAGCGGGCATAATATAGGACAAGAAATTCCATCAAATTTCCAAAAGATGGAAAAAGGATGCAATTTTCAACCGATAAAGCTAAGAAGTGGAAACCAGAGGCTAAAACACACAGACAAATGTCTCTGAGAGGGAGGCAGCTGACTTTCTCCAGCAGAACCTTGATGAAGCTCCTAACTCAAATTTGCCAGTACAATGGGGCATGAGTGAAAGATGGATCTAAAACCGTTGGGAATAATTAATCAGAAGTCTATGCAGGACAATAAACCACCCCATATTAAGTTACAGAGGGCTGTCAGCCAGGCGTGTAAATCTCAGACCAAATGAGCCTCAGATATTTTTTCTCCCAAATGAGTTGAACAAATTGTCTTAGATGATTTTGGAGCAGCCAGTGTGGATGATTGTGCCCGAGAATAAAACCTTTCATTTCCTACCACTTGTAGAGCCCGTCCTACCTTACACATCTTAAAACTAATCCTGGCAGTTACAAAACTTCTCTCGATGACACAGGACTCCCAGTCAGTCTTCCTATTGCCTTATTCTTATGTATGACTGGATAACCAACTTTAATCAAACATTTGAGAACAGCCTAAAACAGAAGAAATACAGATCATAAAGAAAAAGAAGGACTGACCCCTGATGAAAACAGATCATAAATAGATTGAAAACTGACCTCTGACTTAGAATACAGAAATGAAGTTAAACGAACAAGAACAAGAACTAAAAATGGACACCCCTCTTGTTATTGTACTCAAGAAATTGAGAAGATATGGCACCCTAATTCAAGGAAATGTATGAAACTGGAACAACTAGGTAACAAGAGATCTTGAAAACTAAAAATATGGTTGCTAAAATAAAATGTCATTAGAGATAAAGTAAATAAGTTCCCCTAAAAAATAGAACAGAAAAATAAATCACCACAAAATGTGAGAGAAAACATATATTTAAGACGAATCCAAGAGATACAACATCTGAATGACTGTACCTTGGGAAAGAAAGGCCTGAGTGCCAAGTAGAGTACTCGCAATAGAACGCATACCTAGACACATCAAAGTGAAATTTTAGTACAGGAAAGAGATGAAGGTCATAAGCTTCCAGTGAGCAAAAACTGATTGCCTCAAAATCAAAAGCCAGAATATCAAAATTCTCAGTGATAAAACTGGAGCAATGCCTTATAATTTGTAACAGAGAAAAGATTTTTAACTTGTATGTCTACTGATTCAAATCACTAGGTTTTTTTTGTTTTGTTTTGCTTTAGATCAGAATAAAGACAGTTTTCAGACATGTAAAGTATAAAAATTTTACCCTTACTCCTCTCAAAGCACACTTTCCTATGCAGGTACTTAAGGATATGTTCCAGCAAAGAAGTAACACCAAAAGGAAGAAGTTATAGGATCCAAGAAACAGTTATTCCACATTAGGAGAGCAGTAAGTGATGCCCCAATAGGTGCAGGATGAAATCAATCCAAATTTGAGCAGAATAGAGGACTCCTGAATAATGAATCAGTGAAATAAGTTTAAAATGTAATAAAGGCAGAAAACAAAAGAAAGAAGAAGACAATTAGATACTTAAGAAAAAGTAGCATACTGTGTAAAAAGGTCTTGGTCGAAATTGCAGCAGGAAGTGAGCTTCAAGGAAAATAGCTGAATGGATTCTACCAGTAGAAAAAGGATGTAAATCTTGGAAAAGGTAAGGATATGGTGAATACTGCATATATGTCACCTTCATGCAAAGAAAGAAAGAAGATCAATAAGAAACATTGTAAATAAGGAATAAAACTCCTTGAGAAAGCCATGGTTCAAATATAAAGCAAAATGCAGCATGCTTTTGAGTAGTTACTGGCATGTAAGAAATAGGAACCCTTTTGGATATTTTTCTTTGAGCAGGGGATTATGTATTTAATTGAGAAGAAGGAAATGTAGTCATAGCACAATTTATGATTCTCCAGTGAATGATATTACATAGCCATTGTGTTGTAAATATAAAATTTAGGCCCAATTTATAGGCAAAGTATAGGAGACTATTTCAGAGTTATGGTTTTTGAGTATAATGTTGTCAGCATTGTCAATGTAAAAATAAATGTACAGCTAGATTTAGAAAGGAGGTAGGAAAAGGTATAAGTAATAAATCAAGAGATGAAATAAAATGGAATCATAAAAATGCTCAATTAACACAAGAAAAAACAACAAAAAAGAACAAATAGAAAACTGCTAGCATGATGATAGATGTTAATCCAACTATATCAATAACGCTTTAATGTCAGTGATCTAAACACACCATTAGAAAACAGAAATTACAAGAATGGATAAAAAAGCAAGACCTAAATATATGTTATCTACAAAAATTTACTTTAAATATAAAAACATAGGTAATTTAAAGGGATGGAGAAAGCTAAATTATACAGATACAGTCATGCATTGCTTAACAACAGGGATACATTCTGAGAAATACATCATTAGGCTATTTCATCATTGTGCAAACATCATAGAGTGTACTTACACAAACCTAGGTGGTATAGCCTACTACACACCTAGGCTCTATGGTACTAATCTTATGGGACCACCATTGTATATGTGGTCCATTGTTGACCAAAAATGTTGTTATGTAACACATTATTGAACTAACTAACAAAAAGGTAGAGTAGATGATTTTAGGCAAAAAGACTTGAGAACAAGGAATATTGCCTGGGATATAAAGAGACATTACATAATGATAAAAGGGGCAATTCTTCAACCAGCCATACAAATCCTAAATGTATTTGCACCTAACAACAGAGCTTCAAAATACACTAGGCAAAAACTGATAGATTTCAAAGAAATAGACAATTCATAACTGTGGTTAGAGACTTCAACACTCGTTCTCAATAATCGTTAAACAAGTGGGTAGAAAATAAGTAAGATTATAGGTGACTAGAACAACACTGTCAACCAATGTGATTTAATTGACATTTACAGAATCTTTCATCCAACAAGAGCAGAATACACATTCTTCTCAAGTGCACATGAAACATTCACAAAGATAGGCCATATTCTCAGCCATGAAAGAAACCTTAAAAAATTTAAAAGAATTTAAATAATATCAAGTATCTTCTTGGTCCATAAGAAAATTAAACATAAAATCAGTGACAAAAAGATACAGGGAAAATTCGAAAATATTTTGAAACTAAACAATATGCTTCTAAATTACCTAAGGGTCAAATAGGAAGTCAAAAGGGAAATTTTAAAAATATATTTTCATCCAATTATAATGGAAATAAAGCATATCAAAATTGGTATGATGCAGCTAAAACAGTGCTCAGAGGGAAATTTATAGCATCATATGCTTATACTAGAAAATAAAAAAGATCTAAAATCAGTGACCTAAGTTACCAACTTAAGAAACTGGAGAAAGAAGATAAAACCTAAAACAGGAGAAGGAAGGAAATAATGAAGATTAGCATAGATATCAATGAAATTGAAAACACAAGAAACAATAGAGAAACTCAATGAAACCAAAAGCTAGTTCTTAAGAAAATTAAAATGAACAAATCTTTAGCTAGACTGACCAGGAAATAAAAGGTAGAAACCACAAAAGACCAGTGTCAGGAAAGAAAGAGGGGATGTCACTACTGACCCAATGCAGATTAAAGGATAATAAAAGATTACATAAAAGCACATCTCTGCCTGTAAATTCTATAGTTTAGTGAAATAGACCAATTCCTTGAAAGACACAAACTATGAAAATTCACTTAGGAGGAAATAGATAACCTGAATAGCCCTATATCTATTTAATAATTTGAATAAGTAACTAATAATCTTCCATAACAGAATACTCTATGCCCAGGCAGCTTCACTGGCTATTTCTTTAGGGAAAGACAAATTAAAACTACTAAAATACAACTACACAACTCTTAGAATAGTTAAAGTTAAAAACAAAATGAAAAAAACAAAAAAACTCTGACAATACCAAGTGCTAGAGACAATGAGACACAACAGGAACTCTCATTCATTGCTGAGGGAAATGCAAAATGGTATAGTCATTTTGGAAAAGTTTGGCAATTTCTTATAGACACATATTTACCATATGACCCAGCAGTCACACTTCCAAGTGAATTATAATTTTATATTCACACAAAAAGCTGAATTCATAATTGCCAAAAACTGGAAACAACCCAGATGTTCTACGATGGGTGAATGGATGGGCAAACTAGGTGCATCCATACAATGGAATATTACTCAGCAATAAAAAGAAACAAACTATTAATTCACTCAATAACGTGGATGAATTATAAATGTAAATGAAAGATGTCAGACTCAAAAGTCTACATATTGTATGATTCAATTTATATAACATTCTGAAAAAGGAGAAACTATAGGGATGGAAAACACATAAGTGGTTGCCAGGAATTGGGCGTTGGGGCTAGACTACAAATGGGTCACAGGAGGCAATTTTTAGGGCAGTGTAACTCTTCTATATGGTACTGTGGTGGTGGATACATGACTTTGCCACAATCTATAGTACTCTACATTAACTATATTACCAATGTATGGCATAGGGTCACTGAAGGAAATGGGGAAGAAAGAAGATAAATAATTTTGGAAAACAGTAAGGTTGGATTTTCTAAGTCTAAAGAAAAAAGAACTGAATACAAACATTATATTCCAGTTTGCAAATTTGTTTCTGAAAGGGATATGACTTATCAATTCTGAAACTACTATATCTGCATACTAGGTTCAATAAATACATAAATATATTGTAGATTTTAAGAGCCCAGTCACTTTCACTGTTAGAGAAAGAAGTTACAAATAAGCAAGTTGGAAATGCTAAGATGAAACTTATGACACCAAATTAAAGTCTGAGATATTAGTATGGACTCATGTTTACACACACACACACACACAGAGAGATAGATACAGACATGAGTGTAGATATGTGTGTACACACGGGTTGCTACACATATTTTATTTCCTAGCTCTGTCCACTGAAAGGGGCCACCAGCAGCGATACTCCATTCACAATGAGCACACCTAGTGCCAAGATATTTCTTTCCAAATACCATTCTTCAGTAAAAGGAACCAGGGAAACCTTGGAGAAATGGTTGATTTTAGGGCTGGAGTAGGAAAAATATGACTCTAGGCTATCTCGTAGTGCCAGAAAATAGAGAAACCCTTAAAAAAAAAAAAAAAGGTGAGGCATGTCAAAAGGACATAAGAGTCAACCTGAAAGAGCTGCCAATGGTTAAAGCTGGAACGATTTAAGCAAGAGAATAAATTATGGCATTATTGGATGATAATCCAAAGGAAAAAATAAGTATCTATGAGGCCATACTGATATAAATAATGTTTAATAAATGAGTAAAATGCATATGTACATACATAAATGACTAAATAGGAGAGAGGGAACAAATCTTCCTTATAGAAGAATTCTAATTTATAGATATAGAGGGAACGAGAGAAGTAGAAAATCATCATTAGTAATCGCTACAGTAATCATTACTGTAAGCAAGATCTGATGAATTCTTTTTTTTATTTAATTAATTTTTTATTGAGACATTGGTTTATAACATTATATAAATTTCACGTGTATATCATTATATTTTGATTTCTATGTAGACTACCTCATGTTCACCATGCAAAGCCTAATTGCCATTCATCACTGTATACATGTGCCCCTTTACCCCTTTTACCCTCCTTCCTCCCCCCTTCCCCTCTGGTAGGCACCAATCTATTCTCTTGTGTCTATGTATTTATTTGTTGTTTTTTTTTTTAATCTTCCACATATGAGTGAAATCATACAGTATTTGGCTTTCTCAGTCTGACTTACTTTGCTTAGCATAATGCCGTCAAGTTTCAAAATTAGTAGGAGAATCCTTAAGGTAATAGTTGCATAGCCTCAAAGTATCTTCCCCCAAAATATTTATTAATTTTTTGTGGTGATTTCTGCATACATCCACAAATTCTTTGATATTCATGGCTGCATGAGTTGGAGCTTAATTCTTCTACCCTTTAGTTTGGCTGCACTTAGTGATTCAGTTCTAATGAATAAAGCATGGGAAGGGAAAAATGGTAATTTACAGTGGAGAAACCTGGCACACACCCCTTATCCAAGTAACCAAGGTTAACATCACCAGTAATAAGTCATGTTGATATCGTGTACCCCTCATATGAGAAGGGTACCTCTGTGGTTTCCTCCACCAGATCCATAACTTCAGCATAATCATGATAAAACATCAGACAAACACCTGACCACTACTCTTGAAGAGTTTTGAGGTCGTGAAAGACAAGGAAGACTATGAAACTCTCATAGACTGGAGGAGAGTCAGGAGACAAGTCAACCAGATACAATGTGGAATCCAGGATTGGATCCTGGAAGAGAAAACAATACAGCAAGAGAAAAACGAATCTTTCATTTAGCTAATAGTGTTGTACCAATGTTTCTTCATTTTGATAAATCATCATGGTGATATAAGGTGTTAACATTGGGGAAAACTGGGTGAAGGGCCTATGGAAACTCTCTGTGCTATCTTTGCAACTCTTCTGTAAATCTAAAATTACTTTGAAATAAAAAGGGGCAAAAAGAAGTGGATGGCGTAAGAAACAGTTTTGTATGTATTTATTTAATGTTACAAAGGTAACGATTAAAGTAACTAGAAATGAATACACAACTATTTTAAGAAGGAGGAGAGGGACAGTGGACCCATGATGTAAGTGAACTAAAAATCCCAGCCCATCAATGCAGATCATCAAAAGTCCATTTCAAAAGCTGATAACTCAGTAAATAAATCTATAAGTGCATTATTTAGAAAAATTGGGTAACCACCAGAAAATCTTAAAACAGAGTCAATTAAAGGAAGTTTCTTATTGGAGCAAGAATATTGTGGCCAGAAATGGAGGTCAGAGACTGACTGTCATTACCACTTCATCTGCAAGATCTGATTTTGTAACATATGCACGTTATTTCAAGAAAAATTACAAAAGAGTGTCATTCCATAAAGGGGATTCATTGGTCAATTGGTTTGAAATATATTTAATACTTTTGCTCCCTCTTGGAAAGTCACAATACACATTGCCATATTAAAAACTCAGGGAAATTGCCAACTAAAATAAAACAAAAGAAACAAACTTTCTGTAAACTGGCATTCCTTGAACTTGGACTACAGAAACAGATATTAGCTTCCTGAGCAGCTATCAGGAAGTAGAATGCAGTTTGGGAAACGATGCTCTCTGAATCCTTAAAGAGTAAAAGAAAACCACAACTGAGAAGTTAATGTAAGGCCCTCTAACTGGTGGCACAGAGGAGCTCCTACCACTCTCTGGAGCCCTTTATTACCAAACTCATCACCGTGGTTCCTATCTGTCTCCAGGATCCGTCCCAAATACCCCGAGAGTGTGGCACAATTTTACCTTCTTAGATTCAGTGTCCTTATTGCTACTTAATCATTTTGCAGGTCTGTATCAACCACATTCTGATTCTGGAAATATGTAAATCACCCTTGACGTTAATTCTTGTGCTATTCCCTGCAGTAAGAGAGTGAGACAGAGCCCTGGGATTTCTCTGTTGGATGTCACCTCTCCTATATGGGACAAGATCACACGCCACCTTGAAACTCAGTAGTCAAAAAGGTAGGCTTCTGTCCGCAGGGTCCTTCAAAGCCTCTAGTGCTGTGGGGGAATGGGAGGCTCTCTGTCTTACCTAGATTTTAGTCCTAAAGGGATGATTTCTGGGAGCCAGACAAAATCTATGACTGCAGCTGTTGTAACTTACATGATCCTGAATCAAGGCAGGTGGATTATGTATTCTCTTTGTTTTCACTCTGGATTTATGGGAAGGAAGGGTTATTTTTCTTCTGTCCAACTATCTTAAATCATTCAAAGGCAGCACTAGACTTTTAGCAGAAAAATGCAAATGTAACTGGGGCACTCACAATGACCTAAATGCATGCTGATTAACTTTTCTGTTATTTTCTGCCCTTAAATAAAGAAAATAAAATAAACGTCAGCAGTAAGAAAAATGAAAGTAGGTCAGACTACAGAACCATTAGATCAAAAGCAGTTAGAGCCAAACACACGTTCCCAAGTGGGAAGCAAGAAATCAACATGTAAATGAAAAGCATTTGAAGAGTTTCAGCAGTTCCTCTATTAGCCCTGGCAATTAGCAGGAGGGCGTTAAATTGTTCTGGCGACTGCATCTCGTAACTGGAACAAGTGGAAGCGCTGGGAATGTTACTGAAAGAGATGAGTCACTCCAAAGCAGGACCTCCCCTGGGTGGGACTCACATTCTTTAGAAAATGAGAAGAATGGACAATGAAGGATGTTCCCTGCTGAGATCACAGGGGAAAAAGATCTAATTTGGCACTGTGTGTATGTGTGTGTGTAAGGTCTGCTGGTTCTTTTCAATCAACTAATTAAAAGCCCAATACTAACACCACCATGTGATAATATGAAATGCCTACAGTATGACCATAGACTCCCATTGAAGGCATAATGACTGTATTAATTCCTATTAATAATTATGTTATTTCTTGTTGAAACTTTGCTTTTAATGGCCTGTTATATGGGGTCAAGTTAATACACCCATCCTTGTCCTACAAAGTTTAACAGACACAGGCATGAAGGAAAGAGAAGCAGCTAAATACATGTGGAACATGTCTGTTAATGGAAAGCTGCTCAGAAATGTTTTTAGAAGAAGATAGGATTTCTGGAGACCCTCTGAAAGAAGGAATAGGACCAGTTCTGAAAATTTAGGCAGGCTCTAAGAATTGATGAAAGATTTTGGAGAATAAACAAAATGATTTAATCCACTATATGTATTAACTCAAGAATGTGAATCCATTTTTGGTCCTAATACAGATAGTCCACATAATATATTTGTTCTCCAATATTGCCCAAATTACTACAAATCTACAGAGAATCTTGAGTTTTTACCTGAAAAGTCAAAAGTATCCCATGAAGAAGACCCAAAAGACTTTGAACGTTAGAGGAAGATGTATCCCAAATTCCCTTGTGCCTAGTCTGTAGGAGAAATAAAATCCCATCTTTACTACTAGTTGGGAACCTTTGGAATTTACTACTTTCTATACCATTCCAGAAAAATGCAGGAAACATAACAGAGCCCACCACTTTATACGTTCTGTAGAAGACAGTTGGAAATTACTTCTGATCTTCTTTGCCCTACTCTGACAAATGGGACTTTCAAGTAGCAAGAAAGAGAAAGTTACCTTTCCCTGGCAACATAACTCCTAAGACAGGAGCTCGGGAAAAGATCGTTTGAGTTTGTGGCAAACAAATCATTTTTATTTTTAAATGATCACCATCATACTTACTTTATTAAATGTAAAAGTGGAAATATATGCTTTTATTTTGATTAGTAATGTTTAGACTCTATAGGTTATATCCTGAATTTACATTAAAAAAACTCATTGGCAAATTTATTTGGAAAGGCAAAAGACCCAGAATAGCCAACATAATATTGAAAAAGAACAAAGTTGGAGGGCTGACATTATTTTACTTCAAGACTTAATACGAAGCTTCAGTAATCAAGACTGTGTGGTATTGGCAAAAGAATAGATATAGATCAACGGAGCAGAGCAGAGAGCCCGGAAACAGACCTACACAAATATAGTCAATTGATCTTTGATAAATGAGCAAATGTAATCCAATGAAGAAACAATAGTCTTTTTCAACAAATGGTGCTGGAATAGCTGGACATCCACAGGCAAAACAAAACAAAACAAAAAACAAACACAAAAATTAAAAAGAAATGAATTTATATCCAGACCTCCCATCTTTCAGAAAAATTTCTTAAAATAGATCACAGACTTAAATGGAAAACATGAGGCTATAAAACTTCTAGAAGATTACATAGGAGAAAATCTAGATGACCTTGGCAATGAGTTTTTAGATACAACACCAAAAGAACAACCCATAAAGAAAAATTAATAAGTTGAACTTCATTAAAACCAAATCAAAAACTTCTGTTCTGCAAAAGACATTGTTAAGAGAATGAAAACAGACGAGCTACACCGGAGAAAATATTTGCAAAACATTTATCTGATAAAAGACTTATATCCAAAACATACAAGGAACTCTTAAAAGTCAATGATAAGAAAACAAACAAGCCAGTTAAAAAATGGAGGAAAAATCTAAACAGACACCTCACCTAGGAGGATATACAAATGGCAAATAAACATACAAATAGATGCTCAACATCGTACATCATCATACAAATGCAAATTAGGATGAGAATGAGATAGCACTACACACCTATTAGAATGGCTAGAATCTGAAACCCTGACAACATCAAATGTTGTTAAGGATGTGGAGCAACAGGAATTTTCCTTCATTGCTCGTGGAATGCAAAAAGGAACAGTCATAGTAAACAGTTACTGTACAATCCAGCAATCATGTTCCTTGATAGTTACACACATGAGTTAAATACTTATAAGTTCAAAACATGGTCACACAGAAACCTGCATACAAATGTTACCAAACCTTGAAAGTACCCAAGATGTCCTTCAATAGATGAGTGGACTGTGGGACACCCATAAAATGGAATATCATTCAGTGTTAAAAAGAAATGAACTATCAAGCCATACACCAAAAAAGACACGGAGGAAACTTAATATACTAAGTGGAAGAAGCCAGTCTGAAAAGGGTATACACTGTATGAGTCCAACTACATAACATTCCGGAAAAGACAAAACTATGGAGACAGTAAAAAGGTCAGTGATTGCCTTAGGAAGGAGGGAGAGATGAATAGGCAGAGCATAGATTTTTAGGGCAGTGAAACTATTCTGTAGGATACTGTAGCAGTGGATACATGACATTATGCATTTGTCAAAACCCAAAGAAATATACAACACAGAATGAACCCTAATGCAAACTTTAGTTAGTAATAATGTGTCAGTATTGGTTCATCAACGGTGACAAATGTACCACACTAATGGAAGAAGTTAATAATAGGGGAAACTGTGGCGGAGGGTATATGGGAACTCTCTGTTGAATTTTTCTGTTAGCTTTTAAGCAGTTTTAACTGCTCTAAAAATAAAGTCTATCGATGTAAAAAAATAAATAAATAAAACGTTTTAAAAGTCACCACTTTTCTAATGGAGAAATCTGGCATGTGGCCTCCTCAGTGAAAGTTAATGATCATCTGCCTCAGCAAGCTGGTTTCCCTCTCTTCCCTATTCTCCTCCACCCCTGCTCCCCATCTCCACCCTGCGCCCCACCTCTCCCTGCCAGCTGGACTCTTGTCAATTGCTGAGACCCAGGTGAGTGCTATCCCAAGTTAGGCTCCAAGACAGGAAGATACTCAACATCCTATGATTATAAATGAAGAGAAAAACATGTTAGCTAAAGAACATACTTTGTCAGCAAGTCCATGTTTACAGAACATAGGACTAAAGGTTGAGAGATGGGGGGTGTGAGAACACCCTCCATTCAACTGCCCTCTCTTGAACTTGGGAGGACCCCTCCTTGACCTCTCTGCAGTGTGGAGGGGAGACAGCTCCCTTCCATATCTTCCTCTGCTCTGGTTTTCAAGTATGGCAGAGTCATGGAATAATTTATTGGTGGCTCTCAGAATTTTACCCCTGGCGTTGTAGTGGCCAACATTCTTATATTCTGCCCAGAACAAAAACAGAACAAAAATGTCACATCAAAATGTTTGCCATTTATGACCCATGATATGAATTAGAAACACATAATGGGAAGGTTGAGGCAGAGGGTTCCACTGACCATTCCATTCAGATTGTGAATTCTTTTCCTAGAAGACATCTTGTGTGTGGTGGATATAAACCACCAGTTTATAGATATAAACTCAAAAGATATATGCTCCTTAATCTCCGAAGTCTTGGAGAGACTCCCCCTTAGCCTTAAGTCAATCCATTCCTCCACCCCGTTTCACTTTGCTGTGGAGAGAGCTGGTAGGGTGTGAGCAGTGGAAGCAAGAAGTTGCATGGTCCATGTCTCGTGCCACCACTTTACGGCAAAGATACTAAGTCAATTTTACTTCATTCTAACCTGCTTTATCAGCCAAATAAATTGAATACAGCACCTCAAATAACACAAAATATAGAAATTCAGAGTAGTGCATTAATAGATTAGCTTTTTATTTTGTTTTTCTTAAGAAATGTTTATAGCACCTTGTAGTGGGCATTCTCTGCAATAAATAAAAAGGAAAAACTGGGCTGTACATTTTCAAATGATAGAATATACTACATTTTAGGTGCTGAACGCTGGTTAACATTTACTGGCCTCTAAAGAGCTTGAGTTCTAGCCAATGTGCTCAGAACGCTCACATAATGACGGCCCTTGTGCCTGCCCCTCAGATCTGACATCCCACTCTGGATTACACTAGGCAAAGAGTTTAGGGATTTCCACTTCTGGCTTGCCGCTAAGAGTTATGTCTACATTTCTCTCTTGCCAGGTACAAGTAAACACATTATGTCCCAACTTCTCAAGATGACAGACACATATATTGTAACACTGGGTCAGATTCTTCGAGAAGGGAGCAATTGACGGCAGCTCCAAAACCAATCAGACAAGGGAGAATATGGAGCCAGTCCTATTCTTGCTTCATGGCGACCAGTGGAACCCAGAACTCTTGGGATCAGTGAATGAATCTGGCCCTTGGGCCATGGAGTGTTGTTTCGCATTTGTAAGTTTGAAATATGAATATGTGTGTTTACATTCCACGTCTGTTTTCTTGCTGGGCTAAACTTACAGTAGGCCCTGTCACTGGTGCAAGTTTACTGGACATCTTTTTCTTCATTAGGTAGCTTACTTGGTTACAACCCGTCAAAGAACTTGTTTCCCCAGCACAGTTTGCACCCAAATCACTCCCTGAAGTATTTGCATAAGCTCCAATTTGGCAAAAATACAAAGCTTGACTTGCTTCTGGAATTTCAGAATGCTAAAAAATGGAAACTCTTCTCCAAACATCGAGGTCAGTTACACTGTTGCCGTATCCACCCAAGGAATCAAAGTGCTCCCCAGTTAGAGTCTTCTAGGCTTAATATGATGTATTATTTAAAAGGATGTGAGGAGGGGAAATACTCTATATGAGCTGTTTGTGAAAGAAGTCAGGAAAAAAATCATTCTGAAATGCTCATTGCAGGAACGATGCTTTGAAAGTAATTTTTAGAATGTCAAATAAGCAAGCATCATTTTTATTCCTGTCAGTTATGAAACAAACTTGAAATGATGATGCCTGGCTGCACTTTCCAAGTACCTCCCAGTAAGCAGAGCAGAATATAAGTGAGGAAGCCAATCACAGTATATTCACCTTGAAAAATTCCTTTTCCAGTGGAAATTAATTTTTTGTTTTCCATTATATCCCTATTAAGTCCTCTAAAAGAACAAAAAGTCATGATGGCTTACCATCTTGTATGACTTTCAAGTTCACCAGAAGGCACCCCCCTCCCTGAACTTGCCATTGTTTTACACATGGGGCCCCTCAGCCAATGGGAGGGTTGAATTAGGTGTCATAATGAATATTTATTTTTCTGAACTTTTCCACTCACAATCAGAAATTTAGAAAATTGGGCTGTCTTCTCCCTGTGGCTTTAAATAGTTTTAGTTACTCTAGAGTCCTTTTTTTTCAGTTTATAAATGCTTTTACCAAAGACCTCTAACAAGGGTTTTCTTAAATAGCATTGAGGAAATCTGTCCATCTAAGTTGGCTGCTTTCAGTAGATCATGCTTTATTTATGAAAAGTTAATTCTGATTCCAAATTTGACAATGTCTATGATTTTTTTTCCTTATGTTTGCAAAGCTGCATGAAACTTTTCTTTACTGCTGCCTTTGAAGTTTAATTCTGTAGGAATCATGTAGGCCTATTGAGGCCAGAAAAGGTAACAGAATACTATGAGAAAATGGTATTCATAGGCCTCCCGGGGGAAAAAAGATGGAGGCAGGAAGAGGAAAGAAAAGAGAGCTCCTGCTGGCCCAGTGCTCCCAGCCCCATGCCAGGATTTTTGTCTCAGGCAACAAAGATAATCTGTGAACCTGTAGGCATATATCTAAAGTCACTTAGACCTACACATTTTCTGATTGTCTCTGTCTGATTAAACAAGCCTCAAAGACATAATGAATAATTTATGATAAATCAATGTCCACATAGAATAAAAGCACATTTTAAAAGGATTGTTTTATGTATAATTCCCAAGTGAATGCTAAGCTTGTCCCTTTTTGTGAGCTATTTTATTACCTTTGTCTTAGGTTTTTAAATTTTCAATTTCAAAAATAATTAAGAATGAGAAGTAAATATTGAATGGCTCTTTTACAGGCTGCAAAGTAAGCTCCATATATTATCCCACTGAAGCTTCACAACACTGTGGCTAGGTTCGTTATCAGCACTACAAGTGTTGGAGGGAGTAGCTCCACAGATGAGTAAATGGACATTTGTGATCTAATGTGACTCCAGCAAATTGGCATATCTGCCTTAAGCAGCACTGTCGGGTCTTACCTCAAACATTTGATAATCCAACTCCGGGCCTTTTTCATTATATAAAGCCTTAGTTTTAAGAGAACTTTCTCAGACTGTGAGACAGATCCATGCGCGTGCTGAGGAAGCTCTACACAGTTTTCAAAGGCCAAGATGGGAGCCACAGAAACCTTCCACCCTGTGTTAGTTCTAATGCTCAATTAGTCCTCACATCCCGGTGGCCACTGGGCAGGAGGTTGATGGGGTGTATTGTGGCTCCACATCTCTCAAAACCTGAAAACAGAAAGGACATTTTCTATCTTCTTGGCATTCTCTTGATATGATATGATTGAGTCCTCTCCAACATCTCCTCAATTCACCCCCAGAGAGAAATATTCAGGAAGGGAGTAGGTCCTAAACGTCAAAAGAGTCTCCTAAAAATCTGTTGGATTGCCTCCTCTTCCTGCATCCCAACTTTTTCAAAGGGCTATTTGAGAAGTTGTGTTGCTTCTCTTGTTTCTTCCTGTATCTTATTAGACAGGAAGGATGGGACATACACACAGCAGACACGCTCAGCTGTCTAGGACCTCCTCTAAGTGTAAGGCTAGTGAGGTTTAGGCATGAACTTCAGAATATGTTATCTTTCATATCTAGTTTTTCTTGCCTCCAAACTTCAAGCCTCTTTTTGTAGAATTAAAAGTGCTACTTCTTCTTGGCCTTTCATTTGCAAGAGTTCACATAAATATTAAGCAGTAACTGCAACCCAACATTTCGTGGGCACCCACCTTGTACAAAGCACTTGGGAAACACAGGATATAACACAAGATTACTTCAACCACTTCAACCACTTTGAGAAGAGACAACCCCCATCTCAACTGCTTTCCCTTCATGTGGCAGACTGGCTAAAGGAAAGACATGTGGTCTGACAATCAACAGTACTGTGCAGACCATATCTAGTCATCTTAAGTAGTTTTGATCCAATCAGAATTTATTTGGTTTCTACTAAGTGGTAATAGTGATACCCACTTTACAGGATTTTTTTAGGAGAAGTGACATGATGTATATAAGAACAAAACAGTGTCTGAAACATGGTAAACATTTAGGAAATGGTAGCTGTTATAGTTTTATATGTTATTGTGGTAATAATCCTGAAGGAAGCTGGACTGATGAAGTGGTGGGAAGCAGGGCAAGTGCAGATACTCCCAGTGAGAGCGTGGACTTGGGGAAGTTAAGGCATTTCTTCCTGAGCACACTGGCAGCTATTTGAGGACTTTGTGATCAAAGGTAACTTAGAATCTTGCTTTTAGGTGTCACTGGTGGTTTCTAACGAACGACTTGATCTAATGCGTAGGGACTTAACTCAGTGGTTGCTTCTTGAATCCTTAGATTCTTTGAAGTACTACATTTCAGAGAAATTGAGGATTGTCTGAAGTGCTTGGCAACATGCATTAGCTCTTCAGATGCCTAATGCTTGCATATTTTACATCTTTTAAAGCAAGATATCCAGGAGAGTCGATGGAAAGGATTACAGCAATGATGAATCTAAAGAAAGGACTTCGACTCAATCGCAAAATTCAACAATTGCTTTTGAATACCTTTCAGGCAGAATGGAAGATAGAAAAATAGGAAAGGTGCTCTCTTCTTGGACTTGGGAAAGGACATATCACAACTATGATAGTTAGTAAAGGCAGAGATAACTAGAATTTCCGTGGAAAGAAAAGAGACATTAATTCTGAGAGCAATGATCTGGGAAGCAGCCATAGGACAGGGGGCTTTGGAGCCTAGGTCTTAAAGGTTGACCAGGAGGCGGATAAATGGAAGAGGGAAAAGTGTACTTGAGACAGAAAGAACACAAATGAAGGCACACAAGTGGACAATAGAGGAAATGACTAAAGAGAGCTGTAGATTAAATAAATTCGTATGATATTTGAGAGACATGACCAAAGGGTAATTCCTAGTAACATTTCCCAATTAGAGGAGGAAAAACAGGGCCTGTTGATAAACAGTGTGATGTCTGCAAGTGAAAAATATCAGTTTCGCCCCGCCCTGTAGGGGATGCAAGTAATGATCTGCCCACTCAGCGAACGGTGATAGCCGCAGCTCCAGGAGTTCAGTTGGTTCAGCGCAGCAACAATGGAGAAAGGAAGCTGTGTAATTGATTGACAGTTTCCCGGAAACCTGGGGTCTGCTCCCTTCATGATTTGTTCTCTCTTCACTATCACTTGGCAATTTATAGAATTTGAGTGTGGAGGAGGGGAATGAGTTTGTTTTATCAAGTTTGAGTAGTTTCACTGAAAAGAAAATTTAATGATCTATAGATTCAAATGCATTTACTTACCCATATGATAACTGTGTGTTAACTCTCTGTGAAGGTCTGCTTTAAGCTGACTGGAGTCAGAAGTATCATCATTTTCGTAATGCTGCTATCGTGCCTTTCCTCTAAGAAATTTAAAGAATATTTCCAATGTTTAGATTGCTTTACAGGGACAATTTGTCCATTTGGTGCATGAGGACATGATACATTAAGGAGGCTCCCCCCAAATATTTTAATTTCTTTTAAAATCAAGAGAAAAAGATCAACTTTTAGAGTTGAAGAAAAAGTTTAATTTTCTTCAAATGAAAATTTAAAGAAAATGAAAATTTTAGGGCCCTTGAAAATCTATTAAATTTTGCGAAAGTAGGAAAAGATTAGAAGTATTTAGTTATATCAAAAGTAAGGTTTAATATTGATATTATTATGGAAGAAGGGCCCCACAAAGGCAAAAGTGCCAAGGGCCAATGAAAGTCTTGATGCAGCCCCTCCTGCTTTGTTCTCCCCAACAAAAGTTCTCTTCCTGACAAATCATCCCATTTCACTAAAATATTATAATGCAAAAGTCACAGAACTTAAAATAAATGACTCAGATATGAACAAACTTTTGCCAGTTACCCTCTCTATGACCTTGGGCAAGTTGTTAGTGTATTAACTTCTGTTTGCTCATCAGTCAATGAGTATCACAACTATTATCTCCTCCTACCTTCTCTGGTCCTCCATTTTCAATAGCTCAGCCATTTATATTCACTATTTTAGGGAAGGAAAAACGTGGCCCAAAATAAAAGAAACATTGAATCAAATTTTTGTGTGTTTTGGCATTCCCACCTCCTCAGCTCCCAGAAGAAACATAGAAACATTTCACTTACATAGAAAATAAATTCAAGAGTAAGTAATAATAGGAAAAAATATCTTATCCTCAAACTAGATGAAGAATTTTGAAGTCCTACCTTTCCCCACCTCTAACTCCTGGAAAACGCTTATCGGTTCTCTACTGTAGTTTTGCCTTTCCCATAGTGTCACATAATAGAATCACACAGTTTGTAACCTTTAGAGATTGGCTTCTATCACTCAGCATAATACCTTTGTGTATATCAAGAGTCTGTTCCTTTTATTTTGCTGGATAGTTTTCTATTGTCTGGATGTGCCATAGCTTGTTTATGCAATCACTTGTTAAGGACACTTAAGTCATTTCCACTTTTTGGTTAGTAAGAATAAAGCTGTTAGAAACATTCGTTTACAGATTTTTGTGTGAGCATAAGCTTCATATCTCTAGCATGAATACCCAGGAGTGAGATTGCTGGATCATATAATAAATAAATATTTAATTTTATAAGAAAATGCCAAACTGTTTTGCATAGTGGTCGTACCATTTTGTGTTCCTAAGAGCAATGTATGAAAGTTCCAGTTGCTCCACACCCTCCATAGCATTTGGTATTATTTGTATTACTTAGTTTAACCATTCTAATAGATTTGTAGGAATACATCATTATGGTTTCAATTTCAATTTCTCTTTGAAATGATGTTGAACATCTTTTCATGTGCTTATTTTCCGTTCATATACTCTCTTTGCTATCTGTTCAAGTCTTTTGAATATTTCTCAGTTGGGTCGTTTGTTTTCTTACTGTCGAGTTCTGAGAGTTCTTTATATATTCTAGACACAAGTCCTTTGTCAAGTATGTGAATTGCAAATATTTTATCCCCATCTGTATGTCTTTCCATTATTGTAACAGTGTTTTTCATAGAGCAAAAGTTTTTAATTTTTATAAGTCCAGTTTATCAAATTTTCTTTTATAGATCATGCTTTTGCTCTAAGAACTCTTTGCCTACCTCCAGATCATGAAATTTTCGTTTTATGTTTTCTTCTAAAAATGTTTTAATTTACTCTTTAAACATATCTATGATCCTTTTGGAGTTAACTTTTTATATAAATTGTGAAGTTTAGATCAAGATTCATTTTTTTGCATGTAGATGTCAAATTGTTCTAATACCATTTGTTGAAAAGACTATCACTTCTCCATTAAATTGTTTTTGATTCTTGGTTGCAAATCAAACGGCTATATTCATGTGGGTGTATTTTTGGAATCTTTGTTCTGTTCCAATGATCTATGTGTTTATCTCTTGGCTACTGATTACTGTAGTTTCACAGAAATTTGTAAAATGGGATAATGTGATTCCTCCAAATTTTCTTTTTCAAAATTGGTTTAGCTATTTTACTTCCTTTGCTTTTGAGTATAAATTTTAGAATCAGTTTGTCTATAGGCACAAAAAATCCTGCTGGGATTTTGATTGCAATTATGTTCATTAACTCTATAGATCAATTTGGGTAGAAAAGAGATCTCTACTATATTGAGCCTTCCAATCCATGAATGTAGTGTGTCTCCATTTATTTACATCTTTGAATTCTTTCATTAGCACTTTAGAGTTTTCAGTATATAGACCTGAAGATAATTTTTTTGTTTTATAGCTATGTATTTCATTTTTTATATATATTGTAAATGTCTATTTTCAAAATTGTAGTTTCCAATTATACCTTGTTAGTACATAAAAATACGAAGGAATTTTTGTGTCTGTATTGACTGTGTATCCTATGACCTTCCTAAACTCACTTTTTGGTTTTAGAGGGATTTTTTTCTTTGAAGATTCTGTGAGATTTTCTACATAGACAATCATGTCATCTAAGAATAGGGACAGTTTTAATTTTTCCTGTCTGACATGTCTACCTTTTATTTATTTTTATTGCCTTACTGCAATGGCAAGGACTTTCAGTATGAGGTTAAATAGGGGGAGTGAGAGTGGGTATCCTTACCTTGTTCCTGATCTTGGTGGGAAATGGTATTTCACCATTAAGTATGATCTTGCTGTAGGTTTTTTGAAGATGCCTTTCATCAGGTTGTAAAAATTCCTTTCTATTCCTAGTTTGCTGAGATTTTTTATCCTGAATGAATATTGAATCATATGAAGTGTTTTTTCTGCATCTATTGATAGGGTCATGTGGATTTTCTCTTTTAGAATGTTAATTTGGTGGGTTATCTTGAGTTATTTTCAACTACCGAACCAGCCTTGCATTCCTGGATATATCCTGCTTGGTCGTAGATTATTGTTATTCTTTATATGTATTCCTAAATTCAGGAATTTTGTTGAGGATTTTTTGCATCTATGGTCATGAGGGATATTCATCTACAGAGTTCTTTTCTTGAAGCATTTTGTCTGATTTTGCTGTCAGGATAATTCTGGCCTAAGAGAGATTATTTGCAGAATGTTTCTGACTCTTCTATTTTCTGAAAGATACTATTTAGAATTGGTGTTAATTCCTTCTAAATGTTTAGTAGGATTCACTAGTAAAATAATCTGGGCCTGTAGATTTCTTTCTGGGATACTTTTAACTAGAAATTCAAATTCTTTAATGATTAAGGACTCTTATCTACTTCATCTTCAGAGAGTTTTGCTCCTGTCTACTTTTCAAGGAAATGGTTCATTTCATCTAAGTTGTAGGCTTATGCATGTAGAATTGTTTGCAGTATTCCCTTGTTATCCTTTTAAAGCTATCATGTCTATAGCGGTGTCCCCTCTATCATTCTTGTAACTGGTAATCTGTGTCTTCTCTCTTTTTCCTTTGACTGTATTGCTAGAAGTTCATCAATTTTATTATTTTTTTAAAAACAAGATTTTAGTTTCATTGATTTTCTCTAATATTTTATTGTTTTAAATTTTTTATTTCTGCTGCTAACTTTATTGTTTCTTTCTTTGGGTTTAATTTGCTTTTTTGGTCTAGTTTCCCAAGGTGAAAGCCTAGATTGTTGATTTGAAATCTTTATTATTTTGTAATACAAGTATTTAATGATATTTAAAGAAACTACTAAGCACTGATTTAGCTGCATTCTACAAATTGTGAGTTTTTATTTTCATTCAGTTCAAAATACTTCTAATTTCCCTTGATACTTCTTTGACTCATGGATTGTTTAGAAGCATATTGTTCAACCACCAGTTTGGAGACTTTCCTGTTGTCTTTCTGTTTTTGATTTCTAGTTTAATTCCATTATGATCAGAAAACATAGTTTTTATGATTTCAATTCTTTGAAATGTATTATTGTTTGTTTTGTGATCCACAATATGGTCTATCTTAGTGAATATTGCATGTGCATTTAAAACGAATGTGTATTTTGCTATTGTTTGGTGACATTTTATAAATGTCAGTTTACAAACACAATGACAAATTATAATATAATGTGAATTACATCTGGGTGGTTGATAATATTGTTCAGTTCTTCTATATCCTTACTGATTTTCTGTTGATTGGTTTTATCTATTACTAAAAGAGGAGTATTGAAATCTGCAACCATAATTATGGAGTTATCTATTTTTCTTTTCAGTTCTGTCAGTTTTACTTCACGTATTTTGGATTTGTATTGGTTTGCTAGCACTGCTATAACAAAGAGCCACAGACTGAGTGGCTTGAACAAAAGAAATTTATTTTTTCACAGTTCTGGAGACTAAAAGTCCAAGATCAAGGCAGCAGGGTTGTTTCTTTTGAGACCTCTCTTTCTTGGCTTATGGATGGCTGTCTTCTCCCTCTGTGTTCATATGGTCTTTTCTCTGTGTGTGTCTGTATCTTAATCCCTTCTTCTTATAAAGACACCAGTCATATTGGATTAGAGCCCATCCCAATGACCTGATTTAACCTTAATTATCTCCTTAAGGATCCTATCTCTAAACACAGCAACATTCTGAGGTACTGGGGTTTAGGGCATCAACATATAAATTTGGGGGGTACACAATTCAACCTATAACACTCTTCCCTCTGGTTCCCCCAAATCCATGTACTTCTCACATGCAAAATACAGTCACCCCATTCCAATAGCCCCAAAAGTCTTAACACGTTCTAGCATCAACTCTAAGTCCAAAAAGTTATCTAAATCAAGTGTAAATGAGACATGAGATATAATTCATCATGATGCAAAATTCCTCTCTGGACCCACTAGTGTGGCAGCCCTGCCTACTGGGTTTTGGGATGTATTTTGGATTGCTATGTTTTCTTGGTGAACTGACCCTTTATTATTATAAATGTCTATTACGACTCTGTGTTCTCTAATTCCTATGAGTAATACTTACTGAATATTTTATCTGCTGGGTCCTCGTACTTACTAATTCTATGGAGGTAGATTCAAGCCATAGTAGACCAGTTTTTCTCAAAGAGCCGGGCTGGATTAGGATATTTTAAAAGCCCTGAGAACTGAGAAGATTACGGTGACTTTAATGTTTATTTCACATTTATTAGATAATAAAACTATATAATAAAGTAATAGACTTTCAAATACAAAATAGGTGTAAGCTAAAATTAAAACTAACTTCTTTCTAGAAATGAACACACTCATTGAAGCTAAATTTTCTCATTTGCTGATACCCTAAGTGAATTCTTTGTCTTCCATCAGGTAATTAGCCACTGCCAATGAGAGTACCAACATAGCCAAAATGGTCCTTTGGTCCAACAAATTTGGGAAATGCTAAATACACTATCTCTCCAGTAAATTTTAGCATATTAAATGCTTTCAGAGGTCCAAAATTAATAAAAACAATTTAAAATTATTTAACTCCATATGTTATAATTAATTTGACCATAAAATTATTTTTCACATAATACCTAGTAATGTCCCATAAAATAAATTTCTCTCCACACGGTTTGGAAAATACTTCAGAAATACTGCATCATTTAATAAGCAGTTGTTATGTGCTGGTGACTACTGTAAAATATTTACATGCTTTACATTATTTACAACATGTCAGACTTGGGGCATGAGTAGATATTATGAGGTTAATATTATCTTCATTTTATAGATGAAGAAATTGAGTGAGGTCACACAGCTTTTAGTAATGGAGTTGTGATTCAGACTTCATTCACTTCTCTCCATCACTTACCCAGCATGGAGCAGCAGCCTTTCAGCTTTTCTTTCCCAGGAACTGATGTCACATTCTTTTCTCATTAACTTTGATTTGAACTTCAGAGCCCCATTTCTTATCTACATATACTATTCCAGTAGTCTTCTGCCCTCTGATTCATCAAGTCCTCATTCCTTAATTCCCATGAGGCTCTGACTTTAAATTCACTCTCCAGTTTTCAAAGGAGACTATGATACTAAGAAAAAGCATGAGGTTACACAGTTCACCTCTGGCCTGCCACAGCTCTGCTTCAGTCTTGTTATAAACAAATATCACCTGCCCTGGAGGGCTGGAGAGAGTTTCTGTGGTGTTAGATGGTAAGAAGAAGGAAGGAAGAATAAACAAATAAGGCAGACATCAGGAAAGAATGAGATGTCAGGTGACAGCCATTGATGGCTGAATATACCCAATCTTTAGGACTCTTTCTCCAAATTGGAGGAGAAAAGAATTTGACAGGATAAGAGAGGCATACTGTTAGCTGGTAATCTTAGGCATCTTGAAATATTCAAGGGACTCCAAGCAAGTCTTTCCCAAGGAGTGAGATATAACAGGGTTTGTCGACAACCTTGTAATATGGCTCTCATCATAAAAAGGATACAATTAAATTATAATTTTGTAAACTTCTATGTCTATAACATGTGTTTATTTGTATATATCCACTGATAAAAATATTATTTGGCACCATTTCCTTAGCAAATCCTACAAATAATAAATGTAATTTCTCTAATCAGGAAACAATTAAATCCATTGAGTGGTGTTCAGCTCTGCTGAAGTCAAATGATCCATTAATTCATTCATTATAAACTGCACTGGGTGTCTTCTAAGTTATGGCTTCTAGAAGCTTAGTCAGCCATTAGAAGTTTCAGCTGCTTGAATATATAATTTGGAAGGGGTTAAGGTCATATCAGAATTTTAGCTGGATTAATACCTCATGCCCAAGTCAGGCAGGCTTTCTGTCATAGAGACTGGCGATTCCTCCAACAGCTGGCAAAGGAGTGGGTAAGCTAAAGAAAGGAGTGCAGGAAGACTAGAAATAAACTCAGCCATTCAGAAAGCAAGTCAATGAACAAGCCACATGAAAGAGGTCTGAGAAGTTGAGAACTGAACCTGCTGCCTGATTTGCAGCACTGTGGGTTGAGATTTCTGGGAGTTCTTTTTTCCCCTGTAGGCTCTATGAAGTACAGAATTCAGTCTTGATTCCTCTTTACACTGCTAATAAACTTGGGTGAGCAAACTCTCATCTGTTTACCTCTGCCAAGCTTCCTTAGCTTGCGCCTGGGTTGGGAATGAACAAGCTTAGGTGCCTATAGTCTTGCCTCAGGGGTAGTGTGAAGGGGAAGGTCAATGCGGGATGAGTAAATAAAATAACCACACACCCGAACCAGGGGAGAGACAATCACTTTTACTAGATCATTATTTTGAAAGGAAGTATGCATTGTATTTGATGGTGTTTCTTTAACAGGGAGGCCAAGGTGGGTGAATGCAGAGATTAGGAGGGTGCTGGTTTGTGCAAATGCAAGCCTAGGGGGAAGAGCACACCACTAGATTTTCAAGATGCTGAAACAAAAATCACTTCTTCAAACAAAATCAATCATTTTCAGAGTTGCACAACCAGATGAAGGTATTTTTTAACAGTTTTATTGAAATAATTAACATATGATAAACTGTGTATCTTTAGAGGGTATAATTTGATAAGTTTTGGCACATTTATACCTGTGAAATCATCACCACAATCAAAATAGTGAACATAGCCATCACTCCCAAAAGTTTCCTTGTACCCTTTGTAACCTTTTACCCTCCCCCACTCCTTGTCCCACCCCAATTCCCAGGCAGCCACTGATCTGCTTTCTTTCACTATAAATTAGTTTGCATTTTCTAGATTTTATATCAATGGAATCTTAACCTATGTACTTTGTTCGTCTGGCTTTGAATTATTTAATTATTATTTTGGGACTCATCCATGTTGTAGTTCAATGGTTCATTCTTTTTTATTGCTAAGTAGCATTCCATTGTGTGGATATATTAGTTTGTTTATCCATTCACCTATTGATGGACATGTGCGTTTGTATTGGTTATCTATTGTTGTGTAATAAATGACCCCAAAACTTAGAAGCTTAAAACACAAAACGTTTATTATCTCACAGTTTCTGTGGATCAGTAATCTGAGTGCAGCTTAGCTGGGTGGCTAGGGTTCAGGGTCTCTCAATAGGCTACAAATAGTGTCAGCCAGGGCTACAGTAATCTCCAGATTCACCTGGAGGAGGATCTATTTCCAAGCTCACTCACATGGCAGGCCATGTTGGCAGGCCTCAGTTTCCCTTAGCTAGATAGGCCAGGCTAGGCTGTCATGGCTGATCAATCCTAAAAACTCAGTGGCTCAATACAATAAAGTTTATTTTTGGCTCCCACCACTGTCAGATGCAGGTTAGGTAGCTCTTATGTATCTATAGCTACAACATCTGGAACACATGGCCTCCATGATCACCATGGAAAGGGAGAGAGGCCTGCATGGCCATGTAGGATGTTTTCTGTAGGATGTTACTGAACCCCAGTACCCTCATATCACCTCCACCTACATCCCATTGCCAGACCCCAATCCCCTCACACCACATCTAACTACATCCCGTTGTTGGAACCCAGTTCCGTCACACTACATCCAACTACATCTCGTTACTGAACCCCAGTGCCCTCCTGTCACATCCAACTACATCCCATTGTTGGACCCCAATCCTCTCATAGCACATCCAACTACCTCCCATTGTCGGACTCTTGTTCTCTCACACCTCATCCACCTACATCCATTACTGAACCCCAGTCCCCTCTCATCACATCCACCTGCATCCCATTGCCAGACCCCAATCCCCTCACACCACATCCAACTACATCCCATCGTTGGACCCAGGCCCCTCACGTCACATCTATCTACATCCCATTGCCAGATATCAATCCTATCATATCATATCCAACTACATCCCATTGCTGGACCCCAGTCCCCTCACATCAACTCCACCTACATCACTTTGTTAGAACCCAATCCCATAGCCCCAGTTTAATTGTGAGAGGAACTAAGCACATAAATATTGGTGAGCACTAACTGGCACATGCTCTGATGCCAGTGTAAGCTTCTGAACCTCATTAGGGCCAAGACTTTGCCTTTCTTATTCGTGGTTGAATCTGCAGTTATATTCAGTTTCAGGCACATAAGAGATGCTCAACAAATATTTGTATTATGCTTTCATTCATATCATTCCAAAATCTCTGTGAGGCAATGCTTATTGTTCACATTTGCACACAAATAACCCGAGGCTCAGAGAAGTTACATAACCGACCTAAACATTGGTTAGTGGCTGAATTAAATCCTGATTTTGTACTCCATGTTCAATAAACTTTATGTAATATCACTGGTTTTTCTTAGTGACTTTGGGTCTCTTGATCAGCTCTGTGTTGAGTGGATTCTAACATGACTTTTCTCTGAGAGTATAGCCAGGGGGCACCAATGGTGACAAAGCCCATACTACCTACCACACACTCTGCTCCTTTTCATTCTCCCCCAGGCCTCCCTTTAGCCATTGTGGTAGGGGACAGAGAGTGAGCCTGGGATCTGCCCCCACCTTCCATGGTCTTTTGTTCTCTCAGGTTGCTGGAGTGATGTCCAGCTGCAGTCCCAGCTCTGCTGCCTCTGTGCTACCCCAGTCAGGGTTGCAGGTTCCCACAGGCCATTTCTTGAAGATGCTCTCTCCATCCCCTCAGCAAGCAGCCTCTCCAGAGGCTGAGCCAGTGGACTCACTTCAAAGCCACAATCTTTCTTCTCCCAGAGCCTCACACTTCTCCTTCATTCTTTGCACTGCCACTGGTCTTCGTTCTTTTTGTTTCTGCACCATGAAGAGGTGAGTGTCAGGTCTCATTCATTATCCTCCATAAGGTACCCAGCATGGAGCCCCTCCTTTCAGTTCTACTCCTTCAGAGACTGATCTCATTCTTTTCCTAAAAGTTATATCCTCCTCCATCCCACTTACAATACACACACACACATACACACACACACACGCACACACACATACACTCTCATCCTTACTTGGAGCTAAGTCTTGTGTTTCACTTTAAAGCTCTCACCACAGGGATATTTTTGTGCTGGGTCACGCCTGTATCAAGGTGGACAGACTTCTGCAGTTCTGGAACAGCATTGTTAAAATCCATCTTCAGGCTCTCCTTTGCTCTTTTCCCTCCTCTTTCTTCACTTCTTAACTCCTCCACCCACCATGACCTCTTTCTTCTGGTCGATTAAGTAATATTTTATTGTCATAACTCCATTAATGATGGTCGTGGTTGTTTAGTATGCCTAAAGCTTTCCATTTTATATCACTTTGCAGTCATCATTGTCTTAATTTTCAAAAACTGGGTCAATGAGTTTCCCAATTTATAATGTAATGCTCAAAAAGGGGTGATGGCTCAATCCAGAGTCACTCAGAGGGTTAGGCACATCTGTGAAATGGGAAATTCTGACAGCCTGCTTTTTGTCAACTGGAGGTTGACTGAATACAGTGCAGGAATTCTCTCCCTCTCTTCATCTGGCTCTTTGTTATCACTCAACAAGATGGTTTCATCGTAACAGCAGCAAGGGCACCCAGGAACACAGCACTGAGATAACTACAAGCAAATGGACACCTGAATGGTGTAGTGAGACTTCATCACCAGGAGCCAACTTCCTCAGAATCCTCTGAGAAAAGGGTTAATGTGAAAGCCTTGCCAGCCAAGGACAACTTAGGATGGCAGCCAGAGAAATAAATACCTACCTGCAGTCCCTCACCGCCCAAGTGAGCTCTACTTTATCAAAAGCTGAATGTGTGGTTCATGTTTCATTACCTGGGTCAGGAAGAGTATAAATTTGGAGGCCATATATTACAATTTTCCCCTGTCTTGAACCGTTAACAGCATACCTCTGGCTTGAGTTGCAGCCTTGAAAATCTACGAGCTCTTTTCTACTTCGTTGGAGCATCAGAAGTGTGCCAGCCCAGGAGATGGAGCAGATGCAATTATGGAAATAGCCATGCTTTCTTATGCCATTCTGCAGAGACCCTCCCAAGTCTCTACTGGAGGAAGAATTTTACATACACTGTCCTGCTCACCGTAACTTGATCTGCATTCTGAGACTCTTCCTTATAGTTGATGAATTGCCCTATAATTGAAATTGTCTTGGGTTTTCCCTTTGTTCACTATAAATTGTATAATTTAAGCATTTTTAAATTTGCTGACAGATTCACTATCAAACAAAATGGCTCACTTTTTAAAGCTCAGGCTGCATTATAGGACCAGGGATTCTAAAGCATTTGTGTGCTTAGGACATTAGCCAATTTGAGAAGTAACCATTTTTAAGACTTGTTAATGCT